>KB663832.1:12533837-12548442 GCA_000349025.1 Anopheles minimus | reverse complement strand
TTTTGGATACGGTCAAAGATGAGGTTCTTCGTGCGTTTTTCTCATCACCGCTCCGGACTTTGTGGTGGCCAGCCGTACACACAAATAAAAAAAAACAACACACAGCACTAAAAATGTGGGCAGCTTGAAGAAGAGGCACAAATAACATCCCCTCCCAAACCTCTTGCCAACCGTGTGCCGGCTCCGGGCGCTCCAACGGTGGGAATGGCAGAAAAATATAGCTCGAGATTGGTTCTGTTGCTGATGTTGCTGTTGCTCGTTTCTTATAAAGCAAAAGCTCTCCACTGCTGAGAGGAAGCTACATTAAGTTGTGCGAGTTGTTAACCGAGGAGGTCCGGTGTTGTGTTTCGTTCGAAAGCACATCGATGCTGTTGAGTGGCGGTCGTTCCTTTTTTCTCCACGCTGCGCTCTGTTGTTGACTCGTTTTACTGCACGCTCGTCGTCGTTTTTTTCCCCCTCTATACATTATGTTTTGTTCTTTTGTGGTCATTTTTTTTACTCCTAGCTTCTTCTTCGCAACGCAAACGTGCACGCGGGGTACTGGTACCGTCCCATGGAGCCCGCAAGAAACGGAAATCCCGTTCCTTCTCTTTCGCGCCGTGTGTTCTGCCTTTCTGGCCGGTCCCGTCATTTTGGGGGATAACTCTCGGGTCGGGGCATATTTTTCTTAGCTTCTCGCGCTTGACAGAACGCCAAACGGGACAAGAAAATAAATACCACGAGCAAGGTTAACAGCGGCGTCACCATGGGTTAGTTCAACGGAATTGATTGGACACTTTGAACGATAAAGATAAATCTTCGGCTCAAATTTACAAAAAGGTTTTTTGAATTCACAAATGTCTATTTTCTTCTTTACCTTTACACTAGTATATTGCCAGGCAACCTGTTTTAAAAATATCTGACTGAGTGACAACGGCATGGGTGTTGAAATTTTAGAAAAAAAAAATTAATAGAGTCCCCAATTCCATTGGCAGTAAACTTTAAAATTTATACAATCCTATATTGTTTTTGGTGTTTAATGTTCTGAGTCTATTTGAAAAGTACACGATTGATAGTACTAATGTGGGATTCCAGGGATCTCAAATGACACTCTGTGTCTTCGAAATAGATAAAATCGTTTAAAATAAGTGCAAAATTCCTAATCGCCAGTTCGTGGTGACTTGTTTAACAGGATCTAGAATGCGATAGATCAAGACGACTAGCTTGCGAGTTAGGCTTAAATCGAAATACGCTGCCATGTTCTGATTAGTAATGATTATTGATAACCTGAAAAATTATCATTTTTGGAGTCTCACTGATGTGTCACAATCACAACATAAAAAATCATTATATTTGCTATCGATCGCTCTCTATGTTTTTCTAAACCCTAAAGAAATGACAAGCAAATGTCAGCAAGATTTAGCCCAAAATTGTTTATTTTATTAGCGGTCAAAAGCACTCTGATTTACGTTCTAAGATTAAGGATTTTTTTTGTTACCAAAGTAAGGAATAGTTGGGGCAACAAACTGGATGCCCGTTAAGCTATACTCTTCGTACGATAGAACAAGGTAGATTACGCTTAAACAGTTAAATACAGGATTTTTCAGATTAAGTGAGAAATTGGTCTGCCATTCCCAGGGTTCTTTCCAAGTTGATTAAATATCTATTAAGATTAAATATTTAGCTCTACATATTTAATTTCAACTTGAAATTAATCAAGAAAGAAGTAATAGTAGATAATTTAATTTCATGGACCATGTAAGAAAAAGAAAGTAGTTTTTAAAAGTTGTTTAATATTTTTATAAAATACTTTCAATTTTTCTACAATTTTTTTTTATTTTTTTATTTTTGTATAGAATACTTTCGAAAAATAAATATTTAGAATTGTCATCTAAATTAAATTCTGTCCTACTGTGGATAGCATTCGCACCCATCGTTAACAGCAAGAGCGGGCGCCGCAACGATTGCCAGGATGTGGTTCCAGCAGCCATTCGTTTGCCGGTACAGTAACCGTTGGTATCGTTTCCTTCCGACGAAGGTGTGCTGTGGATGGGTTTGGCTGATTGTTGTTTCGAGCGTGTGCGGCTTCGTTCTGTTCAACATCAGCACAATCGCTCGTTTATCTTCTCGAACCACACAACCACACCGGCGGATACCCATGCAGGCGGGTTGAGTGTTCCCAGTTTCTTTGCGAGCTGCCATTTCATATTCCAACGTTGTTGCTCGTACCACCGATTCGTTTGGTTCGTTTCGCATTTCACAGCTTTGGCATGGCAAAATGCTGCTGGTTCCAGAAGAGCTGGCCACTGCCAATGTATCGCCGGTTAAAGAAGCTAACAATTTTGAAGAAGTTGACCATCATCAAGAGCGAGGCACATGATGGGGGAATATGCCGCGTTTTCGAAGACTCATCGCTGGTGGTGTGCGGATGATGGTAGGGCTCCCAAAGGCAATGAGCAAAGTTTTAACTTTTGAGAGGCCAAAATTGAGCAAAATATGAAAATCATTCCAGCGGCAACGTGGATGCGGCGTGCTTGGCGCGCACAGCTGCTGCGCCAAATTATTCAAACGTGAAGCAAAGCAAATGAGATGATGACAGGCGAGAAGTGGAAGTGGACAGAAACGAGCCAGTGTTAGTGTATTTTATTTTTTATTATTTCTCGAATTATTGTTCGTTACGTTGGTTCGTGGAGGTAGCTTTGTGCAGTTGTGCATTTTTGGGGAAGGGCTCGCAAAATGTTGAAGATACCAAACAGTACGAAGATGATGAGTTCTGGTGCCGTTTTCCATGCATGCCACTCTTATCCGGGATTGTGTATCTCTCACACACGAGTACCAATCTTCAGGTAACTCAAACCATGTTCAAACTGGGCCTATGTAGTGTGTCTGAGGCTGTTTTTTTTTTTGTTATGCTTTTCCCGAAACGCTTTTCGAACGTCGAGCACTTTTTTTCTGACACTCTGAATCTGGTGGAATGTACAGACCTCTCCAAAACAAAACCAAAATAAAAAAAAAAAAAACAGAAATGAAATTCACCGCGTGTTGCTTTCGAAAGCGCGTTTCAATTTTGTATGCTCCGTTTCGCGGTTTCTCTTTCCTTTCCATCGCCGGATCCACTGTGGCCACGCCGGATTTTACACAATCTTTTCTTCGATGCGCTTTCTCGCGTTTTGTTTTCCCCCGGCTGTAGTGAACAGTTTGGGTTGGGTGGGTTGTAAAACTTAATTTCCTACAGCGACGCCATCCCCGAAACGGTCCCGGGATTTTCTTGGTGCAGGTTTTTGGATCGTTTTGTGCAAGATGTGACACACTTTGTTTTGCTATTTTGTACGTGATTGTGCAAGGAATCGGTGTAAAATTGTACTCTGGGGGCTGAAATGCTACAGCTGCCTACGGGAGTAAGAGCGTTCGAATAAAATGAGTTCTTACAGTTACTATTGAGATTGTTTCTCATCAGAACATGACACAGCAACCACCAATTAGGCATAACTCGAATGCTAGCAGTCATTATAGGGCGAGTCAGGTCCTCCCAGATCCTTTTGTGAGGAAGCTGCCTCGATTTGTCAGATATGAGTTCTCACTTATCTTAGACGATGTTGTCTATTTCAAAGCTCCTAGAACGCCATATTAGATTCTTTCATATTTTTGATGCGTTACCAAAAGAAACATCATGATCTGGCCGGGTCTTGAAACATAAACTTCACCTTCACGTGAACATCCTCCAGTCTGTTTATTGAAATGCATCCATTTGTGCTGCTATTGGATACAACATCGACGAAAGATAACGTTTCGTCAGAGATCATGACGTCCGTCGACGAGGACTTTGGGAAATAGGAGTTGTGTAGGAGAGCCTGGTGGAACTTCAATTATTTCAGGCCCTACCCAATTGCAGAGCGCGGTAGAATTCAGGAATTGTTCTTTTCCCCAATTGTCTACTCCCCTAGTCACTCGATGTTCCTTCACACCTCATCCGAGTAATGAAGTGACATTATACTATGGCTTTAGAAGCTGGATGTATGTCTTCTTCAACAATACCTAGGAATATGTTAGAATTGCTTACTTGGTACACGAGAGTTCAAATTAAGGGTTATCTTCCCATAGATAGGCGCGATTAGTTGTGGCGTACTGCATGCTTATGAAGAAAAACGAATTATAAACCGTATTATATTACAAACATCGAATTTATACACGTTAATTTATTAATGTTCCTTTTTTTCTTCTATATTTTCAGAACTCATTCGTTGGTAACTCAGGACTGCCCCCAGGACATGCCAGTTGGCAATTCTAAGCCAGTAGCGCAGAAAACAGACGAATACGTGAAGCTGTGAATGTGAAGTCTGAATGTTAATTTCCCAAAAGTGTTTCCGGTTAAATGTTTCGTTTCCCTACATTTCATTCCCCATTCGCAGTGCCGCGATGTATGATGTTATGGTAGTTAAGTTGGTGCCACAACTACAACTCCCAAAAAAGTGATTTTAAAGCCTTTCCCTCACTTTGGGGGGTTTTTTAAGGCTTCAGACCACCTGTTTGATATCGGCAAGGAATTGGGCAAATTATGTCAGCAAAGGTGTACCGTCTTCGGTGTAGTGTTTTGTTCGCATTCGTATATTTTGTACGGTTATCCCTATTTTTTTTCTTTTCGTTGTTGTTGGTGCTATTGTTGGAACGTGGAGCCGATAGAAAAGTCAGCCGGCGTGTGTTGACTTTTCGTTTAGCTCATTTCACGTTCGTTTTTAATGTTTGTGTGCGTGCGTGTGTGCCTGTGTTTTGTATATTTACATCTAAGTTTGCTGCGTGTTGTTTGCAGGAGGAAAATGCATCCGATCGAGCTCTGGAATGAGAAAATACGTGTGTTTATGTGCGTAAATGTGTAAGCACGTTGTGCAAAAAAAAATGTTGTGCTTACTCGCTCGTGTATTAGTGTGTGTGCTGCGCAAAGCGGCTTAAGAAAGGTGGAATCAATTGAGAGCGAGTTGATTGTGAAAGTGGAAGAAGAAAATGAGTGAAAGCGGGGAGAAGGAAGCAAGCAAGTGAAGGCTAAGTATTACTGGAAAATTTATATCAACAGCATCGTCGGTCAGATTTTGTTCTCCCCCCGCGCTCATCCGCACATGCGTGCCTAGTGTGTGTGTGTGCGTGCGTGTATATGTATATGCATTTATCTATTACGTAAGTGTGCGTGTGTGTTTGTGTATGTGTAAGTGTAAACCGTGTACGTGTACGATTGTCATGAATATTGTGTCGCGCGTAACCGAATTGCAAGTGAAGGAAACGTTCTTGTAAACGAAAGCAGCGGTAAATAGGAAGAAGAGAGAGAGAGAGGAAAAGCGCCATTGCGCGCTTATGTGTGCGTGTGTATTCCATATCTCGCCAGGGACGGAAGTCCTTCAACATCCCCAACACCCAACAGCAATGTTGGAATCGAACCAGCGCCGTTCGAGCAGAACAGTAGCGGCCGAAAAACAGCACCACAGCAGCAGTTAAGTGGTCTGTCGCTTCACGGAGAGCCAGCACGTCACCCCGAGTTCGACGACGCCGCTAACCAACTGCCAGCAATAACAGAGGCCACGCCGCCGACGTCACAACAATGGGTGATCCGAAAGGTCAGAAAAACGCATCGGGCGGAGGTGTGGCGGGTACTACCGGTGGAGCGGCCGGTGGTGGACCGGGAGGAGCATCATCGACGGCAGCCGCCTCTGCCACGACTACGACGACAACTTCAGCTGCGAGCACACCGGTAACAACACCGCAGCAGCAGCAGCAGCAACAACAACATCATCAGCCGCCTTCGCATCATCCGCATGCGCAACTGCAACATCACCATCAGCAGCCACCTCCACCACCACCGCCCCACCATTCACATGCGCCGCATCCACTGCATATGCCGCCACATCCGCATCAGCACCATCACCCGCACCACCATCCGCCGGGCCCGCCGGGTGCGGGTGGTGACCATCAACCACCACCGCCATGCCATGGGCCACCGCCACACCATGGTTCACCCTACGATCACCATCATCCGGTACCGGGTTCCGGTCCGGGCGAGGCCCCGAACGGGGCCGGTTCCGGGACAGGCGGTAGCGGAAAGGACGAGGCCCTGCCGCCGCCACACCATGGCCATGGGCCTCCACCACCGCCACCGCACGGTGGTGCGGGCGGTCCGCCACCGCCACCCCCGATGGGTCACCACCATCATCAGATGCAGCATCACGGGCAGGTGTACGGTCAGCCGCTTCCGCCGGCAATGCAGCACCAGCAGCAGTATGCACCCCGCTACCACCATCACCATCCCCACCATCCGCACGACCCGAACGTGCAGCCGCCGGGTGCTGGTGGAGCGCCCGACCCTTACGCACACTATCACGCGCATCGAATGGGTGCGGCAGCAGCCGCCGCAGCAGCGGCCGCAGCGGCTGCTGCCTCGACCGGCGGCACCGGTGGTGGTAGCGGCGCCGGAGGTGCGGGCACACCGCCACCCCAGCATGCCGGCGGCAAACCAGCAGCGGCAGCCGCCGCCGCAACAGCAGCCGCCGCCGCCGCCGCAGCAGCAGCCACCGGCAGTCCGATGCATGGGCGGCACAGTCGCTACATGTCTCAGCAGCCGACGGCCGCTGGTGCCGGTGGTGCGGGCGCTGGTCAGCCGCCACCTGGTGGCGGTGGTGCGAATGCGCCACCCCCCAGTGGACCAGCCGCCGGGGGCCCTACGCCGACGCTTAACTCGTTGCTGCAATCGCATCCACCGCCGCCACCGCATCCGGGTGCTCCACACCATCGCTATCCGCCGACCGGGTACGATCCTTCGGCACCGCAGGGTCAACAACCGCCCGGTCCCGGACAGCCGCCCGGACCTGGTGGTGGCCCACCCGGCCAAGGACAGCCCGGGATGCACCCGTACCATGGTGGACATCAACAGCAGGGTTGGGCTCCGCCACCACGACCCTACAGTCCTCACTCGCAACCGTATCGACCGCCACCACCGGTAAGTAGAAGTTGGAACAAGTAAAATAGTAGTAATTTTTGACATTTACATGTGACATCAGGCACTGCAACCCAAGTACTCAATTTTGTCAAGAACAATTTTAACAATTTTTATAATTAAGTCGACTTTTCTGGACTGGTTTAGGAGCAATAAGAGAAGTTTAATAACATAACAAATAGGACGGTCGTTATCGTTTCGTCAAAAATCATCTGAAAAGGAGAAGTATACTACAGTCTGCTAGTTAACGAGCCAGATTTTGTGGATGATAACATACGTTAGAAAACGAATTACATGAATATTTAACAATTATATATGTCCCAGTGTTTTGAGAAATTCTGGGCACTGATTTGCAAACGTTGTTATATTTTTTGTGATGTGTGGGTAAATCGAGAATTTCCTTTTTTAGGACTGTACCTTCGTTAATTGTCGGAAATAATCATATGAAAGTTAGGCTAGACTTTTGTGAGTGATCTCCAGCTTCGAAAGGAAGGCAAAAACAAGATCTTACTGTTCTTCGCAAGCCCGGACCTTTATCTTAAATCCCATCCAGATTCTTCCCACGTACGTTGGTATTCCTGTCTAGCTTCCTTGATAACAGGAAGGCAAACTAAAATCTTCAAGGTTGTGATAAAACAGACATAATGATTATACGCTGTGCAAATACCTCACAAAGATCTCAATTATTAATTTGAATTCATACAAGTATATAATGACATCGTTTCCACACGTACACCATCATTAGGTCAAATTGGATCAGGGTGCTGGATTATCTTATTCAGAAATAAATACTTCATTATCAATAATTATATTACATCGCTTTTATTGTGAAAAAATGTACAATTTCTGAGCCACTTGTTAATCTCGAAATATACTTCATAATATATATATGGCTACATCCGTCACTAAATATTTCTAAAACATTTTCCGATTACTTCTTTTTCGGGGTCTGCCACTGCAGCAAATTGTTTAAGTGAGGATTTGACAATTCGATCCTTCATATTCTGCCAAAGTTTAGGATGTGGAGGACGAAAATTTTTAACTTTCTCCGAATGGACTTTAACTACATTGTTACCCATAACCTCATATTTTGCTCATTCTGAAATATAACTTGTCGCTTTTTGAAATAATCGCCAAAAATAGTACCCCCAGAAAATGGGGTGGTTGTCGTCGCATCGACCATTTGTGACACGACTAATGCGAACCTCAGGCGTACCGTCAACGCCACCGTCACCATCATCATCATCGTCATCATCGCCACCGTCAGATAAAGTTCCCGAACACTCGTCCATCGGCAGAACGGTTTCGTGCGAATGGGGTTTATAAATAACTGCATCAACAACACCGTCCGGGAGTGGTGGGTGGTCAACTTGGGGACGACACACATAACCGCGTGGTCGTGCTCTTAATGCAAAGCTGTCGATGACGCACAATGCATGGGAGACACGCGAGGGGATGAGTGTTGTGAAGAGAAGAACACTCGTAACGGCGATAGACGTCGCCCGCCGGTTGGTTGACTTTTGCATATTTTTTCCCGTGTTTTGAATAGTGTTTGATAATTGGCTTTGGTCTTCAATGACGTCACCTTTTTTCCCATTCAACCACCTTTGCCGGTAGTATTGATAGATAGACAGAGGTGGTTTTCAATGGTGAGTGCATTGCGCGTAAGTCAGCTGCAGTCCGGTGCAATTGCACGTGTGTTGAATGCATAGTTCTGAGTTGATTCATTAATGTCTTGTTGATTTTTTTTGAGTTGTTAGATGTGCATGATGAATGTGAATATTGATCATAGTCTAGCACATCATTTAACACTTAAGATACTTATTTGACTATAATTTAAATTTTGAATTCGGAATCAGTTATTGAAAATTTCGAAATGTTCTAAAAACATAATTTGGCATTTGTCAGTGCGAATGATCCATAACTTTGGATTGTAACCAGAAAGTTACCTTTCGAACAAGCGTGGTAGATCGAATAGAAGACCTGAAGAGAACACATCTCATTAGGGGATTGTACCTTTCAATTCTTTACTATCGCTTCTCCCTGCATTTCTTATGTTTTCTCCATGCTTGTCATTCATTGTCAACCTTACTACGCTTTCGGGTGGTACACGTTGTGTTATACCATGCTTGTTATGGCCACTAGCTTTGTTCTATGGCAGTTGTGCTTGACAGTTGTTTTGGTGCAGGTCAAGGTTTCATAAAGATGCTATTCCTATATTTATCTTCTTGAGAATTTCGAGTTAATTGTTACCAAATGCATGAACGTGTCACGCCAGCCTCGTTGTTTGATACAATTAAGTTTTGGAATAAGTTTAGTTTGGGCCTTAGTGATGCTAAGAAAGTGTTGCATAAGAACGATCATAATTATTATTGAAGCACCTCGCATACATAATTCTTTTCGTATGCAGTTGCAAGATACGGTCCATTGCAAGGATAATTCTTTGTGTATTGATGAACTACCAGGCGTCTCCATTTAAGCGCACTTTTTGAAAGAATACTATAATTTATTCGAGGTGGATGGATTATATCATTCACATCATTAGCAATGACTACAATGCGAATATTATAAACATCTTAAACACATGAACAATGACATGCGGAACTGTATTTTTATTAAATTAATATTATTGTAATTTATGAATAAAATGCCGATGGTAATAAAAACTACCAGGCGTCTCCATAAAAAAAAATTATCCTTTATTTTTTTCACAAACATAAATTACTTACGAACCCAATACGAACATCTGGAGGAAATAATTTTTGGACATTAAATATGCTTCTATATTTTTTGAACCTGGTGACAGGTGTGTTATATATTGGATGTCTGTGCTGGAGTACTGTATCGCAAGTCACACCTCTCATCACCAAACACATTCGACACATCCATACAATATCGATCGATAAGACTGTCATCTTCAATACTGTTTGCCAGCAATAGATTTTGTTAGATCTGATATGTAAAACCGAGGGATATTCATCAGAACATCTGAAGTGGCATATGAATAGTAAAAACTGTTTTCCATTTAGAATCCATTGGAAAACAAATTCCACTATATATTGCATACATTTTTGGAAGATTTATCCAAAACTAGACGGTTTAGATATGGAGAGAATGATTTGCTGCTGAATGGGAGTATCCATACGGGTTGTTCTCAACCTGATATTTACCTTGCAGGATAAGTAAATGTGTGAGGAAGGCTCCGATGAGATTGCCTCACTCGTCTTTCTAAAGTTCGATGGATTGTGCATCGGGAACACACACTGGCGTTGTTATAATGTTCCCGGAACTGCACGTATGTCTGTATGCGTGAACGAGTTCGAGCATCGATGTTTCGTATTCCAAACGCGCGGGTGTGGGTCAGAATTTCATTTATGCGTGTTGTTGCGTTTCAGTTAAACGCACCAGGGTTGTGGTTATTCTGCATTCTACAGCTCCTGCACACCATACACGGCAATAATGCTGATGACCGTTGCCATGCAAACGCTCGGGCGCTGGATGGGGTAGAAGAAAGCGCCCAGTGGAGGTGTGGTATATCCTTTGCTACTTTCGCCGTCATCTCCTCGGGCGAAAACGGACACGGAAAGTGCACACACTGCCTGCTCTGCGTCGTACAATATTGTTGTCCATTTCGGCTTTACCGTCGCGCTTTTCTTGCGACACTCGCCCTGCCCTCTCGCACCGGTTTGGGCGAAATTCTAGCGGACCAGCCAGTAGTTCACCCGTCATCCGTTGCCGATTCGGGCAGCACGGATCGGAAGCTGGAGACTTTCGGCGAACGTTCAGTTTTTCGCCGACAGTGAAGCCTACAAGAGGTGTATTTTGGTGTTGTGGCCCACATTTGCAAGTGCAAATAGCGTACTCACGAATACTACGTAGTGCCGAAAGTGCAACCGCGCATATCGTTCCCTTTCCAAACATTTTTTTAACATTCCTTTCCACATTTCCTGGAACAGCTACGTAGCGTGGACACATTGATTTTGGTGGATAACAGTGAACTTAGTTGTTTACTACAGTCGTCTGTTAGGATCTTTTCTTTATTTCGTTTCCCACCGTTTTCCATTTTTTTCCTAACCTCAATAAAGTTGGAAGAAAGAAGAGAGATTATTGTGAAAAGAAGAGAAGAAGTTGTTCTTGGCATCCCTTCATCGCAGGGAGACACATCCTCCTTCCCATTAGAAACCCATTTAATCGTCGAGCTGGTGATGTATTGGCTAGAATCGAAGCTAAGCGCCCTCTTGTTGTTTCATCCATCGTAAATAATTCTAAGCGTTTAAGGGTTGGTTTTGTTTCAGAACGAATCAAACTAAACTAACATTTTCTTTCCTTCTGCTCTCGTCGTATTTTACTTCCAACTGAACAGGTAAGGTTTTAAACTAAACCAATATATCTTTAGCTTCAATATCCTTTCCATGTGCGCCTTTCAGTTTATCGAGTTTTCCGTTGCAAAGATTAAATAATTGCTATGCCCTTGGTCACCGACGTTATGTTCCTTTGACCCGAGAACAGTCGTCAGCCATCTTAGAACGTGAAAATGGGTGCAAGGATATCATCGGGTTTTCGTTGCAAGCGAAAATGCATGCGCAATGCACAAATCATTCCTCCCGTACCCCCTCCGATATCGCCCACAGGTTCCAAAGGTTCTCTAAATAATCGATCGTCCGTTATCGCACTCGGCTCGTACATGTGTATTCGTGTGCACTGCTTATTGCCAATTGTTTATAATCACGGACATCGGATGCTCCCTCCCCCTTTCGGAGAGCTTAGATGCATCGAATGCATCTTCCAATTAGTATCTCAATGCAAACGTACAAATAAGTGGCAGAAGCAAAAGGAGAACACAAATACACGTCAACTCTCTGCGTGCGTGTACATTATTATGCGCCATTTCCATATTTGTACCGGGAGGGGTTTTTCTTCGATCGGTTCGTTGTAAATGCACAAACGGACATCAACAACACTGTCCTTTGCACCCGCACAGTGGGTATACGGTAGAGTATCAATCAAAAGTTAATTAGCGAAATTAATTTGCTCGACACTGAACACAATGCCAACGAGGGTGCGAGAGATACGAACAGAAGCTAATCCAAGGAATTAGGAAAGAAGAGGTCAATGTGCTTTGCAAGTATATCCATTTTAGAAAGATGTTTATCATACGATGGCTCTAAGGGATTTAAACACTAAATAGTCATCTTTGGAATATTATTTCACAGCGCGCAAACAGAGTATCTGGAATACATTGAAAACGGTGCAGTTATGCTTTTATTAAATAATTAAAAATAGTCAAGATTTTTAAAGTTGTAGAATTTGTAAACGTTGTAAGAAAAAGTAAAATGTAAGTAAAGTAAAATTTTGTTCGAGAGTTTTTGCAAAATTAATTGTATTTATCAAACTTTATCTGGTCAGATGAAGGATGATCTGCCTTTGCCGTTTGTGTAATGGAAGTCCAACTCAGTCCAATTCGCTAGACACATAATGAAGATATAGTCCCTATATTTCAGCGTGCCAAAGGTATAAATGGTAGCGGTGGTGGTCTCAAATGACAGGATTGGGCTAATATCTCTTCCGGACCGTACTACCGTACGCTGAATATCTTGTTACGGGTAAATACAAGTCAACGAAGCCATAAATGGACGACCAAGACCTCTTGGGGTTGTAGTGTTATATGAGAAGAGGTCCCGATTTTGACTTCCTCTCCTGCACAATTACATGGAATCAGAGAATCATAGGAATAAGTAAAAATTGAGCCATGAAGGATAATATATGCTCGCTACTCCAGGCAGTGGTATTAACACAAAAATGAGGTTTGTTTGTCGGTTTGAAATATTTATTCAAACCTATTCCTACCTTTAAACAATGTTCTTGACCTGGACAATTACTATTGATTGGTGCGATGAAGGGTTTCTAGACGGCAATAGAAAATGTATGCGGTAAAAAATCTGACGTCCTAGTTCTGTCAATTCAAGTGGTGACATTTTACTTGCAACCTATCCCAATATGTAATATTTTTTTGTAGTGATTGACGTTGGAGGCAAGGTTTTGACAAAGATTCAATTTTTGAAAATTTGTTGACACTGAGAACAAAACGGATCTCAAATAACACATATGGTTATGAACACTAAATAGCCCAGTCCGTCTCAGTTGAAGATTCTTTGAGATCTTCTATGCTAACTATTTGATGCAACATTATGGTTATTGAGTGCCTCCCATGTTGCATAATCATTGCGTACATCTTTCCAACTCGACACGATGTTTGGTGATTAGGCGAATGTTTTTACATGACTGGAACATTAACATATCCCAAATAGATTGTACTACCGCATGCCGTCAGAAATAACAACTGTAAATAAGTCTGTTCAGATGGTCGCTGTCAGAAATAACAACTGTATGCGTTGTAGTCTGTTAACCATTTTAACTATATAAAAAGTGAAAAAACTTAAATAATTAGTGTTGGAAGATCTGATCTAGATTCTTGAATTTGAATGAGTTAATCTAAATCTTTATTCAGGAGATTCATGAATCTTCAGCGATTTATGAATATTCAACGATACCACTAAAATTCATAATTTTACGCACAGTTGCAGGAAGCAACACAATCGGTCCTCGCAATTGACTGTTAGCAATGTTATGCTAAAATGTAGGTTTTGGAAGATTCAGGAATTTATGAGTAAACATAAATCTTTTGATTTATCTTTGTGTTCCTTAAAGAAGATTCATATGAATGAATCATTTCAAAAGATTCTTGATATGGAATTATAAAGAATTTATCCATTAAAAAATATTTATGTTTCTAATGAATTAATTCCGAGGTAATACTCTTTTTAATCACAACAGTAATCCCTTCAAAAAAATGCTTCCATTTACACCCATCATAAGTTACCAATACGGCAGTAAGCACAAAAACGGTTCCCGACATAATTGGACGATAAATTAATGCCATGCCAGGATAAAACAATCATCGTCCGGCTAGTGCTTTTGTTGTTTTTTCTTGTTCATTTTCCCGATTCGCCGTGATTGGTGCAATCGTCGTAAACTTTGTATCCAGATCCTCAATGTAAACTCGCTTACACTACGCTGTAAAAAAACAAAAACTCCCGTAGCGACCTGAACGAACGTATACTCCTCTTCCAACACGTCACGGGTCGACTACCCTGCTTCCTGTAATCTTCGTTTCACGCTTCCTTTCCCCTGTCTGTCAACCATCGGAAAACGGTCGTTTCAATTGAGTGTTTTCCCGTTTTCCTGTTCGTTCGCACGTGGAAGCAATCATCGTACACTACTTCATTCCAGCGAAGTCTCGTTGGAAAACGTTCGGATGCAACGAATTTTACGATGCACTCACCGATTCCATCCACCGTCGTGTGCACTTCGTACAGGTTGGAAATTACAACTTCTGGATAGTACGCTCAGTGAAACCCTGCGTCAGCCTTTGGAATCCATCACCATTGCATCCTTTTTTACGTTGTGTCGGAGACTCATTACTTCCGGCTACCATAAACGTATACATCCGTTAGCTAAGGGTTCGTTCTGAACGTGTCATCGTTATCTTCAGCATTCGTTGCCGATACAGGTGCAGTGATTTTCCAATCTACAGTTTTCGCGCCTTTACCATGGTCCGAAACGTGACTTTTGTCGCTTAATTTGTAACGA
>KB663832.1:12514830-12528660 GCA_000349025.1 Anopheles minimus | reverse complement strand
AGAGAGAGAGAGACCTCACGCTTTGAGGGAGCGGGGTCACTGCACTATTCGATGGTGTGCAGTATCTGTAGTTGGAAATCCATTTTAACTCTACCTTTCTGTCAGCATTGCCTTGTTATTTTTCGTACGGGTTGGTAGCAAATACTACTTTTTTATAAATTTTACTGCTAGTACACTATTATTCCGCACTACGAACTACTTCCACCATAGTTCATTGTCATGATGAGCGTTCGGGTCCTTTAGCAATTATGTTGCATTTACCAGTGTAGCAAGAAGTGTAGTGTGAACAAAAACACTAACTGTAGTAAGGAAGTTAAGGAGACGAAACTTACGAACCTTTGTCCTAGTTTGTTTCTCATTTAAACTGTTAATCTCCACAACCTCAATTTTTTGGTTAAGACATATGGGAACAAACGGTGCAGTCATTGTATGTCGAATGCCTAATGAAATATCTCTAGCGATTTGTACACAATTATTCTTATTCATTATGTGATTTTAAATCATCCGCATTTGTTCAACTGCTCTTGAATAATCTATCATAAAACCTCCATAGCCATCATGAGGCACGCCAATAATGTTGGAGAATTATGGCATTCCAACGAGATCAATTATCGTTCATACAAATTTCATCATGTCCCGTACCAGGGACAGCGATATCAATCTGAACTTTACACAAAAATGTACATGATATTTCGTGTTGCCTTCAGTTCTCAGCTTCTTTTCTTGAATTTGCTAATCTTTTGAATTGATTTCGGTAAAGAGAGATGAATGATCTCTTGAATAAGTTGAAGTCGCCTTTCAGTTGTTTATTATGTTAAATAATCATCAGTATCCTCAATTTATTGTAAATGGGTTTATTGTAAACTGTTGAAGTACATTCAATTTCAAATACTTTTCATCTGCACTTGCCGTACCCTGGTTAATGGGATTTCCTACCGTCGTGTGCTGATGTAACAGCATGCGACATTGATACTGTCGTCCAAACCAACGGACGTGGAACTATCGACATGTGTTGCTAAATGTTTTAAAAAGTGTATCATCATCAACGCGGCGGCTACTTCCGGACGAGATGTGCAAAATGGCTGGTTTTTATGGTTTATTCCACGGTTGGTACGTTTACATGCACGCTAAAGGACTAATAACACACGGCACAAACGTCCAGCCCAGCGCAGTGCGAACGAGCAAGCTAAAATGTATCGTTGCATAGGTGATGATGGCGATTACGGTACCATTACTAGCACGGATGCCATGAGAGATGAACAGACTGGCGGTTGTTTAATGTCGATAGACATCGTTCCCGTTGCAGCTAACAGCAAACAAGCCGAATGCATCTTTCCGAATGGGGCACGCCAGTGGCTTTTTAGTTTTGGTGGTGGATGATCCCAAGGGACATCAGCGAAAGACCTTTGGGTATTGCATTCGATTTTGTTACCCTCAAGGGCTGATTCCGTTCCGTTTGTCAGTGTTCACACATGATGTTTACAGTTTTGAAGGCATATTGAGGGAATTAGACACAGATTTGCGACAGAGTTGGCCATTACCGTCAGTTGATTCGATTGATGTTTGCTGTTACTTTGTAAATAGATAATCAAATGGACCAAGAGTTTTACCAACAGGCTAGAATTGTTTCGATAGGCTAGGGACATGCATTATATGATTTGGTTCCGTAGACGTATTTTAACAAATTTTTGCTTCTTGTCTTTTTACGCATTTTCTCTGCTCAGGGTAATACCGGACGAGGACAGTCACCGTATCCGCCGGGCCCACCGGGCCAAGCGCCCGGCAGCTACCCTCCACCCCAACCGCCCGGTCAGGGATCGCAACAACAGCAGCCACCTGGTCCGCCCCAATCGGCCGGTAGCCAACCCGGCGCGGCACCAGGTGCTCCACCAGGCCAGGGACCACCGCCGGCGGGTACCCCTGGTGGGCCCGCTGGCGGAGCGCCCGGCCAGTCACCACAGCATCATCCACCCACATCGCAGGGACCGCCCGCCAATACTCAGTATACTCCCTACCAGCCACAGCGCTATCCAACGCCTGGAGGACCGAACGCACCGAACCATCGTACGCCGTATCCTCCGCATCAGGTAAGACCGGGCCAGATAATGCCAGTCCTGTCGGCATAAATAGTCTTCTCGGAAAATATAAGTCATATTTTTTATAAGCCAACTTCTGTGCTCGACAAGCGCTAATACTGTGATATTACGCATTCGTACTAGATTTACTCCGATTAGAGTGTGAAAAACTCAAGCCGGAAAGGATGACTTTCCACGGAATGTGTGTACCATTCGCTACAGCTGTTTCGAAACACCCTTATTAGCTACGTTTCATCCATTCAAATGGACATTTCTATCCACCCAATCATCGTCATTAGACATCAGCTGATGTTTGGAATTCAGTGTTGGAGTTACTGTTCAGTTATTAGATATGTGTACGTCCTTCGGGCACGTCATGTTACCGCTTAGTTAGGAATGGCTTACTTTGTGGTCTAATTTAATCGCTGTTTCCACAAATATCAACTACAATGTAGCTGATTATCATTGGCTATTGTCAGAATTTCCCTCACGGAGTAACTCCTCAACAAAACTTTATGGTAGAGTTAAAAAGGCTTATTCCATCCGCCAGCGAGATAAAGACATAATTTATTGGATTAATAGTTCTATCATGTTCTTTCCATCGATAACACAATAAATGAAAACGATTATTAATCCCCAATTTATCCAGTTCTACTAAATACAGGATAATTAAAACCGAGCTAAAGCGCTACAAATGTTGATACATGGAAAAGCTAACACCCAATTTTGTTTAATAACGTTCTCGGTATTATTTCCACCGAATTAGCCATCATATCCAAAGCATTGATTCCACCTTAACGCGAAATCCGTACACTTCAGGATTATTTAATGGCTGATACATACCCGTTCCAGAATATAGCAGACGATTGTGATGCAACTCCCCACACAAATTTAAATGTTTTAACATTTTTCATTTTCTGCCCTTTTCACACAGTACGAACCGGTCAGGTCGTGGCCATCACCAGCCGCCAGTCCTGGACCGGGGCCGGGACATATGCCTCCCTCACCACACGGCCCTCCGCAAAGTCCTGGACAGCAGCAGCAGCAGCAGCAACACAGTGGCCCCAGTCCGTCACCGCAGCCACCGCAACCAGCTCCCTCACCGCATCAGGTTAGTAAGGCTTTGTCATCAAGAACGTTAGGCTATTCCTAGTAAATAACGATTTATTCCGCTATCAGTATGTTCAGTTCGGGATAAAACTTCAGATTTACTGGGAAATTGGAGTGTTGTTTTTGCATTTGCTTTCTACTGGCTCTCGTTCGAGAGCCCTGGTGGCCCAATGGTAGTGACGCTGGTATTCACTTGACAAACCTGCTATCAAATCTCATCGAGTCTCACGACATTGACTCCATAGTCAGCAGGTTTGAGAGGATTGTTGGTGTACTGAAACATGTGGTTCGTGACTTTTCCTATCCTTATTGTTGAAGACTTTGTTCTGTTCTCAGTGTTCTCAGTGTCATTGCTGTAGATCCGGCTATGTGATCCTGCAACGGAGGTCCTTCTGCCCTGTTACGATGACGTCTTATGCCGATTGCTTGGTTCTTGCGTCTCTCGAAGATCGCCGTTCCCATTGCCCAATCCTTCTTCTCGAATGCATCAATGCCGAGTTTCACTCGTATCTCTCCAACTGAATAGTGTAGAATAGCTCAATTTTTGTGCGGCGTTAAGAATTCCAGTTAAGCTAAACGCTTAATACTAGTGAAATATTTGAACTTTGTAATATGTCATTCACCTGCTCTGCATCTCCTTGGTCGTGTACATGAAAGTAAATCTGAAACCTCTGAAATGAATATCTTAGATCTCGTGAGGTTGTAGCTCAACAATAGAAGAACAAATAGTAATCTTTGATTTGAAGTTGTTCTTTCCACTGTGTTGTGATTGAACCTACACTTATCGGGGTTTCATCACGCACACGACTCACAGACAAGTTGAGGAGGTAGTGCAGGAGCAGTATCGTTCGGTATATCAAATCCCATACTAATAGCTGCACTCTCGTAGAAGGGCATCCATCCGCCGTTTCGTTCGTTTGTTCAACGCTTGGTCGCGTAACCTTTCCGAGCGCTCGCCACACCCTTATCCCACCATTCGGAGCGAGAGTCGACCTTGACAGTGGCCCAGATTTCGAAAGGGGGTCGATTGCATACCGTCCACAACGATCTGACGGAAGAGCGAATGAAAAAAAAAAGAAATCACTAAAATAAAACCAAACACACACACACACACTGTTGGGCTAAGAATGCCAGATAAAACAGGCAAATTTGCTTCCTTCCACACCGGGCAAGGTTTGTTTTGGTTGAGACATACGCGAAGGGGGAGGGGGGGGGCGGTCTGTGGACTGATGATGATAGACGGTGGACGACCGACGGTTGTTGATAGACGTGGCGGGGTGTGGAGTGTTGTTGTTGTTGTTACCGGCTGCCATTCCATCAAACGCGCGATGAATGTGTCGTCAAGTTGGTATGTAGTTGGCGGCAGCAGGCGGCAATAAGGGGGTGGGACAGGTTGAAGATTGGGGATGTGAGAAGCGTAAGCACAAAACCGAACCCCCGAACCAGTACCGTCGCCGCAATCTACGCGCGCGGCACCACAAGCCGCGAGGAAGCACTCTCTCTCTTGCTGTTGTTCTTCTGCTCCCTGTCACTAGTTCCTCTAGTGTTCCGCTTTCTCTCCTTCCTGCACAAACCATCCCAAACGTACCTTGTGCAGTCTGATCGGGCTCGTGAAAAGGGTCGGAAAAAAGAAGAAAATGGCAGAACAGGACGAACGGACGGAATTCGAATGCCAGTTTTGCCGCTGCGTTTTCTTTCCCGTTTTATGTCTGTTTTTTTTTCTTCTTTCCTGTGTGTTTGCGTGTTTTTTTTTTTCGGTTCGTACCGAAGCAACAGATGGGGATTGTTTGGGTTTGGGGATGGACGCGAGAGTATGAGTGAGCAAGATAGGGGCCGGAAGATGGTGATTCACCATTCCCCCAGCTGTCCTCGCATTGCAGCCCGTCTTTCCTTAGCCTCGTGAACGGGTGGGATGGGAACTGAAAAAAGGGTACGTGTGTTGGGGGGTGGGGGAGGGTTTCGGATGTTCGTTCGTCTGTCGGTCGTTTGGTCGTTCATTCACCTCCGCATCCGCATATCCAACACAACCGTATCCCTTCACCCATCATCCGGTATCGTCTCTCCCCCACTGCGCTTGCCGTGTATTTGTTTCCCGCTGTTCCGCCCTCTCCGCCTAGAGGTTCCGACACTCTGTACCTCGCGACCTACTGACGCGGTCTTTCTCTCGACGACGATGACGACGACGACTCGACGGGCAACAAGTCCATTCGACCTTGCCGCGCGCACCCTACTCTCCGCACTACCCTCTTACCCAGTCTGCACCAGTCTGCTTGCTTTTCCTTTTACACTGTACAGTGTGTTTTATCGTGTGAACTCGTGCGTTTCCATACACACCCCATCCATCCATCTAGCCGTCGGCAGAGTACCCCCATCGCTCTCGTCAGCGTGTATCACGTAACAGACGGCCCTTTTTTTTATGTTTTATCTTTGTCCACCGTATTGTGCTATATTTACTACCCCGTCGGTTTATTTCCCATTTGCAAAGCCTACTCCAGAAATGTGAAGTTCATCTCGCATAAGCTCTCTTCTGGTTTACACTGTACCGCTAAGGAGACTATGAACATTTTGTGTACTGTTCTCGTTGTGGTATTTTCGATTATTTCTTCAAATTGCAATGTAAATTCTAACTTTATCAGTATCTACTGGCATTACAGATTTTAAGAACAGAAGTTTACATATAAACAAACCATGGGACTCTACTTTTGGGTAGGTTTCCGACCAATTTTAGGAGAAGGAATTTTTGATTCTTGAAAACGGTGAGTTCTATCTAAATTGAAGCAACTTTGGTAGATGGTTTGTCCCCAATAACAAAAAGCTCCACACAAAAGCGATACATCTAGATATCGATATCGGCTCTTAAGATCCACCTGTATTTTTGCCTTTTCCAAAAAGATCAGAGTTTCGGCCCCACGACTTCAGTTGTGACATCTTAAACTTCTGCAAAAGCTTCGGAAGAAAATCGAGTTCAAAGTGAACCCTAACAGCCCTGTTATGAAATCCTGTTGGGTTGGTTAATGTAACCGACACAGATTTTAAGGTCAGATTTATTAGGATAATCACCCAAACCTCCCAGCAGGAGCGGATGATGTCCACTGACAAAAAAAAAGCTCGCCTAGTTAATGATAAACATTTCGCTCAAGTTCACAAACTTTCCCAATTGTCCACATCTGCGACCGAATTTTTTTGAGGGTAAATGAGAGATGTATCTTTTCCAATATTTTCGAGGCCTATACAGAATCCTCAAAACTCTGGCCACCAGATGGCTAGTCAAATTTTGGTTTCTTCAAATATCCTTGTAGATTATTTTTTGCTTCATCGCATCTTTTCAACTCTACTCACGCTGAACCACAATCAACCAACACTACCGACGTTTGCTAAGCTTAGTGACCTGCCACATAATGTCATATTAGACATTCTTTCTCAACATAATCGGATAGTCAAGTTCTCCGTCGATTCAACTTAACATCTTTGAAATATGATTCAATTATGTCAGTGTATTACTAAATTTCATACGGCAAACTTTTAATCTTAGTTTTTTGGCATTCTTCTGATATATATATTCTACTTCTTATATGGCACTGCATCCTTGAGAAGTCTTGGTCTATCATTTTCTGGTTTCCGTGACCTGAATTTCCCCGCAACAGGATGGTCAGTCCTGCGTACGGGGAAACGGCCCGGATGGGTTTCGATCCCCGGTCCTGCCGTATGAGACCGGCTCCACTATCTCTTCTGCCACAAAATCCGTGTCGTACAAATAGCTCCGGCTTTTCATTGGTCGTCCATCGTTGAGGCTGTTCAATCCCGAATAGTCATCGCACATCTGAACTTGGGCCCCCGTTTCCTTCCTTCGTTCTTCCCATTTAGTGGATGTTCGGTGTTACGCGCCGTTTTAGACCTTTTTCTTCGTTCGACTGTCTGGAGCTTGTCTGTTGCTTGCAAAAGCATTGGAGCTCATTCTCTCGCATCACACACAACCATTCCACCCTTTTTTGATGGGACGTTGGGACGGTTTATGATAGCGATATGTATTGGTATAAAATTCATTCCCTATAGCATCGTTGACGCAAAACCATTAGACACTGCACAAAAGCGTTCTACAAGCAGTTGCATATGAGAAAATATGGTTGTGGTTGACTGATATGACCGTTTGTCTCTTAGTATGGATTTCTTTTGATTTTGGTTAGGGAAAGATCCTCAATCTTGTATTAAGTATCAGTTTTTCGAATGGCAATATTTAATTTGAGCATTCCTATCGAACCAAGTCCTCACATCCTTAGAACCACCATTAATGCAACATCTTGAAAGTTTTGACAAAGCCCCAGGTTAAAATTGTAATTATCGAAACAGTGGAATACACGTGAAACGAACCTGACAATAAGATGCTCAGACGAATCACAACGGAATTAACCGTAAGTTAAAATCACTCCTTAACATGAGGCAACAAAAAAAAAACACAACAGTCTGACAATAACACCAGCTAAAGCATTTTATGGTACATCATCCAATTTAGCTGCCGTGGGTTTTGGTTTGCAGGCGCTTCCCATCCTACATTTATCTCCAACACCGCCCTATTCTCCCCACTGGTGGCGTAAATGGTAGCAGTAAAAAAACTTTTTATCGACCCCAGCAGAAGACTCCTCGTTTGAGCAATGCTGCAAACGTTCCACGGTAGGAATTCTGCTCTCCACACAATTCTCCTTGGAAAATGTTGCTATGTAACGGTGGAAATTTCTTTGCAGTGGGTACATACGAATAAAATCTGTACATAAAATTATTCCTTTCCCTTTCGTTCCTCTTTTTGTTATCTCTCTCTCTCTCTCTCTCTCTCTCACTCATTCTCTCGTCCTCTTGGTTTAGCATTTGGGAAAAAAGTTGGAATAACGTAACTCCTTAGGATTGCTTTTTTCTCTCTTTCTCTCTCACTCGATCCATTTCGATGCTTGAAGGAAACACAAAAAGAAAAGTGTTTCCTTTCCACTCACATCTTCCTAAGGACGTGTATACCACAGTGCGTGGAATGGAATAAAGTTGTGTTGCGCAAGAAAATCGATTGGATAAGACAACTACGACAACAAATCGAAGAGACCGACTCTTACGTACGAAAGCGGTTCTTAATTTCTTTCGATCTGATAGCGTTTATGCCAGCAAACCCCAACCAATCGATCGGATTGAATCGTTGGATGCGTCTCTATGTGTGTGTCGGATGTTGGTGAAGGAGATACACGAGAAAAAGAAAATACAGAGAGTGATTGATATTACGTGGAATTGTCTCGCTATCAAAGGGAAATGGCCCTTGTACACCGCCATCACGTAATCTCCGCCCGGCAGTTCATTTCCTTGCGATATGGATATCCTCCGCGCTGGTCCGACAAACAATGGTACACCATTTGTATCCCTTGGAAAATTCATAAAGACTGCCTGTCTCGAGCCCCCTCCATTAGGACATTCGCATTTCCCCGTCAGCTACCGGGCGTCTCCATTCGCTCGTTGACGTTTCTTGGGCTGCGGGCTCTCTTTCACTCTCGTTTAGTGCTGGGACGCTACATGTTTGCCATCTTGTCCGTACTCCACCGGATGGGAACAGTGGGCCGTGGGTTTCCTTTTTATTCACCGTGACACCGGTCTAACCGAGCGCACGGAATCGGCGCGGTTTCTTCGTTTCTTTGTTGTGACGTTATTCGGGAATGGTTGAAAGTGAAACTTTTAGACGGAAATTCTTTTTCCCCCGGCGTAGCAGCCGAGTTGAGAAAAAAAAAGGCACAAACAACTTCCCATAGAGCTATAAAAAGGGGATGCGTTGAGCGGTGGGTGAGAAAGTGCGCGGAGATGGTCGTGAAAATCGATATTTTTCGTCGCCTGTCTTGCGCTAGGTAATGAAAAACAACACCAATGAATTCAGCTACATGACGTACAGCGATGTTTGGCCTGTGGCGGCCGTTTACTTACAAAATCGAATCGATTTATTTAAAAAAAACTGGAACCCCTCCTTCGCATCCTGCCCTTTACTGTAAGACACTTTCGTCCTGAAAAAAAAAGAAACCAAGTGTACCAAGTAAACCGACCGGCGGATGTCCTTTTTTGCATGCACACGAAACAGGCACCTGATGCGCTGGATGGGTATGTTTGCTCGAACCCAGGACTTAAACGCTCCCCCGTCGGGTTGCCTTCATTTCTAATCCATTTATTTTACCATAAAACCCCTTTACCACCTGTGCTGACGCTTTCCGCTTCGCTCGTTACGAAACCGTTCGGCTTTGCTTAATGTCGTTTTGGCGGGCCCGAGAATCGGAGATGAAGGACGGAAAGCGTTAACATGTAGGTGAAATTACGGTGGCTTACATTCTATGTCCTGTTTTCGCCCATTACCCGTTTCAAAAGTGAACACAGAATGGCTTTTGATTTTTATCGTTCCGGCCTGAAGTTTGCTCGCACTTCGACCCTTCCTTCTGCACTTCTGCTTATACCGTAAGCGGTGGTAACAGTTAAATAAACATAAGGAACGACCGAACGACCCGATGGAGTCGCCCGGCAAAGCACACGGACCGACGGCCTGGAGAGCTGGGTTACGAGTTTAGGGAAAATGGATTTTTTTTATTTTGTTCCAATTTCCAATTCACCTCCACCGAACGTTTGCTTGCAGGTTGTACAGAAAGCGAAAGTAAAGGTAAAGTCACCTTCTCACTCGTTCTCTTGTGCATTCTTCTTTTTAGCGTATTGTGTCAGTTTCGTTAACGTGCTCCGTCCGTAGTAACACTTTATGGACGGTAATTTTCGGTTCGATTTTGGGTGTGATGCTGATGCTTGTTACACTTTATGTGCAGTTTTATGATGTAGTCGAAAAGTACATGGCACCTTGGGAGGTCCTTTAACACAGCTCGTACCAAGGAGAAAGTTAAGCTAACTAACTAAAAATGTTTTAAAAACTGCACAAAATATTTTTACTTAAAACTTCAGTTAGTAACACTTTCAAGTGTTCAAAATATAATTTACAATAATAAATCTCACAACACAACGATGCACTTTAAATAGCAGTCTACTATATTTTTAAGTATGCTATGAATCCATCAAAACAAATTTACATTTTATCCGTGTTGTTCACTCATCCACGGCCACGGCAGATATTCAATTATCACGGAAAAACGGCGTTACCAATAAAGATTTGACCCTGTCCGAATAAACGTTTAACGATACAGTGAAACTTCCCAAAGATAGTAGCTGATGAGACTGTTATCATGAGAGACTTGTTACTTAGGGATTTTGACAGATGAGAAAGCTTGTCTTTTCTGAGGCTTTTTTTTATTACAGGCTTATCAACCCATGCACCTTGTAATATCTGATATATGATGCGGCTTTGTGGCATCATTTGTAAACGTAAAAAATCCCGCTATAAAAAAACGTTTATTGATTTTAAATGATAGATGAATGCAATTATTTTCAACTATCCGTCACAGAATCTGACGTAATAACAGTACCTTTAAATTACTCACTATAAACGCATCCGACACAAATGGTGAATTTGGTAATCTCAGTGTACAAAACGCATAATTAGTTTTGAGTGTCCAATCTTTGGAAGACTTTCTATCTTTGTCAGACAAAAATCCTGATAATAAAAGGACTGTCAAAATGTGCATCTTTCAGAGACTTGCAATCTTTGGGCGTTTTCAATGTAGGTTTATAACCTTTTTGGTGATAAATATTAGTACACTTTGGATTAGGTTCTTTGGGCACAGTTGCATTTCACTTTGTAGTTTGTTGTTGGAAAAGAAATTTGTTATTCTTGTTTGAGCTCGAGCATATATATGGGGCCAGATTTATTTATTTTCGCAATGAAGTGCTACGTTTATCATCGAACTCGATCTGATTAATCTGAGTTAAAATCTGGTTTGTAATTGTTTTTAATTTTTAACCAAAAAAATTTAACAATAAATAAAATTGATTACGATGTTATTGAAATCGTATAAAATGTAGAACAATCGAACGAGTCTAATAATTTTCTTATTATATTTTTTCTTATCTTTTTAGGTATGTAAACCTAAGGATGATGAACGATTCCATAAAATTCAAATTACTCGATCTATGGTAAGCAATTGATTGATTTTTTTATAAATGTTTTTATAAGTATTCTGGATATATGGACATAAGTATTCTGTCAGATATATGTGATAACGACCCTGCGGATTTTCTTCTTGATGTAACAATTTATTATGTCATGGCTGTCATACAATGAGTTTGATGCCTTTTTGTATCACGTCCGCCGGATGTTTTTCATTTTCGACAATGAGCAATTCGATCCACAATCACCGATTGTCGCCTTGTCATGAAACTATGGTAGCACGCTCTGTGAGAAATATAAATTTAATTTAATCTCAATATGCAGACTAGATAATTGGTACGAAGAAAAAACACGTTGCAGTTGAGATTTTGACCTATGATTCCAGCGATCAGGGGCAACTAAATGATTCGACTTAAAAATAAATTTTCCATTCACCGTCTAGCCGGTCGGAATCGTGCCTTTCAACGTAAATGGCTTCCGCATCAGCTGATTCAATGAACGAAACAGGGCACCAGAACAAACGTTGTGCGTTGCAGATAATGGGACACCCTCGTATAGAGCACATGGCTACCGGGAATGTTCCAGCCTCGTTGTACACTCGCCGACATGCACAGACGACTGTGTCGCTGTCGTTACCATTTCCGATACACCGATGTTGGCGAGACACGATGAAGGCGATTCAAGTACCTTTTTAGCTAGACAGAAGAGACGCGGGTTTGGGTTGGTGGGCGCATTTTCCACCGAACAACACACATGCCTACTGGAGGTGGGTTGTGTTGTTGATAGGTTCTAGTGCGCTACTATCACACGTGTTCCCTCTCTGGCTATGTCTATGTTAGATGATCCTGACTGATGGACCAACTTTTCGGACTTTCAGCAGTGATTTGTTTGCACTGGAGACGACGGTTGAAGCGAAATCATACCGAGAATCGAGGAAAGAGTCTGATTTAAATTTATCCCGACGATCGCACGGACGGCAGTACTACAAGCACACGTTAGGCACCAGTCTCCTACTACAAGGGGAAACCACAGCGAAAACTACACACGGTGTCTCTCGCCGTCCGTTGTGTGTAGGTTAGTTCACGGCATCACGATTGATTGATGAATGTCAAGGACGTTTAAAATGGTGGCGATTCCAAGAGCGCAACGGTCCGACCGTTCGGTGGCCACGACTCTGCAATCGTTCGTGGGGAAAGCGTTTGTCGGCGTAGAAGAATGCG
Organism: Anopheles minimus; assembly: GCA_000349025.1. Lineage (NCBI taxonomy): Eukaryota > Metazoa > Arthropoda > Insecta > Diptera > Culicidae > Anopheles > Anopheles minimus. The sequence goes on along the minus strand of KB663832.1, from coordinate 12,516,202 downwards.
GGGATATGGTATGTGAATATAAGAGAGGGTAAGTAGCGGAAGCTCTGTTCGACATTGGTTTCAGTGTCTCGTTTTGTGAATGGCCCAGTTAATACCGTGCACGATTGTTCATTCTCGGAACGGTGATGATGATGATGTTACGGCACTAGACACACCTCCATCGTAAAGCTTCCCCTTTACTACTGCCGTACGTAGCGTACTGCTCACCTTCTTTTAGAAGCAGATTGTTTTGTTGGGTAAAAATACAACATAAAAAAAAATCACCAGCAACTCATCCCCCCTTGCCGTCGTAGAGGGTTAGGCACATTCTTCGAAGATGACGTATGTGTCGTCTAGGCTTTGCGAGTTCGATTTTAGCAGCGTCATCGATGCAACCTAGCAAATACGGTTCCGCAGAGGAGATGCAGAGGAAAGGGTCGTCGGACGAACGACGACAGCCGTTAGGTTACACCCTCCCAACGTTTATCCCTAGACACTCGGGCCCCCTCCTCCCGTCACATCGTACTCACGCGCAGTACATTGACCTCCATCGACAGACAACTCTCGGGACTCAGCTGTTCAAAACAAACAAACAATCAACAAACGGTACAACGGCCGCCAACCCCCTCAGTCCACTTGTGCGCTTTTTTTTTGTTTTGTTTCGGGTAATACCCTGTGAAGATGGGGAGAGGAGGGAGTGTGTTTGAGGTGCGTGCGGGTGTGTGTGGGCTATTATAAAACAAATCGCGCTCCAACGAATGCCGGCCGGCCGGGAAAGAAGGTGTATGTGTGAAGGAATTTTAGCAGAAGGGCAGTAGGGCAAGGCGGGTCTGTGTGGAAGCGGGTGAAAAGCGAATGTCTCGCTGCCTACATCCAATTCCGGGTGTGTGTAAGTGTGTGCATAATGGTGTGGATCATAAATTAGATTGCCTTTGCTAAAGACTCTATACAGCACACTGTGCAGCGCTCGATGACCAGTCCGCGTGCGTTCCTTCTCCTTCTCTGCGAACTATGTAATGAAGCAATGCATAGGAAAAAAAAAACCCCCATAAACAAGACATCGCGAGATTGTTCCACTTTCTAGACGACTCGCCTCCCCGAGCATTTGCCTACATACCATTAGGGAGGGTAGGCTCTCGAATAGTTTTCTAAACGGCAATGGTATGTGATTAGAGAAACATTTAATACTTCTCACTATCAGTCACTACGTTTATGGAGCTATTTCACCGTATTCACTTCACTTCACTTTTTCAGTTCAATTCAATTGATTAAGTTTGTTCAATAAATTCGGTAGTATATGACACTTGTTGTCTCGATGATGGTGTTTGAAGTTTCAAAGAGGTACATCTAAAGTCCAGTGACCATTCAACATAAATCCTTAGACTTGAGTAGT
>KB663832.1:12503389-12514820 GCA_000349025.1 Anopheles minimus | reverse complement strand
GCTCTTTCTCGTTGGTCAAGAGCGCGTTCTATGGTGAGCGATAATAGCAGCAGCATATTTTGACAGAAAGTGCCATCTCTCTGACAGCAACGGGTTCCCGTTTACGATGTAGCGAATCGGATGCTTGGAATAGAGTTACCACTAATTTCAGTGTTTAAAATCTGGAAATGAGCATTGTCGAGTTGGTTAATATTTTTAAGCTTATTGATGTGCTTGATGTGTTTAAAACATAATCATCATACACTCAGTGTGTTAAACTCACATATAAATTGTATAGTACATTTTAAAATATGTATTAAAAAAGAAAATTTATGCTCCACTGCAGAATTCAGAAACACTGACCGTTATACACTCCTAGCAGTGCTGGAAATGACAGTTGCCACGTCAATATCTACTCAGGCCAGCAATAAAAGTGTTCACCACTACATACCGTGCCTTACTTCACCATTCAAACATACATACCCATCGTTTACACATACACCGAAACCGGCAAAGGAATCAGATTTCCCTGTTTCCCAGAGTGTTTGCTACATCAGCGACGAACCCAAAAGGAAAATCGATATTTACCACCCTTTGCCTCCCTGGTAGGGTAGGTACCCTGGTCCAATAGCATCGCACATCCGAACCCTCGAGGATGTCGTAATGTGGGGTGGAGGGGGGTGTTGCAGAAATCCCCATCCCCATCCTTCCAGATCTGATACAACCGTTTCTCACCACCGCACCCCAACAGAGCAGCAGCAACATCAGCGCCAGAAAGTGTCGGGCTTTTAGCTGGTCAGCCATTTTGTGCCATTTCTGCCTGCTGGTTTGTGCTGATGCTGATGGGCGGAGCTTGCTGACGCAAAATGTTACCAGCGTCTACACCAGGCGCCTCCATTTCATTTCTCTTTCAGGAGCGAGAGAGTAATTCCATGATTGTGTGTGTGTGTGTTTTTACTCCTGGCAGTGTACTAAGCGATGGATATCTGCACGTATCTGCAGGGGTATGCGTGGAGTTTTGGGGATTAGGATGGTTCTCTGTGCTTCGTGCTGATAATACGGTGTACGGAGAGAAACGGTCGTAACGGGGTCGGAGCATGGGCGTGATTGGAAACAGGGGGCGTTTACGTAGATTCCTTCCCCAATCGTTGATGATGAGCTGCGCGCCGGCTGAGGTGGTCGGTGGGTAGGTCGGCTGAGGGATACGGATGTGTCGCTTTCCACCTGACACGTCAGTCCCAGCACACACCAATGCAGGTGAAACACAGTTTTGCAATTGCATGCTACTTACTAATGGAAACAATAGGTACTGTGAAAAGGTGTCCAATGTAATGGGTGAATGCTAAAATGGGTGTACTGTTTTTTTTTCCACTAGAGAGAGAGAGAGACCTCACGCTTTGAGGGAGCGGGGTCACTGCACTATTCGATGGTGTGCAGTATCTGTAGTTGGAAATCCATTTTAACTCTACCTTTCTGTCAGCATTGCCTTGTTAGTTTTCATACGGGTTGGTAGCACATATTACTTTTTTATAAATTTTACTACCTGTACACTATTATTCCGCACTACGAACTACTTCCACCATAGTTCATTGTCATGATGAGCGTTCGGGTCCTGTAGCAATTATGTTGCATTTACCAGTGTAGCAAGAAGTGTAGTGTGAACAAAAAACACTAACTGTAGTAAGGAAGTTAAGGAGACGAAACTTACGAACCTTTGTCCTAGTTTGTTTCTCATTTAAACTGTTAATCTCCACAACCTCAATTTTTTGGTTAAGACATATGGGAACAAACGGTGCAGTCATTGTATGCCGAATGCCTAATGAAATATCTCTAGCGATTTGTACACAATTATTCCTATTCATTAAGTGATTTTAAATCATCCGCATTTGTTCAACTGCTCTTGAATAATCTATCATAAAACCTCCATAGCCATCATGAGGCACGCCAATAATGATGTAGAATTACGGCATTCCAACGAGATCAATTATCGTTCATACAAATTTCATCATGTCCCGCACCAGGGACAGCGATATCAATCTGAACTTTACACAAAAATGTACATGATATTTCGTGTTGCCTTCAGTTCTCAGCTTCTTTTCTTGAATTTGCTAATCTTTTGAATTGATTTCGGTAAAGACAGATGAATGATCTCTTGAATAAGTTGAAGTCGCCTTTCAGTTGTTTATTATGTTAAATAATCATCAGTATCCTCAATTTATTGTAAATGGGTTTATTGTAAACTGTTGAAGTACATTCAATTTCAAATACTTTTCATCTGCACTTGCCGTACCCTGGTTAATGGGATTTCCTACCGTCGTGTGCTGATGTAACAGCATGCGACATTGATACTGTCGTCCAAACCAACGGACGTGGAACTATCGACATGTGTTGCTAAATGTTTTAAAAAGTGTATCATCATCAACGCGGCGGCAACTTCCGGACGAGATGTGCAAAATGGCTGGTTTATGGTTTATTCCACGGTTGGTACGTTTACATGCACGCTAAAGGACTAATAACACACGGCACAAACGTCCAGCCCAGCGCAGTGCGAACGAGCAAGCTAAAATGTATCGTTGCATAGGTGATGATGGCGATTACGGTACCATTACTAGCACGGATGCCATGAGAGATGAACAGACTGGCGGTTGTTTAATGTCGATAGACACCGTTCCCGTTGCAGCTAACAGCAAACAAGCCGAATGCATCTTTCCGAATGGGGCACGCCAGTGGCTTTTTAGTTTTGGTGGTGGATGATCCCAAGGGACATCAGCGAAAGACCTTTGGGTATTGCATTCGATTTTGTTACCCTCAAGGGCTGATTCCGTTCCGTTTGTCAGTGTTCACACATGATGTTTACAGTTTTGAAGGCATATTGAGGGAATTAGACACAGATTTGCGACAGAGTTGGCCATTACCGTCAGTTGATTCGATTGATGTTTGCTGTTACTTTGTAAATAGATAATCAAATGGACCAAAAGTTTTACCAACAGACTAGAATTGTTTCGATAGGCTAGGGACATGCATTATATGATTTGGTTCCGTAGAGGTATTTTAACAAATTTTTGCTTCTTGTCTTTTTACGCATTTTCTCTGCTCAGGGTAATACCGGACGAGGACAGTCACCGTATCCGCCGGGCCCACCGGGCCAAGCGCCCGGCAGCTACCCTCCACCCCAACCGCCCGGTCAGGGATCGCAACAGCAGCAGCCACCTGGTCCGCCCCAATCGGCCGGTAGCCAACCCGGCGCGGCACCAGGTGCTCCACCAGGCCAGGGACCACCGCCGGCGGGTACCCCTGGTGGGCCCGCTGGCGGAGCGCCCGGCCAGTCACCACAGCATCATCCACCCACATCGCAGGGACCGCCCGCCAATACTCAGTATACTCCCTACCAGCCACAGCGCTACCCAACGCCTGGAGGACCGAACGCACCGAACCATCGTACGCCGTATCCTCCGCATCAGGTAAGACCGGGACAGATAATGCCTGTCCTGTCGGCATAAATAGTCTTCTCGGAAAATATAAGTCATATTTTTTATAAGCCAACTTCTGTGCTCGACAAGCGCTTATACTGTGATATTACGCATTCGTATTAGATTTACTCCGATTAGAGTGTGAAAAACTCAAGCCGGAAAGGATGACTTTCCACGGAATGTGTGTACCATTCACTACAGCTGTTTCGAAACACCCTTATTAGCTACGTTTCATCCATTCAAATGGACATTTCTATCCACCCAATCATCGTCATTAGACATCAGCTGATGTTTGGAATTCAGTGTTGGAGTTACTGTTCAGTTATTAGATATGTGTACGTCCTTCGGGCACGTCATGTTACCGCTTAGTTAGGAATGGCTTTCTTTGTGGTCTAATTTAATCGCTGTTTCCACAAATATCAACTACAATGTAGCTGATTATCATTGGCTATTGACAGAATTTCCCTCACGGAGTAACTCCTCAACAAAACTTTATGGTAGAGTTAAAAAGGCTTATTCCATCCGCCAGCGAGATAAAGACATAATTTATTGGATTAATAGTTCTATCATGTTCTTTCCATCGACAGCACAATAAATGAAAACGATTATTAATCCCCAATTTATCCAGTTCTACTAAATACAGGATAATTAAAACCGAGCTAAAGCGCTACAAATGTTGATACATGGATAAGCTAACATCCATTTTTGTTTAATAACGTTCTCGGTATTATTTCCACCGAATTAGCCATCATATCCAAAGCATTGATTCCACCTTAACGCGAAATCCGTACACTTCAGGATTATTTAATGGCTGATACATACCCGTTCCAGAATATAGCAGACGATTGTGATGCAACTCCCCACACAAATTTAAATGTTTTAACATTTTTCATTTTCTGCCCTTTTCACACAGTACGAACCGGTCAGGTCGTGGCCATCACCAGCCGCCAGTCCTGGACCGGGGCCGGGACATATGCCTCCCTCACCACACGGCCCTCCGCAAAGTCCTGGACAGCAGCAGCAGCAGCAGCAACACAGTGGCCCCAGTCCGTCACCGCAGCCACCGCAACCAGCTCCCTCACCGCATCAGGTTAGTAAGGCTTTGTCATCAAGAACGTTAGGCTATTCCTAGTAAATAACGATTTATTCCGCTATCAGTATGTTCAGTTCGGGATAAAACTTCAGATTTACTGGGAAATTGGAGTGTTGTTTTTGCATTTGCTTTCTACTGGCTCTCGTTCGAGAGCCCTGGTGGCCCAATGGTAGTGACGCTGGTATTCACTTGACAAACCTGCTATCAAATCTCATCGAGTCTCACGACATTGACTCCATAGTCAGCAGGTTTGAGAGGATTGTTGGTGTACTGAAACATGTGGTTCGTGACTTTTCCTATCCTCATTGTTGAAGACTTTGTTCTGTTCTCAGTGTTCTCAGTGTCATTGCTGGAGATCCGGCTGTGTGATCCTGCAACGGAGGTCCTTCTGCCCTGTTACGATGACGTCTTATGCCGATTGCTTGGTTCTTGCGTCTCTCGAAGATCGCCGTTCCCATTGCCCAATCCTTCTTCTCGAATGCATCAATGCCGAGTTTCACTCGTATCTCTCCAACTGAATAGTGTAGAATAGCTCAATTTTTGTGCGGCGTTAAGAATTCCAGTTAAGCTAAACGCTTAATACTAGTGAAATATTTGAACTTTGTAATATGTCATTCACCTGCTCTGCATCTCCTCTTGGTCGTGTACATGAAAGTAAATCTGAAACCTCTGAAATGAATATCTTAGATCTCGTGAGGTTGTAGCTCAACAATAGAAGAACAAATAGTAATCTTTTATTTGAAGTTGTTCTTTCCACTGTGTTGTGATTGAACCTACACTTATCGGGGTTTCATCACGCACACGACTCACAGACAAGTTGAGGAGGTAGTGCAGGAGCACTATCGTTCGGTATATCAAATCCCATACTAATAGCTGCACTCTCGTAGAAGGGCATCCATCCGCCGTTTCGTTCGTTTGTTCAACGCTTGGTCGCGTAACCTTTCCGAGCGCTCGCCACACCCTTATCCCACCATTCGGAGCGAGAGTCGACCTTGACAGTGGCCCAGATTTCGAAAGGGGGTCGATTGCATACCGTCCACAACGATCTGACGGAAGAGCGAATGAAAAAAAAAAGAAATCACTAAAATAAAACCAAACACACACACACACACTGTTGGGCTAAGAATGCCAGATAAAACAGGCAAATTTGCTTCCTTCCACACCGGGCAAGGTTTGTTTTGGTTGAGACATACGCGAAGGGGGAGGGGGGGGGCGGTGTGTGGACTGATGATGATAGACGGTGGACGACCGACGGTTGTTGATAGACGTGGCGGGGTGTGGAGTGTTGTTGTTGTTGTTACCGGCTGCCATTCCATCAAACGCGCGATGAATGTGTCGTCAAGTTGGTATGTAGTTGGCGGCAGCAGGCGGCAATAAGGGGGTGGGACAGGTTGAAGATTGGGGATGTGAGAAGCGTAAGCACAAAACCGAACCCCCGAACCAGTACCGTCGCCGCAATCTACGCGCGCGGCACCACAAGCCGCGAGGAAGCACTCTCTCTCTTGCTGTTGTTCTTCTGCTCCCTGTCACTAGTTCCTCTAGTGTTCCGCTTTCTCTCCTTCCTGCACAAACCTTCCCAAACGTACCTTGTGCAGTCTGATCGGGCTCGTGAAAAGGGTCGGAAAAAAGAAGAAAATGGCAGAACAGGACGAACGGACGGAATTCGAATGCCAGTTTTGCCGCTGCGTTTTCTTTCCCGTTTTATGTCTGTTTTTTTTTCTTCTTTCCTGTGTGTTTGCGTGTTTTTTTTTTTCGGTTCGTACCGAAGCAACAGATGGGGATTGTTTGGGTTTGGGGATGGACGCGAGAGTATGAGTGAGCAAGATAGGGGCCGGAAGATGGTGATTCACCATTCCCCCAGCTGTCCTCGCATTGCAGCCCGTCTTTCCTTAGCCTCGTGAACGGGTGGGATGGGAACTGAAAAAAGGGTACGTGTGTTGGGGGGTGGGGGAGGGTTTCGGATGTTCGTTCGTCTGTCGGTCGTTTGGTCGTTCATTCACCTCCGCATCCGCATATCCAACACAACCGTATCCCTTCACCCATCATCCGGTATCGTCTCTCCCCCACTGCGCTTGCCGTGTATTTGTTTCCCGCTGTTCCACCCTCTCCGCCTAGAGGTTCCGACACTCTGTACCTCGCGACCTACTGACGCGGTCTTTCTCTCGACGACGATGACGACGACGACTCGACGGGCAACAAGTCCATTCGACCTTGCCGCGCGCACCCTACTCTCCGCACTACCCTCTTACCCAGTCTGCATCAGTCTGCTTGCTTTTCCTTTTACACTGTACAGTGTGTTTTATCGTGTGAACTCGTGCGTTTCCATACACACCCCATCCATCCATCTAGCCGTCGGCAGAGTACCCCCATCGCTCTCGTCAGCGTGTATCACGTAACAGACGGCCCTTTTTTTTATGTTTTATCTTTGTCCACCGTATCGTGCTATATTTACTACCCCGTCGGTTTATTTCCCATTTGCAAAGCCTACTCCAGAAATGTGAAGTTCATCTCGCATAAGCTCTCTTCTGGTTTACACTGTACCGCTAAGGAGACTATGAACATTTTGTGTACTGTTCTCGTTGTGGTATTTTCGATTATTTCTTCAAATTGCAATGTAAATTCTAACTTTATCAGTATCTACTGGCATTACAGATTTTAAGAACAGAAGTTTACATATAAACAAACCATGGGACTCTACTTTTGGGTAGGTTTCCGACCAATTTTAGGAGAAGGAATTTTTGATTCTTGAAAACGGTGAGTTCTATCTAAATTGAAGCAACTTTGGTAGATGGTTTGTCCCCAATAACAAAAAGCTCCACACAAAAGCGATACATCTAGATATCGATATCGGCTCTTAAGATCCACCTGTATTTTTGCCTTTTCCAAAAAGATCAGAGTTTCGGCCCCACGACTTCAGTTGTGACATCTTAAACTTCTGCAAAAGCTTCGGAAGAAAATCGAGTTCAAAGTGAACCCTAACAGCCCTGTTATGAAATCCTGTTGGGTTGGTTAATGTAACCGACACAGATTTTAAGGTCAGATTTATTAGGATAATCACCCAAACCTCCCAGCAGGAGCGGATGATGTCCACTGACAAAAAAAAAGCTCGCCTAGTTAATGATAAACATTTCGCTCAAGTTCACAAACTTTCCCAATTGTCCACATCTGCGACCGAATTTTTTTGAGGGTAAATGAGAGATGTATCTTTTCCAATATTTTCGAGGCCTATACAGAATCCTCAAAACTCTGGCCACCAGATGGCTAGTCAAATTTGGGTTTCTTCAAATATCCTTGTAGATTATTTTTTGCTTCATCGCATCTTTTCAACTCTACTCACGCTGAACCACAATCAACCAACACTACCGACGTTTGCTAAGCTTAGTGACCTGCCACATAATGTCATATTAGACATTCTTTCTCAACATAATCGGATAGTCAAGTTCTCCGTCGATTCAACTTAACATCTTTGAAATATGATTCAATTATGTCAGTGTATTACTAAATTTCATACGGCAAACTTTTAATCTTAGTTTTTTGGCATTCTTCTGATATATATATTCTACTTCTTATATGGCACTGCATCCTTGAGAAGTCTTGGTCTATCATTTTCTGGTTTCCGTGACCTGAATTTCCCCGCAACAGGATGGTCAGTCCTGCGTACGGGGAAACGGCCCGGATGGGTTTTGATCTCCGGTCCTGGCGTATGAGACCGGCTCCACTATCTCTTCTGCCACAAAATCCGTGTCGTACAAATAGCTCCGGCTTTTCATTGGTCGTCCATCGTTGAGGCTGTTCAATCCCGAATAGTCATCGCACATCTGAACTTGGGCCCCCGTTTCCTTCCTTCGTTCTTCCCATTTAGTGGATGTTCGGTGTTACGCGCCGTTTTAGACCTTTTTCTTCGTTCGACTGTCTGGAGCTTGTCTGTTGCTTGCAAAAGCATTGGAGCTCATTCTCTCGCATCACACACAACCATTCCACCCTTTTTTGATGGGACGTTGGGACGGTTTATGATAGCGATATGTATTGGTATAAAATTCATTCCCTATAGCATCGTTGACGCAAAACCATTAGACACTGCACAAAAGCGTTCTACAAGCAGTTGCATATGAGAAAATATGGTTGTGGTTGACTGATATGACCGTTTGTCTCTTAGTATGGATTTCTTTTGATTTTGGTTAGGGAAAGATCCTCAATCTTGTATTAAGTATCAGTTTTTCGAATGGCAATATTTAATTTGAGCATTCCTATCGAACCAAGTCCTCACATCCTTAGAACCACCATTAATGCAACATCTTGAAAGTTTTGACAAAGCCCCAGGTTAAAATTGTAATTATCGAAACAGTGGAATACACGTGAAACGAACCTGACAATAAGATGCTCAGACGAATCGCAACGGAATTAACCGTAAGTTAAAATCACTCCTTAACATGAGGCAACAAAAAAAAAACACAACAGTCTGACAATAACACCAGCTAAAGCATTTTATGGTACATCATCCAATTTAGCTGCCGTGGGTTTTGGTTTGCAGGCGCTTCCCATCCTACATTTATCTCCAACACCGCCCTATTCTCCCCACTGGTGGCGTAAATGGTAGCAGTAAAAAAACTTTTTATCGACCCCAGCAGAAGACTCCTCGTTTGAGCAATGCTGCAAACGTTCCACGGTAGGAATTCTGCTCTCCACACAATTCTCCTTGGAAAATGTTGCTATGTAACGGTGGAAATTTCTTTGCAGTGGGTACATACGAATAAAATCTGTACATAAAAGTATTCCTTTCCCTTTCGTTCCTCTTTTTGTTATCTCTCTCTCTCTCTCTCTCTCTCTCACTCATTCTCTCGTCCTCTTGGTTTAGCATTTGGGAAAAAAGTTGGAATAACGTAACTCCTTAGGATTGCTTTTTTCTCTCTTTCTCTCTCACTCGATCCATTTCGATGCTTGAAGGAAACACAAAAAGAAAAGTGTTTCCTTTCCACTCACATCTTCCTAAGGACGTGTATACCACAGTGCGTGGAATGGAATAAAGTTGTGTTGCGCAAGAAAATCGATTGGATAAGACAACTACGACAACAAATCGAAGAGACCGACTCTTACGTACGAAAGCGGTTCTTAATTTCTTTCGATCTGATAGCGTTTATGCCAGCAAACCCCAACCAATCGATCGGATTGAATCGTTCGATGCGTCTTTATGTGTGTGTCGGATGTTGGTGAAGGAGATACACGAGAAAAAGAAAATACAGAGAGTGATTGATATTACGTGGAATTGTCTCGCTATCAAAGGGAAATGGCCCTTGTACACCGCCATCACGTAATCTCCGCCCGGCAGTTCATTTCCTTGCGATATGGATATCCTCCGCGCTGGTCCGACAAACAATGGTACACCATTTGTATCCCTTGGAAAATTCATAAAGACTGCCTGTCTCGAGCCCCCTCCATTAGGACATTCGCATTTCCCCGTCAGCTACCGGGCGTCTCCATTCGCTCGTTGACGTTTCTTGGGCTGCGGGCTCTCTTTCACTCTCGTTTAGTGCTGGGACGCTACATGTTTGCCATCTTGTCCGTACTCCACCGGATGGGAACAGTGGGCCGTGGGTTTCCTTTTTATTCACCGTGACACCGGTCTAACCGAGCGCACGGAATCGGCGCGGTTTCTTCGTTTCTTTGTTGTGACGTTATTCGGGAATGGTTGAAAGTGAAACTTTTAGACGGAAATTCTTTTTCCCCCGGCGTAGCAGCCGAGTTGAGAAAAAAAAAGGCACAAACAACTTCCCATAGAGCTATAAAAAGGGGATGCGTTGAGCGGTGGGTGAGAAAGTGCGCGGAGATGGTCGTGAAAATCGATATTTTTCGTCGCCTGTCTTGCGCTAGGTAATGAAAAACAACACCAATGAATTCAGCTACATGACGTACAGCGATGTTTGGCCTGTGGCGGCCGTTTACTTACAAAATCGAATCGATTTATTTAAAAAAAACTGGAACCCCTCCTTCGCATCCTGCCCTTTATTGTAGGACACTTTCGTCCTGAAAAAAAAAGCAACCAAGTGTACCAGGCAAAACGACCGGCGGATGTCCTTTTTTGCATGCACACGAAACAGGCACCTGATGCGCTGGATGGGTATGTTTGCTCGAACCCAGGTCTTAAACGCTCCCCCGTCGGGTTGCCTTCATTTCTAATCCATTTATTTTACCATAAAACCCCTTTACCACCTGTGCTGACGCTTTCCGCTTCGCTCGTTACGAAACCGTTCGGCTTTGCTTAATGTCCTTTTGGCGGGCCCGAGAATCGGAGATGAAGGACGGAAAGCGTTAACATGTAGGTGAAATTACGGTGGCTTACATTCTATGTCCTGTTTTCGCCCATTACCCGTTTCAAAAGTGAACACAGAATGGCTTTTGATTTTTATCGTCCCGGCCTGAAGTTTGCTCGCACTTCGACCCTTCCTTCTGCACTTCTGCTTATACCGTAAGCGGTCGTAACAGTTAAATAAACATAAGGAACGACCGAACGACCCGATGGAGTCGCCCGGCAAAGCACACGGACCGACGGCCTGGAGAGCTGGGTTACGAGTTTAGGGAAAATGGTTTTTTTTTATTTTGTTCCAATTTCCAATTCACCTCCACCGAACGTTTGCTTGCAGGTTGTACAGAAAGCGAAAGTAAAGGTAAAGTCACCTTCTCATTCGTTCTCTTGTGCATTCTTCTTTTTAGCGTATTGTGTCAGTTTCGTTAACGTGCTCCGTCCGTAGTAACACTTTATGGACGGTAATTTTCGGTTCGATTTTGGGTGTGATGCTGATGCTTGTTACACTTTATGTGCAGTTTTATGATGTAGTCGAAAAGTACATGGCACCTTGGGAGGTCCTTTAACACAGCTCGTACCAAGGAGAAA
>KB663832.1:12469799-12480265 GCA_000349025.1 Anopheles minimus | reverse complement strand
ATACCATCTTGAAAAGAAGTTCATTATAAAATTCGTGTTTAGAACCAACCATGTGGAGGAGAGCTTTCTTTTAATTCGTTATATGTGCAGTAGATAAAAACACATAAATCTGCGTCATCGAAAGGGGACACCTACATGGATATCGTCTCATTTCCTGTCAGCCATTGTTCGACTGACACTTCCTTTCATTGCGTTCTTACATTTCTTCCCGCTCATAGGGGCACCATTCCTCCTGACGGTGCATTTATCAGCGTTAAATATTAACCCACTTTCCACATCCAATATCTCACGATTCGTTCGCTTCGTTCGCTAGAAGAAAAACGAAAATATACAGCTTAAATAATACCGGCGTCTGATCGTTGTTTCCTGTTCTTGTCCGTCGCTTGCCGGCGTCCTCCCGTTGATGCAATCTAATTTCATTCCCATTCGACATTTCCGTGCTGTCGTGTGCGAGAAAACACGGGTAGAAAAGTAATGGAAAAGATTTCATCCCCTTTTTCCAATAAAAGTGTACCACGGGTAAAAGTAGTAACAATATTCACCGGGTTTGGCTAAACAAAGCGAAAAAAAAAACTCAAAACAACACAAACCCCATAGTGCACAAGGGTTGTATGGTAGGGCTTTTGTTCGTCTCGTACGATTAGTGTATAACGGCACACCATTCTGCTTCTTCTAGCCGGCGGATGCTCGAATCAATTTCATTTTTTGCACCCAGCGCGCCTGCCTATCTGTCCCTTTCGCGCGTTCTGCGGTTCTGTTGCCGCTTGGTCCGCAGTTCGTGTTCTGTCGGCAAGGAAAGGCGTTGGTGGAATGTTAAATATCGAAATGGATTTACTGTTTTTGCCAATCCATCTCACCCATCCCCTGCCCCTCACACTTTCCCGGTCGAGCAAAACCTGCCTGACATCGTTTTAATGCCCCCAGATGCTCCGCGAACGCGCACAGGCCTTCTCTTTTCTACCACGGCATCCCGAGCACCTCCCGGGCGGGTACGCGGCCATATGCGCCTGCTGTGTGCGATCCGGTGTTCCCCGTACAGTTTCGCTGGTGGGTATAATTTTAACATCAACTCGCCATATTCAGCTCACACAACCCACCACCGTTCGTCGTGGTGTGTGGTGAGAATGAAAAGGGCCACGAAAATAGCGAGGTATGTAAAAGCGCCACGCATTTGCTCTATCCCCCTATGTACTGCGGAACCGTTGGCGCGTTGGCAACCAGCTCACAGTCTTCTCACCGTCGGTCGTCCACCACACCGCTCTCTCTCTCTGTCTCTCACACTCGCGCTGTGCTATACATCTCTTTCTTTCGCACCAAAATAGATAGAAACATTGAAACCCCTGCAAGAGCGTTTTATATAGGTGTTGCATCGCTCTCGCTCGCGCACGGCACAGCGCTCTGCTCGAATTACAAGTTCACCTTTGCTGCTCGAATAAATGTGCCCCTGGGGGAGCGTTTCGTGACAACCGGATTTCGATTCCGGTCGGGTTGATGTACACACGGTGGCTCAGAAAAGCAGAAACGTATCCGTCGCTTGGGAAGCAAATGGCCGTAGCGTTGGAAATTATTTCCGTCTCGTTCTACTACTCCTATACACTCACACAGGCTTGTGCGCACGCAGTGGCAATAGGTGAGGTGATGTGAAAATTTCATGCGACAATACACACACTCACACGATTGTTCCATTCCTACTCACACAACTAATCGTATCAAAAATCACACACACACACACACACACACAGACACAGCTGAACATTTTCATTGAGTGCGTTTGTGTGCGCAAACGAACAGAGTTGGTGTGTGGTAAAAGATAAATAAAACTTCACACCGATCGATGAGCCTTCATTCGTGTCGAGTGTGCGAACAGGCCAGCATTATACGCAAGCGCGCAGTGCATCGCATTCACGCTCTCGTCGGACAACAGCCAAGGTAAAGGATGTTTAATGTTTCCTCCCTTCGCAAGCTTCTTTAGCTTGCTTTATCCTGACATTCCGGCCACTCGGTTTTACAACCAATCGCCCTTTGAGACACACTGTTCCATTGCTTTCGCCCCACACGTCCAACACGAACGAAGTTACTCAGGAAATAGCGATTTTCGTTGTGTTGTTGGTACGTTCTATGGAAATTGGTATTTTTTCCCGTACAGCGTAGGAAAAGGAGCAGGGCTTGATTAAGGGTTGTGTAAAACCCTTTTATCCATGCGATGAAAACGAAGTAAAATGCGTGAAAGAGAGGAGAATATCGAGCCACGGTTGTCGTCGGGATATTGTGCAAGAGGTGGTCTATGAACCGCTGTGCAAGAGGGTGAGTGAATTGGCCTATACTCCTGTTTTGTACGAAATTACCTTTTCCTGCAGACCGTTAAGGATATCCTCCAGCAATGCTTCCCCTTCGTGAATCAAACATTGCAAAGGAATATTGTAATAAAATTACGAACAGAAAAACGAATCATAAAACCCTGCAAAGACGGACGGACGGATTGGACTGATGGATGGGAATGGGCAAGCAGTGAATTAAAAATGAATCGCCACAACTCGCTTTTACTGCCGGGACCCATCCGGGGAATTGTACACCGCACGCCACAGGCTGATGGAAATGAACCCCTCCGCCTACCCCAGTGTCTTGTATGTGTTGCTGACAGTGGTTTATATCCCATCAGCTGTTTTTCGCCGAACGAACCTGAATCGCCGCCTGCTCGCTCGCAGGTCCTAAACAACTTCACTTGACTGAAAAGAAAAGTAAGAGATGTACGGTTCCGGTTTTTTTTCTCCTCTTTAATTTGATAAAAGGCCAGAAAGAAGACCGAAAGCAGAATACGAAATGAATGATCTTGGGCGAAGCTTGCTCTGCCTGCTTGGGAACACATTACGTAATTAATTGGCCAGCGTCGTTGTACGAGCTCGCTGCAATTGCATGCTAATGAAGTGGAGCAAATTTAAGTACGAAAGTAATCGGCTCTGGCTTCTTCCCCCCTTTCGGTTTGTTCTGATGTTCTGAAAACGAAAGCTACCTGATTTTTATTTCTCCGTTTAGGTCTGTAAACTATACGAACCAAGCCTTTTTTATTTGTTTCAAGTCTTGTTAAAAAACTGTAAATAAGGTCATAAAATAATATTACAGTGAGGTCTTCTCAACGATTTGGTGATAGTTATGCCAGTCTTCAGAAGACTTAACAGGTACTATATCCCAAGCAGAACGCGTTGTCGTAAGCAGGAATGGCTCTTACGCGGTTACGTGTAGACGGAATGACGAATTGACAAATCCTTTCATGAGTGTCCTTTTTATGATTCTTCAATAAGGAATCATTACATTCACATTTGGCTTCACAGTCACTCATTAATCCTCATATACTCAAGAATGAGCGGAGATTCATGAACCCTGTATGATTCATGCATCCTCATCCATTCAAGGATTCTTATAGATTTATTTAAAATCTAAAACAAGATAAAGTACAATAGAATAGGGGGTTTAATCAGCCTAAATCAGGTCTAGCCAATCAAAATGAATAACATGAAGAGCATTCATTATCTCCGTAATAGAGATTCAGAACAATTCTTCTAATTCAAAGAGCCATGAATTAGAATCAATTTTATCCCACACTAAATAAGTGAACATAGTTAAACCAAGAACAGAGAAAGAGCTCTCAAATAATTCCTTTTTTTATTCAGACTAAACTGGAAAAGAAAAGCGAATGACAAGACATTCCTCGAGATATTTGTAAAAAAATATACGGAAACAGTTTGACAAACTTTATAGACACAAACATATTTCATCCTTTAGTTCAGACTCAATCTTCTTTTCGCATCATCCGTCAGTTAAAAATTGAAAGTGCTTCATATGCATATGTATGTTTTATCCTTGTGCATCCTCCTGCACACTTTGGCCACTCGCAAAAATAAATCCAAAAGAAAAAAAGGTGAACGTGAATGGTATACCTTTTTTCTTTCGTACTGGGAAATTCGTGCACCAGGTCCGTTTTGTTTTGCGCTTGGTTGTGGTTTGATTTTTTATGGGTATGCCACGTGGGATGTTCTTTTTTTTTGTGTTGCGATTTTCAATAATGTCAGCTGTTGAACTTTTTTTGCTTCTTCTTCTTCGGTACTTTCGGCCTTTGTCGCTCCATGTATGGACGTGTGTTTGTGTTATTATGCTACAGACTCGCTTCTTCAGACACTTTCGCTTATCTCTTCTGCTTGGTTGCGTTTAATCCTCCCTTTACCGCATGCCGTTTGCACCGGAAGTGTATGTATCGATCCGGGTCAGCTGTTCGTTTGTCGCTTATGCTTACGCGCCCATGTAGAAACATTTCGGTAGCCGTTCCAATGTGTATGATTAAAACGAATAATGCGAGGTGTCGTGGAAGTTTGCCTACCCGTCGAATCGAACATTCGGAGCTCAAGTTAGAATTGCTTAAAAGTTGAGACATTTAGATAGACTATTTCAACAGCCTTGATCTATTTTGATTTTTCTTGACTAAATTTTTTGACTACCTTGTTACCATTTATTCTAGAGATGTGCGTATGAAGTGAGAATGAATCAGTTAATTAAATCTATCTTAAGAGTATGTAATGAAAGAGTGATTTAACTCATGTGTCATGATTCTTTATGACTATCATCCACTCATGAGTGATTTAACTCATGCGAGTATCGTGTTTCCCATGAATGTCATCAATGTGATCTCGTTTAACACCGAAGAAGACTTCTAGAACTCTCGAAGGAGTCAGTTGAAGACTTAACTCATTCCTGTGACTCACTCACATTTATCCTGGTTCTTCATTATGCACTGGAGATGATTTATTATTTTGGCACAAACATACAATTCGACAATAGATACAGAAAAATACAATAAACAGTTTGTGCGATTACGTTGGGTAGTAACCGTCGATCGGTCACTTGCACATAAAGGCGTATGCCTTGAGACACGACAAATTGCTGCGTGTTTTAGTGGCCAGTGCCGCCTGTATGTATGCTAGGAAGTCAAACCGAAAGTATTTTATTTTTAAACCCGTCATCCAAGGTGTTCTCGCAAATGAGAGGAACTTCCTCTCAAAACTTCTACCATCGATCTGTCCATTCTACGCGGTTTGAGTTGTAGCATGGTTGGAACGCATGTTTATGCGAGTAAAACGTGTCGTCAGTTTGTTTTCATGGGAAAAGCGAAGTTTATCCCTAAGACACTCGGGATGTGGTTTGGGTCTGGAGAAATCCACTTGTTGGTAACTCTCAACTTCCCAATTTTTTTGTATTACGCGCTCTTCTCAGAAAGGGATGCGCACAATGGTACAACCGGTGCTCTTCTTACCTCCATCTCTCAATAGCACGCCTAATTCCTACCTCGTGGGTGCACTTGTTTATGGTGGTCGCTGTCGGCTTTACTTGTTGTTTTTTTTTATTCGTTCACACACAACACTTTACCTCGTCCCTTACCAACGGTACCAATTTCCTTTGGCCCCTCAATGGCCCTTTTCCCCCTTACCTTTCCATCCATCTTCATCGACGATCTGTAGGCACATGGGGTGTGGTGATTCATGAATTGCTATGCTACTGGGGTATTTTTTTTTTAAATACGTTTTCGCATTCGTTTTGCCGTAAACGGTTCACTTCTTCTTCAACTTGTTCGCTCTGTTTTGTTATCGCGCCGAGCGCCATCCCATTGTCCGTTGTGTGTGTACCTGTGTGTCTGTGTGTGGCTATGTGTGTCGCCCCGGTGTACAGTAATGTGCTCAGCCGGCATTTTTGCGCCAGTAGCACACTCTTTATGTTTGCAATTTGTTTGGCTCTTTCTTCTCACTCTTATTAGGGCGTAATCTGTTTTTGTTTACTATCGGCAAAAGTGATCTCCTTCCCACACACACAAACATACATACATACATACCTTCGTTGTCCACGATCAACGATTTTTGCTGCGTTTTCGACAGTCGCTGACTTGTTTTGCTTATTTTTTGCCGGCATTGTTGTTGGGGGTTTCGCGTACACCCAACCCCATTGCGGTGAACAGAATATGGGGATGGGACAGAAAGATGGGGCAGCATACTCAAGAAACTTCTGTTCTTGTTGCGCCACACACACCTACCTACCAACCCGAGAAGGTCACATTCTTTTTTCCATCTTCTAGTTGCAGCTTTTCTCCACCGGCCCGGGTCAGGGGTATCCGGCGGAAAAGCGGGACAAGAAAGGGTGTTTTGTTTGTTTCGTTTTTTTATGAATGAAAGTGAGTTAGGTCGCCCATCTCTCACCCACATCCGGAAGCGTGCACACCATCTCTGTGATGCAACGGTGTATGGGTTGTGGTGTGTTTTTTTATTGCAGTTCTTTCCATTTCATTTCACTTGTTTTCCTGTGCATGTTTACGCTGCTTAGCTGCAGGTAACGGTGGAGAGTACGCACTGAACTAATCGTGAGACGAATGCATTATGAGATGCTGCTGATATGATGTAAGCTAGCTAAAACAACATCATTAACTGATGGGATACGGCCAATCATTGTGTCGTTCAATATGTTTTCGTTTGTTTAGAAGAAGACTCGTTGGAACTTAGCATATACGAAGGAAGCAGATCTTGGCAGATGTGTGTTTTTGATTTATATGATGTCGGTACTAGGTGTTTCTTATCCTCGAAGTTCTTGGAGTGCTTTGTAACGTATGCCTTGATCCGGAGCTTTCTTCAAAATTACCTTCAATCGCTTTTAACGGTTGTTTGCAAAATTATTATTATCTGAGTTAAGGTATCGTAAAAATAAATCCATCATTCTCAAACTAATGTTGGGGTCTTATCATTATCATTACTATAATGTTTTTTTTTTTACCTTAATCAATTGTATCCAAAAGTTATTGAGTAACCTAAATGGCAACCTTTACAGGTCCGTGTTGTTTCAACCGATAATTAATGTTTATGTTGGCAAAAGTCCTTGATTGGAGAACATCCCTTAGGAAAAGACTTGTATCAAATGAAACACTCCTTCCCCTTTATTCGTTTGCAACAATTATTATCAGCCACCCAGGAATTGCTACAGTGTCCGTGCGTGATTTATCTGCCTTAGCGCAAACGCGCGCACCCCGCGTGTGGCTTTTCTCGATCATTGGATTCATCTGGTCGTCATGTATCGGGGGGTCATAGCACGAGGATGGTTTCGTGTTTTGAATCCTACCGGGGGCTGCAAGCAGACACCCGGTTTTGACAGTGAGTGATGTCTCATTGTCCGGACGACAAAGCGCAAGGATAGGCGCAACGGATACGTCAAACGCGTTTCCCTAAATTCAATGACATTTGGTGTCCTTTCTCGGTTGTCCCGTGCGCACCGCCACATCTCCAAATCCACCTATCCTTCGTGTGAGCAATTGCGTTTCTCACCGAACGCAGGAGATCTCGGTAGCCGTGTTTGCTCACTCCAGCAGACGCCTGGTGCGTGTCACAATTCATCTCACGGTGGCAAATTGGGTGCTTGGTAAGCATCTCAGGCGTTAGTGGGTGGGTGTCGGGCGATCGATTTGTGCGATGGGTACGCGCGCGTGTGCGTGTATGGGTGCGCGCGCGTTCAGTTGTTTATCTTTTCCCGTGCTGCTGCTGCCCCCGTTTTGCGAGACGAACCATCATCTCTCTTTCGCCGGCTTGTTGTCTTGTGATAGCGCGTTGATGGAATGGAATGGTAATGATTGGGTATGGGGAGTTAGAATGAATGAGGGGCGAAGAGAGGGGAAGAAGGGCTAGGGCGGGGGTTTATTTATTAGTTGTTTGTTCTGTGCCGCACGTTGTGCGTGGTGGTTGGCGTGGCCCCACTCCACCAAGGTGTGTGGGGGCAATGAAGGAACGACTAGAACAACATTTTAAGAGCCGGTATTGCATTGTGGATGAGAAATGCGGACTGGCTCGAGCGATGAGATGAGTGGTGGAGCGTGAATCGTGAGGCATGATGTGATAATTCCATTCCTAACCGGATTATAACCGGAGTACCAGTAGAATGTTTCGCTTTATGTATTTTATTCGTTGTACTGAAAAAGTGCGAAAATTGGAACATAACAACATATATTTCTTCAAGACTCTTGCTTGGAATTATTGAAAAAAGTTCCATTTAGTTTTACTATTACGGTATTAGAAATATCCTCAAGATCTTTATAGACTTCAGTAAATGTATGGAGAATTTTTTCCTACCCATTCTATGTTTAATAACATGTTAAAAACAGGCTCATTTAGAAACAAAAACCAACGTTGGCATGAAAGTGAGTAAGCAAAAGATATATCGGGTCGTTCTCACCTTGGTGAGCTGGCTGCGCCTTTGCAATGGGAATTAAATTACGCTCACACCAACACTCTCGCTCGTTATCTCACGCTCGAATCATCTCACAAACACACAAGACACTGCTGTACCGTACCGTAGAGCATTGGTAGTAGTAGTGGCGGATGTAGCAGCACGATAGTTGAAGACAAGCAGTTGGCAAAGCATTTTTAGGTTATGTGTTCTTCGATCGCTTTCTCCCTACGATGGTGAGGCCGGTTGCGTTGTCAGAGCCAGCGCGTCACGAGCACCAACACTGTACGTGTGTGTGTGTTTGCGTTGGTGAAGTGGTACGTTCCTGAGTAAAATAGCACAAGCAGCAGCGAACGACGGTATGTGTTGGAAGTGTGCGTTTGTGTAAAACTAACTGCCACAACATTGTGTGCGCGGCCCTTTTCCTTTGCAATATGAGCGCCTGTTTTTATTGTGTTTCGATTTTCTTCTTGCGCTTTAGCGTGGATGTGTGTGTGCGTAGACGTTTCTTTTTCCCATGCCCTTCTTTAGTGATGCGCGCGCTATCGATACGAATTGCACACACTGGCAAATACACGCTCACACGCAGCGACGTAAGGTCGTATAAAGGCAGAATGTTGTTCGATTACACCACCACAGCAGTATGGAAAGAAGTTTGTGTGGAATGGAAAGAGCCCCGTGTGGCAGGGGGAACACCATCGTGAGATGGTGTGGTTGGCCTCCGCTTGCTTTTGCCAGTGTATAGGAGCTTAAGGTTCGCTCCGTCCCGTTCGCTCTCGTGCGCTGAACCCCTCTCTGTTTCGCGTGCTACAGTGTGTGGTTGCACGATGGCGCTGCCGCTTGGCCAAGTTGCCGCCGTCGAAGCAGTGAACAGTCGGGTGCCGTTTTTCCGTACGGTGGTTCGCTTTCGAGCTGGCCGTAGTTTCGTGCGCTTTTCCGTTCATATACGGGGTCGCTCTTGACGGGGTATTTTGTAGGACAAAAAGTGTACCCAGTGTTTTATAGGCCGAAGGAAAGACTATTACCATTCAATCGCCGTACGGACATCATCGCTTGCAACAGTCGTGACGATGCGCGGTCAGCAAGTCAGTCCGTGCTCTACTTTAACCCGTCTCGTATATAAGAACTGAAAATAAAACCCCCTTTGCTACGTGCGGAGCGATCGTGTAGTGTACATGTGTGTGCTAACAGCAGTGTAATAAAGCGTGCTGGGAAAAGGTATGAAAATGCTATTGATTATGTTTATGCGGTGCTGTGTGACGACCAAGTAAAGAGTACAAATCTTTACGTTTCAATCGAAATCGTTATCACAAAAGGAAGAGAAAAAAATAGGCGCGTTTCTTCCCCCGTACGGTGAACAAGCAGCGTAAGCTCCTGCAGCAGCAGCTCACCGTGAAGTGGTGGAACCCATGCAGTGAAGTGCGAGTGTGGTAGTGTGCTGTGATGAGGTTGGGTGAGAACGGTTTTACCAAAAAACAACATAAGCGACCCAACCTACTCATCTCAGCTCATCTCTTCTCACCGACCGTTCAGCATCCTAGAGATGCGTTTACCGTACGGTGGTGGTTTACTAAGAAGCGAGATGGAGGGGGTAATTTTTGACATATTTGCAAAGTGAGCACATCGTGCTTAAAAGCAGCGTATTTTGCGTTCAAAAAATATTCCAAAACATAGTGATATTCGTTCGTTCTGCCCAACACATGGTGATAAGTTTTGGTCAGCTTTTCTGTAGGATGCATGAGTGTTTGTGTGCAGATGTGAGATTATTGTGAATAACAAATTGTACGTGTACAGTGCGTCATTTCAATCTTTTTTTTTGTTTCTCTCGCTACGATCGTCACACGACTATATCAAACCGGGTGTTTGGAGCTCTAGTGCTGCCACGTGAAACCGCAACAATGGAAAAACGAACATTGCACTATCATGATAAATGTCCCAAAAATGCAAAAGATGTTTTCTTTTCTTGTTGTTATTTCAATATGTTATTTTTCTTTGCTTCTCAGACCCACGGGTTTGGACGAGAAGATCCGTGGCAACGTAAAATTTTATAGTTAATCTCGAATTAGAAATTAGACTTGGTTTCCGGTTGGGCGTGCATAACGTTGCTTGCTTTATGGAGAACTCGTTTGCTGATCTTTTTTTTTGTATAGTACGTGTACAGTACACTGAATGTAGCGAGAAAAAGATAACATTTTAAGTATGATTAAAATTCAATTTTGTTC
>KB663832.1:12457554-12469789 GCA_000349025.1 Anopheles minimus | reverse complement strand
CCGAGTGACAAGCAAAGCCAATGCGTAACACAAAATGGCTCGGAAAAGGAAAAATTATTGTGAACCACCGTGTGATTGTTGAGTGAAGTTATGGTAAGAAAAGCATGTGAAAATATACTAAACGTATCGATACAGTGGAAATCTTGCGTTGAATAACTAAAAAAAGCGCTGTACAGTGGAATGAGTTGATAATTTGCTTAAAAAACACAAATATCTTTGGACGATAGCGAAGCAAATAAAAATACTTACCGCTATAACTATCAAAAACGTACGAAGAAATTGTCAAGTGTTGCTGCTTCTTGAAAACATCCGGTGCTAAGAGGAACATCCATAAGAGGAAATAGCCAAAGTAAGTTATAATTCTGACGTTACCGGCGTATCACAAGACGACGCTTGATTGCGTGCGTGATGTGAGTCAGTTTTGGTGCAGCACTGACGTTTGCGTCTCGCAACAATGTCATAATAACACGTGCTTAAGCTGCCAATGAAGGTCACTTCACCGGGAGGAGATCGTGAGAAAAGGCAGATAATACCGATGGGAATGGGAAAACGGCGAAAGGTTATCTTTCTCCTTCCAATCGTTTGTGTGCGTGTGTTTACTCTAAACCCCTTTCCACGCCGGCATCCGTTTCAGGGGTTGTTGGGGTGAAAATTCGTTTTAGCACACCACCGTATAGGTTGTTTGCTTTCGCAACAAACCACAGCCAAAGGATACTTTTATGCTAATCTGCATATTAATACGCTTTATCGTAGTAACTCGCATTATTGGGGGGAGAGAACATTGAAAGTCGTGGGGCTTTTTCACATACGCCTGACATTCGTTGGAGCGTTGGATATGGTGATTAAAACTCCCCCAAAGTGGTATGAAGCAACAGAGTAACGGGAAGAAATGCCCGGATTCTTGTACGGAATGGATGCATGTTTTTTTTCTTTTCGATGTTGCACACAAACACACTTCCGTTCGCATAAGTATGACGTGCAATATAATAATAGAGCTCCGAGAAGAAATGGGGGGATAGGATGTACAATCGGCTCCCTCGAAGGATGAACCACGGCGTCAGATACATGCACACACAACACAACACACGTTCGTTGATGAATGGGACGGTGGTTCGGTTGTTGGAATATAGCAGAGAGAGAAGCGAAGGAAATACTGTGTACCCCGAAAAAAAAATATAAACAAAGATTTCATTCATGATTTTTCGATGAAATTGAAATGCGTCAGTAGCAGCAGGGGTGGAGAAGATCTAGGCGACCGGAATGTGGTTGCGCGATGTCGAATCACGTCCCCGGTGTTTTGCGCTCGTATCTCTCTTTGGCTAAAGACGGTTCTTGTTAGGTCATGGTTGTGTGATGTCGAATTGATAGTCGTGTGTGTTTGAATACGTGCGTTTGTTTATGTTTTCTCAGTAAAGATAAAGCTAATGTGAGACCAAATTTTTTTTTTACTCCACCATAGGTGGTTCTTAAAAAAGTATTCCTTTGCTGTCTAAAGTTATTGGTACAAAAAACTTCCAAAATCACAATTCATACACTTTCCTTCACTCAACTGAGTGATTCTACAATATCGTCATCTCCACAATTCTTCCTGTAGGTCAAGGGCATAAGTCTGTCTTGAAATTCCCGGAAATTTTTATGCAATTCATTTTTTGGTTTTGTCGTAGAATCGTTTGCTTCACTTCGCGCGGTTTGAAAGATCTGCATTTGGAGCGTAAAAAGTTGGCAGTAAAAAAAGCAAGGAAAACGAAAAGTTCATGCAATACGGTCAACTCTTCCACACACCGTACTCGAAAATGGAAAACAACACGAAAGTGAAAGGAGTTTTCGGAGGGAAAAAATGTGCCACATAAAAAAGAGGAAAAGTTTGAAAAGCTCGCCAAAATCGGCAAGTGGAGCGGTTGGTTTTGTTTTTTATTTGGCGTAACGTACACACAAAATCGTTCGCTTCATCCTACAACGCATATCCTTTCTTCGGGTTGTTGGTAGTGGTGCTGATTGGAACCATGTTTCGACGTACACATACAAGTTTATGCACACTTTTGGAAAACTGTCTCATCCTGTTCGTGTGCTCTCGCGGCACTATACATGCGTTCTACTGATCGTGTGTTGTGAAAAATGTACCAAAACAGATACCGGCTCTCAGAAGCCAGAGGGAGAATGTCATATTTTCGAGGTCGAAAGTTTTTCGGGAATCTTTTTTGCTTGAAAATGTTCTATTAGGTGTTCAACTAAATTCTGGCTTTATGTCTTAACATAAGGCCTGTTATTGGAAAAGCCAAAACAACCCAAGCCAAGCTTTATTTTCTTCTTCAATTCGAACAAAACGCCTTGGCACTCCACGTGAAACTAAGTGTTGTGATAGGTTTCGTCAGGATTCCATTTTTTAAGACAGTCCGCTTAGCGTAATTCCTCAAAACTTCAACGAAGCTTTATTCGATAAGAATCCACGTCAAACGCAAGAATAATCACCGAAGTCATTTGAAATCATCTGACAGGTTATTTGCAAGCATTTGTAGGCGTTGAGGTTGGTTCCAACGTAAAAAATTAGATATCCCTTATGGTTTGAAGCCAGGGGAGGTTTCAGCGCTTTTAAAAATATTTGAAAACCCTCAAATGGAATATTCCACACCACCTTTTTCATCCCTGCCAAATTCTTAGCATGATCTGGCCTGGATGATCAGAAGTTGTGACAAGAGGTAATTTTTACAAATATATTAGTTGAGATACGTTCGTTATGTCACACGACCGTACCGAAATGTTTTCCTGAAAATTTCTTTTAAGAAGAATTTAAGTGACTTACACGTAACTAAGCATTTGATCTTAGAAGTAAAGCTGTAAGCGTTTAAGTCTCCAAATGTCAAACGGATGCTACAAAATATTTCCTAAAAGTACCAAAGACACAATCGAACTCAGCATTACCCATTGTTAGACTAAATGCTAGAGAGATGTTGGTTAGACTAGTAGCCACATAGACCACAATGAATTTACCAGAAACCCGCCATCATTCTACTGCTTTGCGAAGTCTTACCATCTGATGGAGTTTCTTGGGTGCTGTTTATGTCTAAGCCAGTACGTTTGTTTACATTTCATTACCGCTAGTCGCAATAGCGGTCTTCTACAGCTGGAGAATGGAATGTACTTCACGCACAGCAAGAAAGTTCGATGCGTCATCGACCGTCCACATATATGGGGCAGCACATGGAGCCATCGATCAAAACCTCATATGCCATCTCAACATGAGCCATTTTACTCACTATGAAATCTTTTTTCACTCACCCTAATCTGACTCATAGGCAAAGCAAAGCGGTTGTCCAGTTTTATTATCACTTTTAAGAGATATGGTTATAGTCCCAGATCAAAAGGTAATGGGAACACTATGGTGAATGAACGATTATTTTTTAGTAAAATAGGCTAACTAACTGTGCGAGAAGCAAAAAGATTTGCATTCGAACATATTTCAGTTAGTTTCGACTCACTTTGAGAAGCATTTTCTAGAACCATACGACTCATTTATTCAAGTGTGTTCAATAAATGACGCTTCTATGATAACATATAAATGATAAGATAAAGAAGCTGCAGACCGACGTTCTTATTGCTTGCGGGGAGTCTATTTGACTGACGCAGTGGATGCAAGTGTACCTCCCTCGGGTACACGGTTGGTAGGTCGACCTTTACAACGCAACGACCTTCGTAATGCGGAAGATTGTGTTGTTGTGGTGCTAAAGATCGTTAGTAGATGATCAGCTGATGCGCTGCTGTGTGTAGTTGTGTGTGTGTGTGTGTGGCGAAGGGAGGGGCCCAACAGGGTGGAGAAACTCCGCGCACGAAAGATTTGCGCTTTCGCTGTTGTTCGGTGATGTAATCGGTCATGCTGAAGCGGTGGATGCACAGCGCAAAAGAATGGGGAATGGCAATAGGGGGTATAGTAGCGGGTTTCTTCTTCTGTGCACTGTGCTTGTTTTGTGTGGACGATTTCTTCTTTCCCTTTCCTTCGGTTGTTGGGTTATTGGGTGGTGCTTTTTTTCCTTCCTCTATCCTCCTATTCCTTTACGATGCCACACCGTACGGCCGATCGCAGGATGGTGAGTGGGGTGAAGGGTGCAGTAGACTGTTCGCCGGAACAAGGGGATTGATGCCGGCGTAAAATAATAACAGCAAGAAGCGCTTGAACGAAAACGTAAACGTCACAGTTCTCAGCACCGGTAACATGATTCATTCATTAAAACTCGACCTATCTTTGCTCGTGACCGACCATCGGGCAGTAGTAGCACGTGCTTGAGCCAATCGCCAATCCTCTCGTGCAGCCGTTAACCGTAGCTAGTGATGATATGATGGGTGTGTATGATGATTCTCGGTTGAAATGGATGGTTGGTTTGTCCGTTCAATTGATCGGAGTTTTAGAATTGAATATCTTAAAATTGGGAATGTAGTAACATATTCATATTTGTTACTGCTGTCGATTTCGTCTGGATGACTTTCTTCTTCTTCTATGGCTCTACAACCTCGAGAGTCTCGGCCTGCCATTTCTGGCTTCCGTGACTTGAATTTGCCCACAACAGAATATGCAGTCCTGCGTACGAGGGAAAGGTCCGAATGGGATTTGATTTCCGGTCCTGCCGTATAAGACCGACGCCGCTATCTCCTCGGATACCGAGCCGCTCCTCTGAATGACTTTAGCACCCAAATATTACTAATATCTCGAGCGCTCTTTTTGACCGAATTCTAAAAGCAAATCTTTCATGTTAATCGATATCAAAGGCAGTTTTAAAGCTGTTCAAACTTAGCACTAGTTTCATTCATAGCTCTGTCAGTAGAAAAATTATTAACCTCAACTTCACCAAGACATTTCGTTCACTTTCGCTTCTTTTACTCCCACAGGCAAGATTAATCATTTCATCGCCATCTCACAACTTCATCAATTTCCTCCCAGACCGCGGTGTCATAATCAGCTGATCTTGCCACTTTTGGTGAACAACACACGCGACCCATACGCACGTGCGTGTGTGCATAACCTAAATCCAGGGTCCCATATCTCAATGCTTGTGTCCCATCCATGTTGCGCTTGCTTTCCGCTGCTTCACACACCGTCACCGTCTGTCTTCCGTCAGTTCGTGTGCTATTTACGTTTCAATGTAGGTCGATGACCACGATATATTCCCAAGGTCGTCGTGTACACACATACCCAACACTCGTCCCCTCGTACCCCATTCCTTCGCGCGACATTCCTCTACGAATTGTGAACGATAAAAGCCCGTCGTGCTCCTAAACACCGGTGAAAATGCACAAAGAAACACCCGTGCCCGGGAACGGTTGGTTGGCTTCCTCCTGGGGGTTTTCGGTGCATGGTTCTTGGATACCGATGCCACCCGGCATATTTCCCAGTTTTGATAATCGACGGAACCTGCGGGGTAGGATAGCAGATGCGGTTTATTATTGTGTGTACACTTGCACGTTTTGCTCGTATCGCTTGCCCATCCCACGCATACACCACATCCGTGTGCCGAGTCCATCCGCCGAATGGTCCACGTGGTTACGGTCTGCGTATGTTGAGTTTGTAAAGGAAATGTCGGATCGAGAGATGTACCGGTTTCGGTGAGTTGGTTGAGTGCTGCTGCTTGCACAAGGCAACTTCATGCGAAGCTATTTCAAAATTTTGTTTTCAATTTACCAGCATGGTCTAGCACATGTCAGAGTTTAAGTTAGATTTGTGGAGATACTTTGTGACATTCAGCAAGATATCAAACTGAGTACATTGTACAGTTGTTTAAAATTTAACAGACTCAGCATGCTAATTCAATCCAAATAAACTGCTAACAACATGCGTGTTTATTGCGTGTGCCTACTAGGTCCGTCTAGGCACTGCCTAGTTTCGATACAACGCAGGACTCCATCAGTAATGTTCCGCATGCAGCGCAAATGAAATCTCCGAACGACCGAACGAGGTTTCATCATGGAAAAGCTTCGTCCTATCCGGTGATCTATATTATTGGACAGCCTGTTCTGATATCACAACGAAAGCAACGATATCGCATCAGCTGTGATCCGCTGCCCTGTCAGAGTGGGGAAGTAGTAATAGCACTGTTTGTGCGTCCGGAGGAAGAATTACGCGTAACTTAATGTACACGCACATAATCTCGTCGGCTCGTATCATCTGTCCCGGTTTGTCAAGTTGTATGTGTCCGTGCTTATGGGTTAGCCGGATTGTAAGGTTTGAAACGTGCGGGCAAGGTCGTCTAGCTCGTGGTGTTTTTTTGTTGCTGAAAGAATTGAGAATGAAAATCACTAAATTGAAGCGATACAACCGTTTCGTTTAGTCCTGAGTCGTTTTGATTTCAAGCAGAATGGTTGTCCTTAATTTTCCTCCAACATGTCTAATGACTCTCAAGAACTAAAAATTTACTATTTCGTTTCTTTCTTTTCGTTGCAGGTACGTTTGAAGAATAATGTTACCATTTCAACAACAATAAGTTTGGTTAAACCTAACAAAATAGTGAGTAACAAACAAGAACCTTCCCCGTATCTATCAGAGGATTTCAAAAATGGATGTGAATACCTCAGAATGCTTGTGCAACTGAACACTGTGAAAAAAAAAGTCTTGATTAACCTGATTTACCTACACACCAACACTTACTCACTATAATGGAGGAAAACGGGGAGAACGTACCGACCAGAAAAGTACACAACATTTGCAAACCCCCCACAAGCATCATCGGTTGCATAACTTTTCATTCACTTCACGTAAACCATTGCGGGAATGAGGGCGGAAGCTGAGCGGATCTCGGAAGCGGGATGTCGGTGGAGAGGACACGTTCGAAAGGTTTCGCAGCGGTGTGGGATTCATCCGTTCTCGTCCAGTTTTGTAGGAATTGCGTAGAACATGGGAAGACCCCGATAACGGCGATAGATCTCCCCCCACCATCCAACCAGAGATCGGTGGGTGGTTTGGGGTGGTTTGTTTGGGGTTTCCCGCGTATACATACGCACAAACATTCACACAAACACATTCCGTACTATTGCCATCTGTTCTGTAGCCTCTTGCCCTGATCGCCCTCCCTCTACACGTTGTCGACGCTCAGTTTTGGGGTAAAGCTTGACGTAGGTCGTGGATATTTTATGTGTGCATTGCTTTATATTCCGCTGTTGTGGGAAAAATAACTATGCCTTCGGATCAACGTCGTCTGCTTATAGTCGTTTTTTCATTTTTAAAGCAGCTGTTTTGATGCAACAACTGAGGAGAGTTGCTGGCCTGTTCTTTCTGTGGTTGACAACTCTGTGGAGTTGGGTTTTTTTCTTTTTACTACGGATTATTGATGATGTGGATTTTCGTTTTTGATCTCACGATATAGAGTCATGTTCGAATTGTCCGGTAGAGATCTACTATTTTAAGTGCGTTCGACGTGTTGAAGTACTAAGCTTTCAGAGATGATCCATTCAATTTGAGGATTTATGTATTGCAGTCCTCCCGAGCTGGTCGTATAGCACTGGAGACGAGCAGGGAGGTTTGAAATACTAATTCCTAGACCTAGACGTTTATACGTGTAAGCCTTCATAAAATTTCTGAGGTCTTTTGATATTTCGCATATTTTAAAAACATCCTTAAGGGTTCTATCATTTTATGCTGGTGAAGAATGACGCGCACGCCTAATCCCAACTTTTATCACTGGAATGGAAGATCTATTCTACAATGAATCAAAATGTACACTCGGTACACATGTCCCTTCGTTCGTCCTTTATCTTCATTGAGGAACTCGTTGGAAGCGCGATGAAGTGTGCTGAAATATTTCGATGCTGTACTCTTTTTCCACCTCCTCATGCTACTCGTACTCCATTGTCCCAAGGGTCGGCAAAAGAATGTGTGTCTTTGCGTAGCACTATTATCATTTTGCTACTGGGAATTTTTTTTTTTTTTTTGGCCACTACTCTGTTGTCTTTCATCGCATTAGGAACCCACTGAATCTAGAAGGACGCATACCTTTGAGCGCTAGGAAAAATGTGCCCATGTGTATAAGGCTCTGGACTGGATTGGTAGAGTGCTTCCGATACCGAAAGAAACCGGATGTGACAGCGCGAACCCAAACCCCGAACAGAACAGCGCGTGGAATGAGCAGGGTGAAGTCTGCTTTAGGTGCTCGGTGCCCGTCATATATCAGCGCACGGGCAACTCTCTCGTACCCTGTGTTCTTGGAGGTAAGGTGGATCATCATTTCCTTTGCCGAGTTTGCTTTGACTCACCAAGGACTTGCCCAGGACTGTTGGAAAAATGGTTGATTCTGCTGATTCTGCTACTTCTTCTGCAACACCCAGCGCTGCAGAAGCGGTGAGTGTGTGCTCTATGCTGGTACGTGCCCGAGGGCTCCGGCACAGTGGGCTGATGGCTATCGGCTGTGTAATTATGAGACTTTATTTAAACATTATTTTGGGATATGCATTGCAAAAGTGTATATTCTAGTTATGCAACAACTTACCGTAACTTTACTGAAAATAGCTTATACTAACACTTACAGTAAAGAAATCATAGAATATTCATTTTTTGGTGAAAAATATATTACATATTCCAGCTGTTCTTCAACTCATACCATGTCCTCATAGCAGACTCGGCTGTTGTCTTCCATGGACGATGTGTCGACTGTGCTGATTGTGGCTTCTTTCCCGTTGAAGAAACCCGTACTATTTGCTGCTATCTGTGTGTGTGTGTGTACATGTGCTTTCCTCTGTGCCTACACAGGAAACCCGTTCTTTCATTCAGGGTTTCCGTTTTATTGCGCCACAGTGCACACACCGTCGTCCGGGTCGTCTGGTTGAATGCTTTGGTTTTGTGGTTAGCATTTTCCTCGCTTTTCCCGATACCAACTACCGAGTTTTTCTTCCCTGTCCGTTACAGTGATGGTAGAAAACAGTCGAACGAGACGACGATGTGCTCGTGGCACTGTATGGTCTTTTCTTGTTCGCCCTTTTTTGCTCAACTCATTACTCTCCCAACTCCGGTGCTTCTTATCGTTTCGCAGAAGAAAAGTCAATTGCCGGCGGGTATAATTTTTGTTTTAGCCAGAGCAAAGCCTCTCTACGGTTCTGCATGATCCAGCAAGAAGCAGTTTGCCTTACACCATGCCTTGCAAGGAATGTCTAAATGAGCCAAATGTGTGTTAGACATGAATTTGTATGCCCGTTGAACTGACGTTGGAAAAATGTGTGTTTCCAAGGCTCCGATGGTGGAGTTTTAATTGCTTCGAATGTCTTGTCGTGCCGAGACAAATTTATGCAATGTTTTCCTATTGAATGAACAAAAAACCAATTCGTTATGAGGGTTGTGTGTGCTATATCTTTGACGTTTACTTGAAAATTTGACTTGTTGATGGAATAAGTCTTTTAGAAATGTTCTCTTTGTATGTCAAAAGAGACTGGGATCATGGTCCGAATGGGATTTTGTAGCGCTCCTGCTGTGTAACGATAAGCACCGATACCAATATACCACCAGGGCTGTCATAGATGGCAATGGAAAGCTAGATGTATCACACTTGAAAGTAGCAAAGGTATTTACGTTGCAAGTCAATAGTTTTCCTGCGTTGCGCGTGTGTGTGCTTCCGCTGATAAGAATCGATCTTTGACGGTAGTCAACTGTCAAACTGATCGAAGCTGCACAATACCAGATTACGGCGGGATATTGCCCACGTGGCCGCCGTACAGCGAAACAGGTTGTGATACCGATCGGTACCGGCGGCGGCGGCTAGGGTTGTGTGCAAAGCGTTTGTTTATGTTTCCTTCCGACGGTGCGAGGCGGCGGCTTTGCTGTTTGCAGCTCCGTACGGTGCATTGCTGATATTGCTATTGCTTGTTATTATTGAAGACCGACCCCATCTCGTGAGCACACGTTTAAGCACACACACACACACAGGAACAGATATGCGACGCGACGACAGCGACGGTTAAATGCCGGCTGTGTGTTCACACGTTTCTCATTTCGACCTCCCCTATCCACTGTATCTCTTTTCACGTGTTTTGTCTTACTTTTTCTTCTTTTTCTTTTTTTTTCTCGGTTTGTAGTGTATTGTACGGGGTGTGCGGTTGGGATTGGTCTCCTTTTGGGTTTGTTTTTATTCTTCTGGCTGCTCTTAACCTTTCCCAACTTGATTACGGAACGCGGCGGTGCAGGCGGCCTTTATTTTGAGGTGTGTGTGTGTGTGTTGTTGTTGGTGGGTTTGTTTTTTTTATCGCAACTTAATGCAACCAGTACTTGATTGCCATGACGACGGGGAGAGAGAACAAGGTTCGTTGATTAGTGTACACACGTATGCACAGTGCCATTATGATCGCATCTCCTTCCCACTGGGGCATTGCATGTTGCTGTCCCCACTGACGTTCGTTATGCTTTGAGCGATTCCTCACGTCGTTGCGAGTGTTTTTTTTTTCGAGTGATAAAAAACTTCTTTAAACGAATTACTGCCAAATCACTCTCAAAGTTGTCGATAGTTTTTTTTTTTGTTCCAAATGCCACAATTACTGAGCCGATTTAGCTACACCCTGAAAGACTGTTTGCCGGCAGCACAAAAGTGGTTTTTCCAAAGCTCGCTTGCGTCACTTTCCAGCGGTTTCACTTTCATCGTAACGCTTTCAGTTTTTACAAAGCAAACAAAACAACACACGTGCGCACACACCCTGCCCTGGGAAGGCTTTTGCCGACATACCATAACGGTGAAGCAAATTTTCCTTCCGAATAAGAGGGATCACGCGCCCAAAGAGGGCGCTTTCCCATTACACCGCAATAGGCTGCTCTTGTTTGCTAGCGATTGGCGTTGGTCACGATCTTCCCGGTACGACGACGCCTAGTGATATGAATGATACCGCATCTCTGGGCTTGTGGGTTGTACTTCGCAATGGAAACCAGCACGTGATATGATTCCGTTGGCCTGTATGCATGTGAGTGTGTGTGTTTGTTCGACATTAATGCTATCACCGCTCGTTAGCATCGTTATTATGCCGGCTCAAAGCAAAACATGACCACAGCACCCACCCACTCATTCACCAATAACCTGTGTATGTGTGTAATACCATCGCCTTTTTAGTCTGGGCAAAGAAAAGACTAGCTCCCACAGCTCTCTAACGCCGTCAGAAGTAGTAAGGGGAAGGATGGAAGCGACGTATTTTTGAATCCATCGTGCAAATGTTTGTGTATATGTTGCCGGCGGTGTTGGGGTTCAGTTTTTTTTTCTGTAAGTGAAAGGTACTGGTTTTTGCGAGCGATACCAGCGTGTATCGTCACTAGAGAGCCGGCCCGGCAAATCGGGCAAAGAAGCCCTTGAAAAACTTGCCCGAACATTTGCCCTTGGGAATTGCGCGGGAAGAAGGGGTTTGTTATTGAAGAAGGTTGTGTTTTGCATTCCCGCAACTAAGCCATTTTTGCCCCATTTGTGCATTCTTTCTCATCTCACTCATCTTACCTACTGCACATGGACGTTACTGAACAAAAGGGATGCAAAAAAACCGATATAGTCGTTTGCATCAATTTTATTTGTTTTTTTCCCCCTTGTTCCTTATTTCAACCCACGAGATGCTCTGGTTGTTTATGTTATGCTCTTTAGTGTGCCGCCTTTTTTTTACTTCACCCAATTCCTTTCGGTACGGATGAGACGGTCGACTAGGAGGACGTTCATTGCTGGATCTTTCCGATTTTGCTGAGCATACTTTTGGCGGGAACTCTTTTCGTTGCCGGTCGGTGGAGTTATGAACGCGGTACGGTTTCGTAAGATAACACTGGAAGTAACCTTCTTCTCCCTCAACACTGACCGTTAGCGTTGGGTATATCGTTTCTCACACGAATGAGAAGTGAAAAAGAACATCACACACGCATCGTTCATTCTCATCAGCATTCTTATTTCTCTCACACCTGTCAGTTGTTCAAAAAGCACAACAATTCCAATCAACGGTTGGAAAGTGCAAAAGATAAATTAATATCCCGCTGTGTGTACAGTGCCATAGCGCTCTATTGCTTTGTTTTGATCAGAATTCATCGTTCCAAATGAATTCCTTTGTTGTTTTTTTTTTTGCTGTTTTATGAGTCTGTGTTTGAGGTAGTTGTGAATCACCATTTTTATAGCAAAAATTCGAAGATCACCGGGTTGTTATCGTTTTTCGATCGAAATTATTATCTCAAAAACAACCCTTTGTGTTACACACACACACACACACGCATACTGGGGATTGTATAAGTTTAATGAATTTCCGCTCGCAGTTTCATATT
>KB663832.1:12423756-12442267 GCA_000349025.1 Anopheles minimus | reverse complement strand
TGACTGTTTAGCACTGAAAGCACTATGAACTACAGGCCACCTTCTTCGTCATCGCCTTCCTCTACATCCTCTTCGACGCCCTCATCATCGTCGGGTCCTTCGTCCTTACCTTCGCCCGCGTACGATGATTGGTGGCGATTAGCGATGATGGTTTCATCTTCGTCGGCGCCCTATTCCGGGTTGACCATGTCCGGATATCCTCGGACGACACCTCCAATGTTACCGACACCAAGTTCTACTACACGGCGTTGGTCATCGCGACGTTACAATGCTACCGCGAGTAGTCCATGCTGGTTCTTCGGTGGTGCATTTGTATGTGAATATTTAACTATGGCCTTAGCTACAAACTATCGAAAAATATTTTCTTTTAACTCTACGTGACAAAACTCTTACATAGTATGATCATCACTAACGGATGTGTTTTCTTCCTTATCCTTTTCATTGTTTCCACAGGATTCCACGGGTCAGAACAGTAATGACAGTACGACCGGAGGTAGTGGCGGGCCTGGCAATTCCACAGGGCCGACAGGTGTCCATGGGGCACCGGGCACACCGAACTCCTCCTCCTCTTCGTCGTCTCAGGGCATGAGGCCCACGCCGTCGCCAACTGGTTCTGGTAGCGGTTCACGTTCTATGTCGCCGGCAGTAGGTAAGTCAACACACTTGTTGCTGTTCATAGTGGCTTTTTCACCGACGGTATTCCAAAATGTCTTTGAAATCTTTTAATATTTTTGATCGCTTGTGTGAATTCCGATACGTATCAGTCAGTACGTGCATCGATATTGTATGGAACGATTTTCTACGCCACTTCCGAAGCAACCCAGAGCAGATAATGATAACGCTTAGTATTGTTATTAGTGTCGTGGGGACGTGGTATAAAATCAAGATAACAAAAAATGTAACAAAATAGAAAGCCAGTTAACGAACTAATGTCAAAACATGGCAAAGTTGATGTACTAAAGGAGACAACATGTAGAATTTATATGGAAAGTAGCTTTCACATTATCCGTCGATATTTAGGGAAATATAAAATTGTCAGTTACAACCTCCGGTGGTAAAATAATTATGCTTTCTCACTCTGTCTAACTTATGATTGAACCTGCCAAAGTGAGAAAGCTTGACGATTTTTTTGGGGAGGGGGGCTTTTTGATCAAATTTGCTTTTGGTTTATTTTAAACGATGACTAACGGATGTTCAACGTCTCTTTTCCATTGTAGGCCAGCAAAGTGTTTCGATGCCTCCTCGTCCATCCAGCAGTCACTCGCAAACTCCAAATCAGCAACAACAGGGCCCGAACCATCAGCACGGCAGCAGTAATAGTAATCTCGTGCACGGCAATCAGACGCAGGGTCCGCCGGATCACCACGCCCGTGTTGCCTCGCCGAATCGTCCACCGTCGGCTTCCGCGCAGCAGCAGCAACTGCCGCCAGTGTCGACTGCCCCGTCCGGCAGTGCATCGTTACCACCGTCGTCTCAGGCAGGCGGCGGAGGGTCGGCCGGTGCCGCGGTAGGTATGGCCGCGCAAGGCTATCAGGCGCAAGCGCCACATCCGCCCCACATGCACGGCCCGTACAAGATGGGTCCCGGAGGGCCCGGCGGTATGCCACCGGGAGGTCCCGGGCAACAAATGTCCCCGTATCCGCCACCGCCTCCCCACCAGCAACCACCTCCGCAGTCGCAGCAGTATTCACCACACTCGCCCGCGAGTTACTCGCCGCGTCCGCAGTACCCGGGAGCGTATGGGCCATCACCACCCGTACCGGGGGGACCACCGCCACTACCCGGGACACAGTCGCCCCAGCAGGGTCCGCCCGGGAGCGGTGGACCACCACCTCCACACCCACCACCCGGCGGCTATCCCGGGCAGCACCGTATGCCTAATCATGTGGGTGCCGGTGGACCGCCACCACCGCATTCGCAATACCCTCCGCATCAGTATCCACATCAGCCACCAAGTCCCTGGGGACCACCACACACACAGGCTGGACCGGGTGGAGCCGGCGCGGGCCATGTAAATAATCATGTACAGCAATCGCAGCAGGGACAGAGCGGTCCGCCGACGCCGGGCGGAGCAGGAGGTCCCCGGCAGGGCAAGGGAATGCCGCCGGGGCCACCGGGAGCTGGCGGCGTACATCCGCAATCGCCCCAGCAGCAGCAACACTCACAGCACCACCAGCCGCCCCCTCATCATCAACCGCACCATCAAGGGCATCATCAGCCGCCTCACCATCCGGGGCAGGCCCAGTCCCAGCA
Organism: Anopheles minimus; assembly: GCA_000349025.1. NCBI lineage: Eukaryota > Metazoa > Arthropoda > Insecta > Diptera > Culicidae > Anopheles > Anopheles minimus. Next base: position 12,440,014 of record KB663832.1, on the reverse strand, counting down.
ACCTCCGCCCCAGAGTGGTTCACCGCAACCGCTCAACTACCTGAAGCAGCACCTTCAGCACAAGGGCGCGTACAGTGGCGCGCCCAGTCCTACGCCTCCGCCCGGCCAGGGCTATGGCAACGGTCCCGGCATGCATCCACCGATGGGTCCACCTCACCACATGGGCCCACCGATGGGGCTTCCGCCACCGCCGAACGCGAGCAGTATGGGTCCACCACCACCGGCCGGTACACCACCGAGCCAGTCACCTTCGGGTGCAGGCAGTAGCGCCGTTGGACACCAGCATCCCTCGCAGCAAGACAGCGGCCATCCGCCTTCGCCGCATCAGCAGCAACCTCCGACGCAACCGCAACATCCGGGTCAGCAATCCCAACAACCGCAACAACAACCTCCCCACTCGCCCCATCATCATCCGCACGGGCCGCCACCCCATGCGCAGCACCAACCGGGACACCATCCCGGTGCCGATGTGCCACCGCAACCACATCATGGGCTGTTGGCGGGTGCAGGACAGGACAATGGCATCGTGAATGCGACTGGCGGGCCGGGTGGAGGAGCGGTCGGAGGTCCCCATCATCACCATCACCCTCATCATCATCACCCAGTTACCTCACTCGTTACGACGGGACCTGATGGCGCTCCACTCGACGAAGCCAGTCAGCAGAGTACCTTATCCAATACCTCAGTAGGCAAGTATTGACGAAGCGCTCGCACGTTCGGCGAGAACTCCCACGAAGAGTTGGTTCTAACACACTGCTCCTTTCCTGCTTTTACAGCTTCCGGAGAAGATCCTACGTGCTCGACGCCGAAATCGCGGAAAAACGATCACTACAACCAAAGCCATCTGACGGGCACCAACACACCGTCGTCGTCGAACGCGTCGCCCGGGCCGCACAACGCACACGATGACTTCGAGCTCAACTCGTCCCCAACGTCCTGGCCCCGGACGCCAGCTAGTCCAGTGAGTATAGTAACGCGTGGCGAAACCACCACTACCACTGCTGCTGTCGCCAGTGGCAGCAACATCAGCAGCAACGAACGCAACGGTAGCAACCGCAGCAACACTAACCAACAACAGCAACAACATCCTCCGCATCAATCGCATCATCAGCAGCAACAACCTCAACAGCAACAGCAACTCTGCAACAGCAGCGACAGCAGTAGCGATGTGGTTGACGGTTGTGCGAGCCCGTCCAGCTCACAGACACTTCTTCTCCCGACGCTACGGTATCGGAGTGAGCAGCAACAGCGGCAACACCAGCACCAGGAGCAACACCAACAGGAGCAATTATCGATGGAGGGCGATAGTGCCGTTGCCTATCTATCCCAATCCGTTTCCCCCTCGTTTGATGAGCGCTGTGGCGTTGCGTTTTCACAGCGTCCCGTGCACAGTAGAGGCGCAATGCCACTTCGCCGAAGTCAATTTCAGCCAACCTACAACCAGCTTCCCTTTCAACAGTCTGACCAATCGAATCACCCACACCTCTCCGCGTATCCTTATCATCGGTTGTTTTATCGACCCAATTCCTTTGTCCACCGATCCAACGTAGCTTCATCGAATCGATCTAGCTTTACGGATGCTGAGTTTGGGACCTCCTCGCGATCGCACATATCGAGCGGATCATTTCGCGATCATCCACTGGTAGTTCCTTCTGTTGGTAGTGCGGCTGGTGCTGGTCCGGTCACTTCGTCGTCGTCTTCTCCTTTGCCGCTGGCCCGGCGAGAAGATTTGTCACCGTCGGCATCTTCGTCTTGTGCTGGATCGTCGACATCATCGTCGGCTGCGGCCGCTACTGCGGCGGCCGCCGCGGCACTTGTTGCGTACTGGTACTCCTACTCCTCCTATACGTCGCCGTCGCGTTCACACGTCCTCGTGCCGAGCACGCCGGCGACGCCGATGTTGACGCGTCGTCCGTCGAACGTAGCCAGTCGTAGTAGAAACGTAGATGTACAATCGGTTTTCTTTTTTGCGCCTCTTTACCATAGAACTGTGTTTTTGTCCTCTTGTTTTCCACATTCCGAGTATGTCCAGATCAAAATTATCCATCCCAACAACAACCAGCAACATAATACTGCACTATTGTGTTGATCCATCCCACGACAAAGAGTTACGATACATCCTTAGTAAAAATTGTTTCCCACTTCAGGCGTTCATATTCGATATAACGAATTGGAAAATGTGGAATTGTTTCTAAAAATTCGAACGTCCTTTAGCGTACATCCAATCGTCTATAAACACCAAACACATACACAGTTACACGATCAGTGCTTCAGATTTCCCTTATGGGTTTTTTTATTATTTTTTCGCCATTATTTGGTTGTTTTCCTTGGCGGTGATAGTGTTTTATGATACTTTTCTTAGTTTCGAAGCTTTCCTTCTGTTGATTATGCTGCCGATTAATTCATTTTACGTCGTGTGCATATGCATGTGAGAGCTGTCTTTATATGAAAGTCTCTATTTTACTTCCGTTGTTACGATCTTATCCTTTGCTTTCATCCCGTTCTGTTGCTGTGTCCCGCTGCTGTGCTGGTTTATGTGCCCAAGTGATTCTTTTGATTGTTATTAGTGAGCTTATCTTGTGACCCTGCTGTTATTAGTTCGCAAAACAAATACATTAAACACCTACCATAATGTACACGTGATGGATGGAGCAATTGGTTAAACATAATCGTAGCACGGTGGTGCCTGTTTTGTATCAGAAATTGATATTTCCTTTTTCCCCGCTACCAACAAATCATCCGTATGAAATTGGAATATCATATTATTACTATTTCAAAATGATACCTAATTTTCCGATGAACCACCACCACCACCATTGCTCGCTGAAAGTTTGACGCATTTACTGAACTCGTACCCTTTCGATCGTTTTCTCCTTTCTAATTCGCAGGTATTTAACAGTCACGTTCCTCCCACGCCGGAGACACCTTTTAGATCAACTAAGGTTAATATCGTTTCCTTCACTCTTGCAACCGAATGCCAACCGGTGCCGTTCTTTGAAGCAAACTTATGTTATTGCATGGATTGGTTTTGGATGTTTGTGCTTCGGTGCTTTCATTATGGTTGCCTTTATTTATTTTTTACAATTTTAATCATATTTACTCACGTTCCCTCTTCGTGTGGAACAATTTGCACGGTGATAGAGCGTATGCGTTTTTATATTTTATTTTATTCTATTAATTATTTAATCAACACAACATTTTTACCATCTGCACAGTGCGGTGTGAGTGATTTTTTTTTCATTATCCGGAAGATTAACACAACTTAACCCTATCTAGGATGTTTGCATTTCTTGGAACAATCATACATTTGTTTCATTTTAAGTTTCATCATGATATAAATTTTGTTTGGTCTTTCCCAGGAATCTAACGGGAAACGAGTAATTTTATATTTAAGAATTCCTGTTAAAGGACCCAAACGATTCATTGATCATTGATTGTTTCCAATGTACTAACAACTTATTTAAAATCTCTAATATTTATTAATCCAAATTTTTTGTAACCGTGTGATTCCTACACATTTCAATCTTCCAATTTACATCAATTTAACGTGACTATTTTTGCACAATTCTCTTCTTATTTTGGTGTGAGATTTTATCGCTGTTATTTCCTTTTCATAACACAGGTGATTTCGAGCATTTTTTCCCTCATTTCATTTTATTTATCTTACTAAAAAAAGGAATGATAACATTGCTTTTTCTGCAACCCGTATGCTAATTTTCCCGTTATGTTGTTTTTTTCGGCTATTCCATTGTATGACATATTCAGCAGAAATCGGACAGCCTGAACAAGTTGTACGAGATGGACGATAAGCCGGAGCGGCGCGTGTTTCTGGATAAACTGCTGGCTTACATGGACGAGCGAAGATCACCGATCACGGCCTGTCCGACGATCTCGAAGACACCGTTGGATCTGTACAAGCTGTACGTGTACGTGCAGGAGCGTGGCGGGTTTGTTGAGGTGTGTAAGGTGAGTTGCTAAGCTGTCCTGACCTGTCCGATCCCCAAACAACTTAACCCTACCCTCCCACTCTAACCGTTGAGGCAGCTGAAGCTTATTCGAGAATGGTTGAGCGTACAACGCGGGTGTCTGCGTGTTTTTTTTCTTTCTTTTCTCTTTCCTTCCTTGTCCCCCTTCACCTTCTCCCATTCTTTTTCGCCGCCCAAATCACTGAAGGTTACCAAGAGCAAAACGTGGAAGGATATCGCCGGTATGCTGGGTATTGGAGCGAGCAGCAGCGCGGCCTACACGCTGCGGAAACACTACACAAAGAATCTGCTACCGTTCGAGTGCAAGTTCGATCGGGGCGGCATCGATCCCGGTCCGATCATTGCACAGGTGGAGGCGGGTTCGAAGAAAAAATCCGCCAAAACGACTTCCGTACCCTCGCCAGGTAATGATGATGGGTCACGTTAGCGGAGAATCGTAGTTCTCACCTGCATCGTTTTCTCGTTTGCCTCCGTTTTAGGTTCATCCAACTCGCAAGATTCATTTCCCGCGCCTGGCAGCAGCAGTGCCTCGATGGATGGCTATGGGCCGTATCCGGGCAGCGGATATCCGCCCGGTTCCACGCCGGACTATGTGCAGCAGCAACAGCAACAACAAGGTAGTGCCGGAGGGCCACCGGGTGCAGCTACGGCCGGTGCACAACCGGGTCCGGGCCAGCAACAAACGCCACAACCCCAGCAAAGGCCACCTTCGCAGCAGAGTGGCACACAGTCTCCTCATCCAGGTAGGGTTTTTCTTCGGTTTACTTTCTTAATCCTTAAAACCACAAATCCATTTTAACTGTTCGCATATTCGTGTCCATGTGTGTTTATTGTCACGGTAAAATAATTTGGTGGAGGTGTGTGTATTATAACCGTTAAATGTTACCAACAATTACGTTTTACTTCAACGCCCCCTGAACTACAATAATGTGATGTCTTAGTAATTGATCAGTTTGTGATATACATCGAGATAGAAATTCCACCATTTTATTTCATATAAGTAATGCGCATCGTCAATTAATATCCAGTCCCTATTCCTTTCGTATGCGTTCTTCGTTACCACGATATAGAGACACACGCATCATCCGCGATTCTCCCGTTTTTGTATATGTGACTCATGGTTGCTCTTTCATCATTGCGTGCTCTCTCTCTCTTTCTATCTCTCTGTTTATCCTCTTTCTAACATCGTGTAGGTTCGGCACCGCCTACCTCTGGCGATAACATTAGCGTGAGCAATCCCTTTGATGATCCTGTGGGTCCACAGCGTCCCCCATATCAACAGGGCGCTCCCTATCCACCGGTTTCACGTCCCCAAGGTAATGGCACAGCATTGCTCTCCCTATCTTACAATCATTCCCCACTAACACCCGCCCCATATGGTCCAGTTCATTCCCCGCCTGGTCCCATTTGTTTGTGTTGTTTGTTCATCCCGAAAACAGTTACTAACACACGTTTGTATAAAGAACAATCAAGGGAAATACACCGCAAGCTTAACATTTTGCACTGAAATGCCCCCGCAAAAAAAAATCGGAAAAAGTAGTGTAAATAACTGATCCGTATTCTTTTTATTTCCTCATCATTCTTGGTATACGTGTAGGTGCACCTTATCAAGGACAGCCGGGTGGTTACGGACAGTATGGTGCACCGGAACAGTACGGTCCGTCGGCGGGTACACCGCCTGGACAGTATCCACCTCCGCCCGGTCAGCAGGGACAGTATCCTCCAACGAATCGACCGCTCTATCCTCCGTACGCACCGCCAGAAGCTGGAGAAGGGTAAGGATATTGGTTATATCTCTATGTTTTGTGTGAATTGTAACTCGTTTGGTAGTGTAAAGTGTAATAGTGACAGTAGAAGATTCAGTGTCCCTGGATGATACCGATCGATCTTCTGTCTAATCGCGTCGCTCAGTGTCCGTGTGTATCGTGTTGTGATTGTCGTGCAAACATACAGAACAAGCGAATAAATACCAATGCGTTTAACCTAATGACAGATCTCTCTACAGAGGCACACCACCATCGTCGGCGGCCGGAGTCCCTGGTCCTCCATCTGGGGCTGATCCCTACCGTGGCTACGGTAGCTCACCGTACCCTCCGCCACCGCAACAGCGGCCATATCCGCCGCAACAGCAGCCTGTCGTCAGTTCGGCACCGGGAGTTCCTCCAGCCGGTACGCCACCTATACCGGGCCAAACAGGCGGTGCCTCACAGGGGCAAGTGCCACCAGGTGGTCCACCGACACAGCAGCAACAGCAACCGCAGCAAACACCTCCACCGCAGCAGCAACCTGGCGCACAAGGGCAACCGGGTGCACCCGGAGGCTATCCGGCACCGGTCGGTCAACCGGGCGTGCCTCAATCAGCAGCCGATTATTACCGACAGCAACAGGAGCAGGTAGTTAGCTCGCTTTTTTCCGTTTACATTGTGTTTCGTTTTTGGCTTGTTTTTCTGTTTCGCTCTGATATTTATCGTGTACATGTGTTTCAAGGCTCTTCCCTACCCACAGCCCAACCAGCCGCGGCGCCATCCGGACTTTGAAAAGAGCCAACAGCCCTACCCTCCATACCAGCAGCGGCCTCAGATGTACCGTAAGTATTCGCCTGATATGGAGCGGTTTTCGTTTTCTTGCTCTTAACCATTATCGTCTCTGTGTCGTGTTTTTGCAGCAGGTGGATGGCAGGCAGGTCCTGGTGGCCAATACCGTGGTCAGTATCCTCCGCAGAGTCCTCAGCAACAGTGGGCACACAATGGTCCCCGGCCCAGCGGACCACCGGGACCGCCGGGTGCTGGTGGTCCACCGGGTGGTCCACCAGGCGCACCGGGTCAGTGGGGAGCGGCCGCGGATGTTAATCGCTACCCTCCCAATCAACAGCAACCACCTTATCCAACGCATCAGCAGGTATGTTGGTAGATGATTGATTTTGAAGTGTTCCTGTGCCGACTATAAGTAACGATATCTTTATCACGCTTCTCCGTCCGCAGGGTCAACAGCAGCCCTGGAACCAGATGCCCCCAACGTCGCAGAATTCACCACTACGACCACCATTACGCAGTGGTAAACCGTATCCGCCGATGGCCGGAGCCGGGCCCGGTGTACCGACACCTCCTGGTTCCATGCCTGGAATGCCACCCGCTAGCATTAATACTCCTCCGCAACCGCCGGGAGTTGTGGGCGTACCACCCGGTACAACCACATCATCTGGTCCGGTCGTTCCTGTTACGGGCGGCGTACCGCCCGTTGTTCCCTCCGCTGGCGGCGTAGTGCCGGGTAGTGGTGTGCCTTCCGTTACTGGTAATGCGAGCGGCGTAGTACCCGGAGTAGCACCAGTACCGAATGCATCACCAGTGGTCAAAGCACAACCCACTGTACAAGGCGGCGGACAAGTGCAACCGGCAGGGCCTAACTTCCAACCACCGGGAACCGGTGGTGTACAGCAAAAGCGTGACATTGTGTTCCCCACGGACAGTGTGGAAGCTACCACGCCTGTGCTGTACCGAAGAAAGCGTATCACCAAACTCGATATTGGTCAAACCGATGCCTGGCGGATATTTATGGCCCTACGGTCCGGACTGCTTGTCGAAAGCACCTGGGCGTTGGATGTCCTGAACATTCTGCTCTTCGATGACTCTTCCGTTGCTTACTTCGGGTTGGCACACATGCCGGGACTGCTGAATTTGCTGCTCGATCACTTCCAGAAGAGTCTTTGCGACATGTTTGAGAGTGGTAAACGGGAGGGCACTACAAACCGGTTCAGCATGGAGGCAACTAACCGTGCCTCTCTGTTGGATAAAATGCTAGATGTTGAGGATGATGATGAACAACCGGAGAAGCAGGAACAGAGTCGTAAAATGCAACAACAGGCTTCCATCGTGAACGCATCCTCGATCGCGGTGACCACAACCACCACCGAGACGACGATAAAACTAGAACCTGCGTCACCGCTAGTGATGGCAACGACAACAATGACCACCACTACCACCACCATGATCAAGCAAGAGAAGCTGGAGAATGGTCTACCGGATGCTGCTCTTCTGCATCACAATGGGACGCAGGAGAATGTCGGCAGCAGAGGGGCGACCAAATGTACCGGTTCGACGATAGATAGGCGAAGAACTGCACAGTGCTATGCCAGGCGCGGCACGAAACTATGTGATTCGAACGAGGAGCTGGATCTGGGCTCGGTAAAGAATCCCCCGCACCCGGACGAACGAACGTTGATACTGACGTCGACGACGAACTACACGTTGACGTCCCGCAAGGGTCGCCCGGTAAAGATTCATCCCGCGGAGGACGATGTGTTTGTGCTCGACCATCGGCGGGATTGGGATCGGGCGTCCGATTATCAGTACCAGCGGGACACCGAGGTCGGTGGCGATCCGTGGACGGCTGGCCATACCGATCCGGACCCGCACGACTACATTATGGACACGTTCCGGGCCGAGTTTGTGAACATTCCATTTGCAAAGTACATTAAAACCAGCGCCAAGTATGCGGAGGCAGCTAAGACGACGACGGGCAGCACCCGGAACGGCAAGCGGATAGCGGCCACGATTAACAACAACAATTGCTATAATAGCAGCATTAGCAACAATAACAACAGTGCAAAGTGTACGAGCAAAAACGAGCGGGAGCAGCAGCTGCAGCAGGAACAACCAGTGCATGAAGCACCGGCAGAGAAAAACACGACAACGGCGTTGAAACACACGTCCGAAGAGATCACGGAGATGGATGTGGAGGAAGAGGAGGAACTGCTATCGCCACCGAAGCGAAGGAAAGAAGATTCGTCCGCAACGGTAACGCCACCGACGTTACGCACCCGGAAAGATCACCACATCGCGCGCCTAATGAACGGCGAAAGTGGGGAGGAGGAGGATACAAAGGAAAAGGCCGTAGACGGTGGTGTGGAAAAGGTAGTAAAGAATTGTATAGTGAAGAAGGAGAAATCGACGGTGGATGATAAGGAAGCAGTAGGAGACGCAGCCGCAGAGCCAGTTGATAGCAAGGTAACTGCAAAGGGTACGACTCCGACACCGATGGATGCGGACTGTCGGGAGATCGATATGGAGCTCGAGAAGACGTCAAGTTTATCGAATGGGCCACAAGAACCAGCACCACACAACGCAGATAATGAGCGGGAAAACAGTAGCGAAACGAGCGAAACGGCCGATCGTGAACAGCAACATCTGCAGAACAGTGTAAAGTCGGAGGAAAGTGCAAAGTCGCCCGCGGTAGTAAAACCGGTGGACGAAAAGATGGACATCGACGAATCGGAGGAGGATGCGGTGTTGTCGGCGGTAGTACCGACGGTAGGAAAGACGTTAGCTTTCGACATAGCGGAAACGGTTCGCGATCCGGCCCGCGTTCTCAAGCGCCGTCGTATGAGCGACTACGAGGACGAATGTTACACGCGGGACGAAGCGAGTCTGTACCTGGTGACGGAGGGACAGGATGCACTGGCCCGGCGCTGTGTAGCCATCTCGAACATTCTGCGCAATCTCACCTTCCTGCCAAACAACGAGACGGAGTTCTCGAAATCGTCCCGCTTCCTGGCGATACTCGGCAAGCTGCTGCTGCTGAATCACGAACATCCGCTGCGTACGAAAAAGACGCGCAACTACGACCGCGAGGAGGATGCCGATTTCTCCGACTCGTGCAGCAGCCTGCAGGGTGAGCACGAATGGTGGTGGGACTTCTTGGTGCAGATCCGCGAGAACATGCTCGTGGCGACGGCCAACATTTCCGGCCAGCTCGATTTGTCCCGCTTCGATGAGCCGATCTCACGCCCAATCCTGGACGGTCTGTTACACTGGGCGGTATGCCCGTCGGCACATGGTCAGGATCCGTTCCCGACGCTAGGACCAAATGCGGCCCTATCGCCCCAGCGGTTAGCACTCGAGGCGCTGTGCAAGCTGTGCGTGACTGATGCGAATGTGGATCTGGTAATAGCGACACCGCCGTTCTCGCGGCTCGAAAAGTTGTGCTCGGTGCTGACGCGCCATCTCTGCAAGAACGAGGATCAGGTGTTGCGCGAGTTCTCGGTCAACCTGCTACACTATCTGGCCGCTGCCGACAGTTCGATGGCGCGCACGGTTGCATTGCAACCACCGTGCGTATCGTATCTGGTGGCGTTCATCGAGCAGGCGGAACAATCCGCACTGGGTGTGGCTAACCAGCACGGCATCAACTTCCTGCGCGACAATCCCGACTCGATGGGCACTAGTTTGGATATGTTGCGGAGAGCTGCAGGTACGCTGCTTCACCTAGCGAAACATCCGGACAATCGACCACTGTTTATGCAGCAGGAGCAACGGTTGCTGGGGCTGGTCATGAGCCACATACTGGACCAGCAGGTGGCGCTCATTATCTCTCGCGTGCTGTACCAATGTTCCCGGGGGACTGGACCGCTTACGACGATGGAGATCGAATCGGGCGGTAAAACGAACACCTCGAGTAATTCCTCCGGTACTTCCTCCGTGACGGCTGCCTCCAGCTCTTCGTCCTCTGTGATGGATGGAAAGACAGGAGCTGATTCGAAGACAGCACCAACAGCAATGTCTACTAATGGGAGCAGCAACAGCAGCAGTAGTATGCCAACCACCGCCGATGGTTCGTCGCCAAGTGCTCCCACTAATGGCGCGACCACCGTGACGAACAATGGAACTGCAAACCAACCAGCTGCGACGAACGGACAAGTGACAGCAGAAGAATTTGTCACGCCGTCCACACCTTCCACGGCCGCCAACGTGTCCGAGGGTGTAGATAGCAACCGATCTGCCAACGTGGAAGCATCATCCATTGCTGCTTCGACGGCGGTGGTAGCAGCATTTGATGAGTCCAGTTCTTCGTCCTCCTCGAACGCTGCGGCGGATCATGGTGCTTCGGTAACTAACACACCTGCATCCCCTGCAACAGCTGCTGCGACCGTACCCACGGTGAACCCAGATGCCACCAGTGGTGGATCGGCAACGGCAAACAGTGGTAGCACTAGTAGCAGCAGCAGCAGTAACTGCAGTAGTAACAGTAACAGTAGTAGCACCAGCAGCAGTAACACCGTTCCCACGAGCCCATCAGCCGTGACAGCAGCAAACCCTCCCTCCTCTCCAGCAGCAAATGTGGCCGCAGCACCGCCACAGCCATCCTCACAACATCCGATAACGGCTTCATCGTAGTGGAATCTCTACGAGGCCACGATATTACGCCACCACAAGCGGCAGCTTTAACATCTTACACGACGACCCACTAGTGTCTGGATGCAGGATGGTCGACATCATCGCACACAGACGGACGTACGGACGGACAGACGGTGGTGGCAAGGATCGGTGGTTCAAACAGCTGTGTGAATGGAAGGGGAATCTAGCGGACGGCGTCATGTGTATATCGAAGATTCTATATATATATATAGAAAGTTATTTATAGTTACACACATATTATATATATATATTTATAGGAATATATATTTAGCAAAATGGAGCAGCGAAGATCGATGATAAAATCAAGCAAGGAAGAAAGGTTTAATTTTGCGGGTACACCGAAAGCAGGACGAAAACGATCGTGAAAAAGCCACAACAACAAAAACCGAAGGAAGAAAGATCGTTTTGTGTGTGGGTGTTTGTATAAAGGAGAACAAAAGGAACATAACAGAATGGCATTAGGAGAAGGAAACGGAGAGTTATAAAAGGCCGCAAGAACAAAGTTAGGCTTGCCTCCCCCTCCCCCCACACGCAAAATCCCGCATACACATTGTTACTCGTTCAAGTGAGTAAATTGTAATACTTTTGTAATTCAAATCTGCATAAGTGCGTGTGTAGTGTGTGTGTGTGCGTGCGTGGGAAGTTATTGGACCGTTTATTGAAACCTTTCCCACGCTACTTGCTGATGGTATGCGTGTGTGCGCGTGTCCCTTGTACCGCTAAGCGATCGTATTCGTATGTCGATCCGAATGATGGATTTTATTGCTTTAAAATTGCGCATTTGATTGATGCTCGCATTAGTGAATGGTAACACGTGCGGGTACAGACATAAAGATTTTTTTTGTCTTGCAAACATTTAATTTAATCACGCGTAATTTTTCGTACCACGATTGCAAAAAAAACCGGATCGTGTTATGACAAGAAGAGAAAGCATAAAGTATTACAAGACACACAAACGCAAGCACACACACAAACACACCACAATGCAGGGTTTAGTTTTTGTAGCACAAGCGGCTTTTGCTTTCCTATCCACACCGTTGAAGCAGTGTGCGCACTCTCTTGCAGTGCGCGCTTTTATTGGACGATGATGGAAAGATACTGATACTTCCTCTCTAGTTTTATGCAGGCTGCTTTCTGTGTAGGGTAGGGTAGTATGATCGTCATGTACACAAACAGATAGTGACAGTAGTTGATGAAAGTGGCTGAAAAACAGAACCATACTCACCTACCACCCAACAACCCAAGCAACAGCAACAACAACAACAAAACATGCGTCGACTTGCGCCAATTAAAGAGCAAAAAAGAAAAACAACACATTCAGTAAAGTGAGTTAAAAAAGGGGATTAATTTGTACATAGTAGGGTAAACAGGCAACGGAGTAGAATAATCGAAAATGTGTTACAGTAGCGACCGTAGATGTTGATGGAACAGTTTTATGCACCAAGCCGTTTTATGCGCGCGTGTGCGTGTGAGTGTCCCCAATGTGCCCGTGTACAGTATAATGGTAGTTGAATCGGTGGTATAAATGCTAAAGTATAATGTTGTAAATAATGCGCACTAGTTTTAGTAGGGCACGCGAGGGAGAAGATAGGAGGCCGGATGTATGGAAAAGACACGCGCAATGCCAACATTCTCCCCGGTGGTGTGTCCCGGTCGGGTTGCTTGTGGTGGGCTCCCGGACCGGGATTGCGGGGTGATGGGTGTCCCAGAAGTAGGAATGGGATGGGTGGTGTATCAGTCAGTGCTACCGCTGCAACAGTTTATCTATCCCCCATTAGGATCGTTGAAGCACACACATGTATTACATCGAAAAAGAATCTCTGTAAACCCACTGTAAACGATTCATGCATCTTTTCGTATTCTTTATGTTCTCTTTTTTTGGGCTTTTTTATCAGAAAAACAGCGCTAGAATGGCGATCGTGGTGTGTACACACGATCATGTGCGATCGGGTTTGTTCTGTTTCGAATACTTCGGAATTCGGAAAGTTTCCACAAACAAGCCAAAGCAAGTGGATGAAGGAGCCTTAAGGCCGTTAGGCTAGGATTTCTTCCTCGTTCTTCTTTATGGCAACTACAACCTCGAGAGGTCTTAACCTGCCATTTCTGGTTTCCGTCGTGACTTGAATTTACCCGCAACAGGATGGTCAGTCCTGCGAATGGGATTCGATCCTCGGTCCTGCTGCCGTATGAGACCGGCGCCGTTGCCATCTCCTCGGCCACTCCGAGGCAGGGACACTACGGGTGCATTAGGCATGTGTGCGTGCGTGTGTGTCAAGAAAGGGAAGCGCGAGAATAACAGGGAATAATGTGCAAAAAGGTGATAAGTTATTTTATTTTATTCATATTACACATTAAGCTATTTTATTAGCATATCGGCTAGAAAATGTAATTCCCTTTTCGGAAGGTTTTTTCTTTGCGGTACAGGGAATTTAGGAGGAATTCGTAGTACGAAGTACACATGTGACAAAGATGCACGCACGCACACACTTCGCTTTTGGAAATTTGGCATCATCATCCAGTGTGAATACTTATTGGAAAAAAAACCTATTGCATTAGCACGCGACAGTAAGGCAGCTATAGATAGGAAGCGTTGTCCTCCTCATTAACAAACCTTTCCTTCTCATCCCAGCAAAGGCAAACTGTTTGCACCACTCACACACATTCTTTCCCATTAATAGAGCGTGTGGAACGTGTCGTATGTGACGTGTGGGTAAAAAGTGAAATAAAACAGTAAACTGAGCGTAGGCTTAAGCATAATTTAATTACACCTAGCAAGTAGAAGCTGTAGGCAAGTGTGTGTTGTGTACGTACACGTGAACAACCAGTCAAGATGATGGCGAAGGATGGGAAACAGCAAAACAAACAAACAAACAAAACACACACACACGCATAAGGCAACAAAGCACGCATAAACTTGTGGATGGTGTGGAGCAAAACTAAACTTAAATTATCTATCGCCGGGTGTGTAAAGGTGTGTAAGGTGGTGTGCATTACACGGTTTGTGAGTTTTTAATTCAATTTCTACCCCTCTATCGTACACCCACTCGCACATACAGATTGTGGGTGTGCATCGTGCATTCGGAGCGTATGTGAATCTGTACGAAAATAGGAGCGATGATGATGATGGGGATTGTCATCCTTTTCGAGAAAGAAAAACAGGAGCAAAACACACACGTTGATAATAGTTGTAAGCAGATCAAACAGACAGACACACGGTGTATAACTATTATATAGATAAAACAAATAGAAGGATAAACGGAACACAGAAACCCCCCTCCAAACGCCCCCGTAACCTCCCGCCTCACGCACACAAACATTGCGCAAGGATAAACACACACACATACCACGTAGCATGATTGAAAAGGGAATAAGAAACATTCATTTTAGTTTTGTTAGTCTGGCCAGGGTGGTGCTGCTCTGGTAATTAGCAAAATGAAGGTAAAAACAAATGAAAAATACCATTTTTGCAGGAACAGTGATGTAGTGCGTGTGTGAGTGTTTGTCCGTGATGCGCGCACAAGGGAGAACGCGTGTAGGATAAATTAACTAAGCGGAAAAGATGTAAATGTATGAAATGATGGGATGAGGCGGTGGTGGCGGTGGCCTGGTGGTGGTGTTGTTGTTGTTGTGAATGGACGATGTTGTGAATGGCAGTGAATGAATGGATTGCGTAGCAGTGGGAGGGAGGGGTGGAATGGGGAGAATATGTTTAAACAAAAGCTGTAATACTTTTACACCCATAAGTCTCTATGTGTATAATAGTATACGCGGTGCGCAAATAGAGGCGACGGTTAGTCTATAGCTGGTAGTGTATAAGTAGTAGACCGAGGGGAGAACGAAGGAGTAAAGGAATGTGGTGGAAGCCTCGGGAATTGTGGATCTTCGCCTATCTATCTGTAGAAAACAAAACAAAAAAACACACACACACATGCAGACAGTTTTGCGATTAAAAGGATGATGAGGATGGAGGGGGAGGGGGGGGGTTAGGCTTTTGATGGAACAAAATGGGCGGGAGAGTTCAATCTTGGTGCGCGTAAAGCAAAATTCAACAAAATGGAAGAAAATGACGAAAAAAAAAAACAAACAAATATGTGGCAACACACAAACAACAATACACTGGGGGGACAAGACGAACACACACGCATACAGTCATAACAGTGGGCAGTAGAGTGTAGTAGGAGGTGCCGGACATGGCGTCGTAAAGCCGGACGTCACTACGTGAGTACCGTTTCGGGAGGGCGATTAAGTACACTCGACACACTACTCACACACACACACTTAGTAATGCGGCGTTGTGCCAGCATTAATGAAAGGGGAGTAGAAAGTAAAACAAACGACAACAAAACAAGAAGAAGAAAAAAAAACAACAACAGAAGCAAAATCTATTACGAAACGGAGAAAATATTTGTAATTACTATTATTGATACATAAAAGTATAAATACACTTAGTTTTTTTAATTAAAATAAAAATTGAGAAAAAATTAAAAATTGAAACACGGTTGGTTCTTTTCTTTAGCTACTACTGTCAATCCGATATATTTACGCAAAGGTTTTGTTTTTAATTATTATTTATTAAAATTTATTTGTTTGCCGCAAGGGTTTAGCAATTCTTATTTAGTAAGGATATGTGTGGAGCCGATCTTTCTCAGATTAGGCTCCTGATCTCCTCTGCTCTCAGAGCTTCCTGCTAACTTATTCCAATCCAAAAAGACACTTGGAAACACAGGAATCCAAAGTGTGACTTTAAGGACCGGAAAACCATCAAAAACGAACATTTGCTAATCCTGAAAGCTAATACGGGGCGGAGATGAGACGTCGGTAGTTGGCAATTTACCTCCTGCAAAAGGGGGACACTAACAAACCTTCCTAAGTTTTCCCAGATCTTTCAGAGTCAACGAGTATCTGTTTGGACAGGAAAACCTTCAAAAATGCATGTTTTGTATTTCATCTCTGGTACGAAAGGATACTGACCACACCATCATGAATTTTCTAGGATTTTCCAGAAAGGAACAGAAAACAACATCGATCTCACTATATTGTAGCTACGCAACGCGTAAAATCGTCATGCTTTCTCGCTTTGGC
>KB663832.1:12405545-12416582 GCA_000349025.1 Anopheles minimus | reverse complement strand
AAGGGTTCCCTCGCAGATGAGTGAAGTTCCCAGACCCAACCCCCTCTTCAAAGTATGAACTTGTGTTTTTCTTTACTAAAATATGTGATAATTTGGACAAAATTGAAACAGCTATATTTTACTAACTATAGGGTTTATAGTTGAAAGTGTTACATGTTTTGACAGATTTTTTCACGTACTTTGGGTTTGTAACTCGAAATGAACATAAAATGTTATTTTTATGTTTAAAATATTATCAAAATTCGAAAACTTCCATTAAACTTTTTAATAATTTAACTTTGACAGTGAATCAAATATGTTTTGCACCCGAGTTAACTCCGGAGGTTGATATCATTTGAAAGACTAATGTTTTCCCTACGTTTTTCCTTTTAAATTGGCTGCGACCATGCGCGACCACGAAAAATATTGAATTTTTCCTTGAAAAAGAACAAGGGCGTATTCTGCATATACGACGATTTTCATCATTATTAAAAATGAACGAAATACGAGATTCTATACAACATTATTAGAAGTTATTAATACTTCATACAAACTTATTACTGGTAATCATTGAAAATGAATTCTTGATACAAACATACAAACACTTTCATTCAATCTAACGAAATATAAGGACTTCATGAAATAAGGATACATGAATCTGTAACATGGGGCGCGTTCGGTGGTCGAGGTGGCTGCTGCGCCGGTTTTTACACGGCAGGACCGGTGTTCAAATCCCATCACAGAATGTCAGAAATCGGAGGTCGAGACCTCTCGAGGTTACAGAGCAGCAGAAGACGATACACATCCCGTCCGGACCCGCCTCCCTATATGCTGGACTGACTATATAGCAATGGGTAAAACCTAGTCACTGAAAGCTAGACATAATATAGACCTGTCGAGGTTATAGTGCCAAAACAGAAGAGACTTGCCCTCAATTGTTTTTTTATTTTACTTGCTAAAACAATTTCGTGCAAATATTTCAATCCATGCTTCAAAAGTTACTCAAAGTATTAGCAGATTGAAAAAATCATGTTTCCGTTTTTCATCAGGTTATGCAATTCCTTATACTTAATGATATCTATATAGTGTTCCACAAATGAAGTTAAACTTCCATAAAATTCTTATTGCTTCTTTTACTCTTATGAATTGAAGAAGGTGCGGTCGGGTGGACGAGTCGCAGGCGTCAGTCAGTATGCACCCAGGTGAAGGGAGAACACAAAGGTTCTTAAGCTAAGAAAACGAAGAAGACGTTAAGTAACTTCTAATTATACAACTTATAGTCATCCTAATAATATTTAATGATGAAAATCGCAACAATACCTCAAACGGATTTTCATTCCGGCATTTGTATGGCCGTTGCCCACTGTGGCACTGGTTTGGAACGATTCCCAGCTTCATCGTCATCTCACTTTTGCATGGAACAATGGGGAACTGGGAACTATTTCTTTCTAAGTTGTGTTACAATCGCGTAAAAGCGACTGCAGTATGCACCACTACATATTACTATTCCTTCACATTTTTATTACATCAATCTTCAAAATCATCATTACTCTACTACAAAAGAAAAAAAAAACAGTACCGAAAAGTAGTAGTAGAAAACGAAAACAAAAAACAAAAAACACATCCAATACTACCATTACAACTACATTGTCACAAACGTACACACAACGGTGCGTTTTTTTTTGTTTTGTTTTCGTGTCAGTGTGTGTGTGTTTTGTCTAGCCTCCGTTCGTCCTCGATAGTTACATAAATAAATACAAAATTTGCGATTACGTCCTCTCTGTTGTCTGTCTCTGTCTGTCGGTCCGTTTGGATCACACGTACGAAGAGAGCACTACTGGAGGGGAGCAGGAAAAACCGACCACCTTTCCTTCTCCTCCACCACGTTGTCCGTCCGACCTTGCCGAGGAAACCGGCTTTTGGGCCAAACGCAATACGCCCGGGACCGTGAAAGCCAACCTTCCGGGATTACGGTATTCGATGCTTGCGTTGCAATGGAGCTGGTGTAGTTCCGCTTTTTTGCTCCTTCTCGTGCTGCCTCGCTCGAACTCGATCTCGGTCGATTTCACTTTCATCTGCGTGCAATGGCGCATTGACACTGATCTTGGGATGGTAGTTGGGCCTCCTGCAAACCTTCAGCGTGCGTTCCATTCGTTCGTGTGCGTGTTTGCATTGGGGGTCTATTAAAACATAGATCTTCGCGCTGTACCGTAGGAACGGTCGATAGGGTTGATGTGATGGTTGTTGGATATATATGTGTGGAAGATGTCAGCGCCCCGGCGCTTAATAGCCCGCAAAGCTGAACGTCTGCTGGGACGGTTTGAAATCGCCATAGTTGTGATTGGCCGCCACCTCAATCTCGCCACTGTTAATCTCATCTTCCGACGATGCGTGATGCTGGTGCTGTTTGCCACCGCCACCAACCTTTCCGATCTTTGCCTGCAGCGTGTGGCTGTTACCGAGCCCGTGTCCGTCCGAGATCGATTGGGCCACGTGGACGAGCGGGATGGCTGCGTGGGCCGCCGCTTCGGCCGCATTGTTTTGCGCTTCCTGGGCGGAGGCGGCCGCCTTGTGGGCCGCTTCCTGCGTTGCCTCGAAATCAACGCGAGCGGAGTTGAGTTGCTCCTCCAGTGCTTCCACACGCTGCTTCGCCGTACCGACCATCTGCGTTTGGGAGGCCAATTCGGCTGCCGCTTCACTCGCACTCTGTTGCGCGTGTTCGGCCGCCACTTGCGCATTGTTCAGTGCGGACTGCAACACCTGCACGTGGTTGAGCGCTTGTTGGGCTGCGTGTTGCGCTGCTTTGGCGGAACGTTTCGCTTGCTGCAGCTGCTGTATCTCCGCATCGAGTGCCTGGTGTGCTTCGAGGCTTTGTTGTTCGAGTCCCTGCAGCAGCACGTGCTTACCGGCCAGTGCGGCTTGTGCCGTGGCGGCCGCTTGTGACGCTGCCTGGGCGAGTGTGTTCTGCGCAACGTACGCAGCCTGTTTGGCTGCGGCATGCTGATTCGCAACGGCCGAGTTTGCCTGATCGGCTGAACCTTGGGCAATGGAACGCAACCCACTGCCGGCACTGTAACCCGATTTGGGTGAATAGCTGCTACCCGACCCGCTGTACCCGCCTCCCCCGGAACTGGAAAGCCCCGTCTCGTACTCGTAATCGTAGTCCTTCTTGCGGTCCGCACCGGAACGAGCCGTGATACCATCTGCGAAATGCACGGGAAAGAAAACGATGCCGGAATTAACGAAATGCGGATGCAAATATGTTCACTGTATGTGCTGTGTACCGATGGCGAACAGGCAAAGCACCAAACCGACAGCGAGGGTGATGTTTACGGACTTCATCTTCGTTGTCGTCGTCGTCGTTGTCGTTGGAAGCTGCAAGTGAAATGAGAAGCAAAACGGAACAAGTTACACTACAGCAGAAAGGTGGTAAAAATCGTTTTTTTTTCGTTGTGTGTATGTGCAAGTCCGGCAGGTGTTGCATAACGGCTTCACATTTCGCGGTTTTTTCACGAAACATAACTTAACGAATGGAACCTACGGTACCGAAGAAGGGCCTGTGGAATGGGTTTTCGCGAATGATTGCGTGTAGAAATGGCAATTTAATAAACATTACTTAATTCATTGGAGAATGTCCATTATGTTCGTGTGGATTTGGAGCTTTGATTCCCAATTTTTTTACAGGCAGCATTGATCCCACCGCCCCATTTGAACATATTTGTTCCGTGAAATAATAAAATTAGTTGAATTTTGTTTAAGAGGCTCAATTAATCTGATTTTTCTAACGCTTAATGCATATCCGTGTCAGGTTGATTTCCTGTTTAGATGGCCCTATTCAACTATGCGCAAGTCGTTTCTTCTAATTTTATATTATTTTTAAAATAACTAATTTTATATTATTATTATTTTTAAATATAATTCGTATGAACAGCGCTGTGTTCTTGTTCTACTTGGTGGGCTAGTAGGGATATTTCCTATTTTCCATAAATAAATAAATACCCAAAATTTGCAAGAGCCTTTTTATTTCATTGCCAAGGTAAAACTCCAGAACAAGAAGCTTTACTTAAAATATATGATTCATAATATTGCAAACTATGACTATAAAGAATTAAAATCTTTAATCACCTCTTGAAGTTGTAGTAGTAAGAGGAAGTATAAGAAGTAAAGTGTGGAGTTTTGTTATTATTTAATTTTAATTATTGCACATACGTACTGACTTTTTTCCGTTAAAAAACACAATAATGATTTAGTTTTGTTTTCTCGAAACGCAGTTATTAATGATCAGTTTTTATGATTTACAACAAGAGGATGAAAAAAAAATAATGATAAAACATAACTAATGTTATTAAATACTAATGTGCCGTACACACACATCCAGTCTTCACCCGGCCAAGATCGAGGAACGATGATAATAAGTCCCATTTCTTACTCCAACACAGGTTTTTAAAAGAACGGAATTATCTTTACGATATATCTGCTCTTATAAACAAAATATATTCCTAACTAACAATCGTAAAAAGTAGTCGCATCGAGAAACATTTTGAAGAGTCCCCCGAGTCATTCGCGCTACTAAGATGACCAACAACAATCGCCCGAGAAATTCGGGTCTAATTTCATTACAAAAGTGTTCAACATTGGAGTAACAAGTAACATCACTATATTTCGGGACACCGCTGCAATTTGCAGGTGGCCAGTTTCACTAACACCAACTGGTATCGGATCCCATCTGTATCTTCCCCCTGTACGCAAGATACGACAATACTTTTGCGGGTAAATTCAAGTAACGGAGGCGAAAAATTGGAAGCTCAAAACCTCGCAAGGTTTTGTAGTGGCCATAGAAAAGAACGAATAAGAAAAAAATATGTTTTTTTTTTAAATAAATTTCCCTTTCATACATGACATCATTAATCGCGGTAGGAGATCGTCTAGCATTTACGTACGATTTTTTGATCATAAATAGTGTAAATAAGTAAGAAAGCCAACAGAAAAATATATTTAATCAAGATCAGATATCATGCGCAAAAGGAACAACTATTCGAAAATTTCTTTTGACGGAAATCAGTACAAATCTCTTTCGATCTACTTGGAAGAGCTCATTTTCACCAAAACCGTTGGCAGAGACTTCAACGAGCGATAAAGAGATGAACCATGCTTTTAAAAGGCTCGATACATTAAAATTAAGAAAGGGAATATTTATTTATTTTTACTGTTTCCTTTACTGTTCATTGCTTTGAAACAATAACCCGTTCAAAAACCGGCATTATTATTCGGATTTCACCAACACTTCTCTGATGTTTCTCGCACGTGATGACGCGCGTTCCGACGATTTTCCCAAACACTTTCACGGGTTGTTGCGAGTGGTTGCGTTGTGTTTGCTGCGGTACAAATGGTATTCATAAGCAAACAGACCCCAGTGGCAGAGATGGAACTGGGAAACACGTGCAGCAATATATGACGCAGCTTCCGCAGATTCATCCCCGTGAACGCGAACGCCAACACAAAAAAATTGAAAGCTAATAAACTCTTCCTTCCTTTCGGAATCGACCATCCGCATAATCGAAGGGGGGTGATTGATCGTGGAAATGGAATCAATTACATATCGAACCAAACGGCAGACGAAATGGTAGCAACAATGAGACGTCGATTCAGGCGTCAGTTCCAATTTGTTGCATAATTAAATGCAATAATAATAATAAAAAAGGCCCCCATTGTTACATATACACAGGGTAGCGAGAGTGATCGACCCGGCTGCTGGTACGCAAAACGTGTTCGATAATCCCTGGCGGTGAAGAAGTAGGTCTCCTGCACGGAACAGGATAAGGACTGGTCAAAATAGCAATGTCTCTCTCTCTAGCTTCCACTCGGTCGATTGTTGGTGAAATTTATTTGCTACAGTTGTTTAGCATTAGCTTTGCCGGGTTTTGTTATATTTACTTCCCGCTTATGGCACCTATCTGCCAGTTTTAAATACCTTTCTGGTAACTGGCAGCGTAATAAAGTGTTAAAATAATTAGTTATTGATAGTAAAGCGATTGCAAAGCGTTAGAGTAAATAAAATAAATTAATAGAAACCAAGAACAGAACAGAATTAGAACAATATGACAGTGTGTTCTTTTAGTTGCTTTAAAGTTATATTTAACACTAATTAAAACTGAGTTTTTGGATGTGTTTTATCACGAATTATGTTGTTGGAAATGATAAAATAAAATTGTAAAGAAATTAATTTGGATTTTAAACAAATTCATAGTTAGGTTATTTATCAGCAAAACTAATGGAGAATAGAGCAAATTTTTAGTGTCATTTTTCCATATTTAATCAAGCTTTTAAAATAAAAATTAGGATTTGTTTCAAATAGTACTTTAACTTTAATTCCTATTTACAAAACGCAAACTAAAAAAATATCTACTTCTAGGGTTCATTGATACTCCCGCTGCTGTCTTATCATACGATCGCACAAAGCGCAAGGAAACAAATTGTTCGCTTTTAATGATCCTGCTTATATACAGCTCACCCAGCTCGTAAAGTTTTCGCAAAAATTAGCAAAAAGTTCAAACCAATCAAACATGTTATTTTTACGCGTTGTTTTGGGTGGGTTGTTTTTTCTCCCCAGTCTTAAGGTCGTCATTAGTTTATTACCAGAAGAGTACCCCCGCCTCGGAACGCAAGTGTCGGAAGTAATGGACTTTCGCACTTTCACCCACCGTTTCGTGATGATTTCGAGCCGCGTCAAGCGGTTTAGGAAACGGTGAACTAGCGATGAATGCGGAAGGTTCCGGGGGGGGCCATCAAAGGAAAATTTTTGCCAAAAGTGATATTGTTTTTTTTACGATCAGTTCATTTTCGCAGTTTTTTTTCCGTTACCACGATGATTGTTTTATGATGCGCCATGAAATGGTGTTGAAAACCGTTACTGATCGGGGTTCGGGGCCCGAATTTTTTTTGTCGATTGATTCATGTTCCGTCAGTCCACCACGTGCCCAACGGTAACAGCGATAGAGCGAGTTTTTTTTTTGCTTGGTGTTTAGTGGAAATGTTACATAATACTCAAACTGATCCACACTCTCCTCTTGTTGTAAGAGGCTTTATTATGTTAATCTCTGTAAGGTCCCTCTTGAAGGGGATTACAAAACGCACATTT
This sequence comes from Anopheles minimus, assembly GCA_000349025.1. Lineage (NCBI taxonomy): Eukaryota > Metazoa > Arthropoda > Insecta > Diptera > Culicidae > Anopheles > Anopheles minimus. The sequence continues at coordinate 12,409,465 of KB663832.1, read as the reverse complement.
TGGAGCATGGAAAAGGAACATCAGTTCCGATTCCGTTGTTTGTCGACGAAATCAGTGCTGGCTGATGATTTATGGCGAAAAAGATGTTTCCTAGTATCAAATCTATCAAAATACAGCCATTCAAATGAATAAACACGAAATGCCACTAGACAAAATATTTAACTTTCGAAAGTTCGGAAAAATATACTTAAGGCTCAAAACAAAACATATAAAATCCTCAAAATACTTCTCAGTAATATTTTCTCACATTATGGTTTGAATATTATTACTCAAAATGATAAAAGGATATCAGGAAAACTGAAACTCATCATTTGTTAATAGATAAGAAAAGGAAATGTTGTAAATTTGTACGAAAAAGGTTAAGCAATAAAAGCAGTAAGGAAAATTAATAAAGAAAAACTGAAATAATGTTAAATGTTAAATAGAATATGTAGAAAAAAAATAAAAGCAGAGAAATGTCCTAAATTTGGATGCAAAGGATAAAGATAGTTTGATTAATCTAAACAGCTTTAGCAATATGCAATTCGATGAAATGAAAATGTGCCGTTCCACTATGTTTCCTAACCTAGAATATTAAGTTTACTATAGCAGTAGCATTGTATATTATTATATTGTTTTAAGTGTAAAATTTATCCTTGAATTTGTATTTATAACTCTCCTCATTAACCTGTTTACTCTTTTATTTGGCATTACCATTTGCTTAGTGTTAGGTGTTCGATATATACTTTTAAAATGGAACAAATAGTTAGCTGTTCCGTTCTGAGTTGGAATCTGTGCTTTTGTATAGTACTGTTACACTAAATTTCATTTTAATTAACGATGCGTAAACACTTGATGAAATATGAATACAGGAATCTTAAGAAGTGTTTCATTTAATTTAAAATGTGTATTCCTATTTGCTCATTGCTTGAACATTTTTCGATCTATTGTTTATTTATGATAAATAACAAAATGAGGCATTTTTCACACATTGAGGCAACATACCTAAACATACATATTTGAGCTATAATTCAATTACGGGTGTTGTTCAAACGCTCGCAACAACAGATTGAGAAATTGTGCAATTAAAATGGTTTGTTACGTATTACGTTATTGGAAATGATAGGAAAAATATGGTCAAACAATTAATATGTGTTCCTTCTGTTCTATATATACTCTTAAAAGGTACAACAAGTGCTTGCCCTTCGTTAATTGAAATGGAATTTAGTGTAATAAGTTTCAGATGGAAATTCAGAGCCATTTGCTATTTGAAAAATAAACGTTATCGTCAGCAAATCAAAGCATCTTAAAACGTTTAGTAACATACAAATGGTATTAAATACGTTGGGCGAAAAAAATCACAAACAAACAAAACAAACTATATTGTACTGACAAAAGAAAAAGCTTCGCAATAAAATTACTGCAGCCGTTGCTGTTGTCAATTGCAATAAATTTAATTGAGTATTCCGTTTACTCAGTATATGACTCTCTTTTCTGTAATATCTATTTTTCAATTATTCAATACGTACCACAAGTGCAATTGCTTCGTAAAATAAGATTTATACACGTTGTTCAACTTTCGTCACACTATCACTGTTTGTTTGGTGATTTATTTATTCGACGATCAATCAGAGAGAAAGAATGAGGATATAACACTCGCAAACACACACCGCTTCCGGAAGTGCACACTAGTCGGTGTAATTAGCACCAGCAAACTGCAAAAAACTGCACCGCTGCACTGCACTGGTCCGAAACACACACTGGGAATGCACCGGAAAAACTGCACGCAAAAAAAAAGGAAGCCACCAAATCAAACTAACGCACCACCGTCTTAACAATCGAACCGACAAATCGCCAATGCTGCCTTCCGACATCGATCGGGCGCATTTTTATAGATGCAGCGCAGAAACCGCACACACCCGATCGCCCGATGATCGTCCTGTGTTCGTGCGCAAAGCAACGAAAAAGAAAAAAAAAAACGCATCCAAACCGCACGAACCCACTCTGGTGGTCACCTCTGGGGTTCCGATCTTTCTTCGTTTGGGGTGGTTTGTTTTGCCTCGATCGTTTTCCTCGTTTAAACACACACTCTTTCTCTCTCTCTTCGTTATTTGCTTTATCCCTCTGTCGCTTTGCGATCTACTATCGAGGTTCCGCAAGGCTTACTATAAACCGAATTGGATGAAAAAAGCGATAGAAAATGAAATGGCACACGGTGGTTGGACGGTTGGTGTTTCGGTTGCACACACGCACCGAAGAAGGTGGGAAGCTGGCCGCGCACTATCCCTCGATCGATAGTTTTTCCCCGTTCGTTCGGTTCCTTTCACCTGCTATCACTACTGGATCCCGGGTAGCGAGTAGCGAGAGCACAAAAGGCGTTCGTGTAAGTTGCGGGCTGTCCGAAAACGAAAGCGCCACCGGCTCGTTGCCGATCGGTGCACTATGGTGCAATTTGGTCTGTTGTGGTAATTTTTTTTAAGTATCCCAAGTATATTGATTCTTTTGCATAAATAATAGCAAAGAAATATGTTCCATCTTCAACATTATCCAATACTTATTTAAGCTGTATTAGGCCAGAAAGTATAGCGAGCGGTGATACTAAGAGTATTGATTGCATACTTAAATACGAATCCCGCTACACATTTTGATGATTTTTGATGGAGGTCAAATTGTTTAACTCAGCCTGGAGAAGAAGTGAAGTTAATGTCTTCAAACCAATGTGAATTGCATTATAGCTTTAAGTTTATAATTGTAAGCAATACGGTCGTTCCTAATGAAAAAATCTGTTTAATTCATTACTATTTTCTTATATTTGCACATTATTAAAGCAAAATAAATCTTGAAAATTATTGTTTAAAAGCTGCTCTGGCAGGTTTATTCGTTTTGCCATTAGAATGCTCAATGTTAAGAGTTAAATCACCTTACTATTTAAAAACAAGAATCCTCTCTGAGTTTTTTGTATAAAAATCTTAATTTTGGATTTTAGATTTGCAAAAAAACACTGCATAGATCTGTGAGGACGTCTCTGCGTTTGATCGGAGCTTATATTGAATAACTTAAGGTATATTCCATCCAAGACACAAGGATATGTCTAATTATTGTACTAATCTATCGAACCGAATAATGATAATGATAAATTAACAATTAAACTGTTTTCAATCCTATCAAATGTTCTTCGATAACCTCGTGTTAAAAATTAACTAGACGAAAACCAAAAGGACAGTGGCATCATGAAAGGCCCTGCTAATAAATGCTGATCCTCTGTACGGGTAAATTATCGCAATCTAGAAGTCGTGTAACATTTCACACATGTCAAAGATCAGTACCGTAATCGATGTTCGAGATAAGCATAAGGGGGTTGGCGGTCAATTGGTCTTTATGCAATCTAAGGTCTCCACCCAAGACACCACTAAAATACATGGGTTCTATCTAAAACCCTGACGAAACCCTGTTAGACCTGATCGACAGGAAAAAGCTCAAAAGGATTTTTGGTATACATGGAAGAAAACAATGGAGGAACCACTATAAGGAGGAGCTCTATGACTTGAACCATTATCATACTATCATGAGGCGGACTCGTAAGGTTCCGGTAGACTGGTCATGTCTGGCGAATGGCACCGATGGACTAAACGGCAACCTAAAGACCTTTAAGGCCGGCCACAAGAACAGAGGACGCGTGGTATGTAAGTAAACGAAAGCACTCGACCGTGCGTGGTTATAAAGACTTCTGCAACGGGCAAAGTCTCTTAAGTGTTCGTAGCGCCGGATTAGTAGGTACATAAGTTTGAGATATAATTTATAGAGTTATATAGATTTATTTTACAGAGTTCAATTGTCTACCGCTAGGGCTTAACAAACGCTAGGGTTTGCGAAATACGACGTCCGGGAAAAAAATCCCTATATTATTTGTTAATAATTGATCAAAGACATTTTTAATATTT
>KB663832.1:12307902-12398725 GCA_000349025.1 Anopheles minimus | reverse complement strand
AAAAAAAAACGCATCCAAACCGCACGAACCCACTCTGGTGGTCACCTCTGGGGTTCCGATCTTTCTTCGTTTGGGGTGGTTTGTTTTGCCTCGATCGTTTTCCTCGTTTAAACACACACTCTTTCTCTCTCTCTTCGTTATTTGCTTTATCCCTCTGTCGCTTTGCGATCTACTATCGAGGTTCCGCAAGGCTTACTATAAACCGAATTGGATGAAAAAAGCGATAGAAAATGAAATGGCACACGGTGGTTGGACGGTTGGTGTTTCGGTTGCACACACGCACCGAAGAAGGTGGGAAGCTGGCCGCGCACTATCCCTCGATCGATAGTTTTTCCCGTTCGTTCGGTTCCTTTCACCTGCTATCACTACTGGATCCCGGGCAGCGAGTAGCGAGAGCACAAAAGGCGTTCGTGTAAGTTGCGGGCTGTCCGAAAACGAAAGCGCCACCGGCTCGTTGCCGATCGGTGCACTATGGTGCAATTTGGTCTGTTGTGGTAATTTTTTTAAAGTATCCCAAGTATATTGATTCTTTTGCATAAATAATAGCAAAGAAATATGTTCCATCTTCAACATTATCCAATACTTGTTTAAGCTGTATTAGGCCAGAAAGTATAGCGAGCGGTGATACTAAGAGTATTGATTGCATACTTAAATACGATTCCCGCTACACATTTTGATGATTTTTGATGGAGGTCAAATTGTTTAACTCAGCCTGGAGAAGAAGTGAAGTTAATGTCTTCAAACCAATGTGAATTGCATTATAGCTTTAAGTTTATAATTGTAAGCAATACGGTCGTTCCTAATGAAAAAATCTGTTTAATTCATTACTATTTTCTTATATTTGTACATACATTATTGAAGCAAAATAAATCTTGAAAATTATTGTTTAAACGCTGCTCTGGCAGGTTTAGTCGTATTGCCTTAAGAAAGCTCAATGTTAAGAGTTAAATCACCTTACTATTTAAAAACAAGAGTCCTCTCTGAGTTTTTTGTATAAAAATCTTAATTTTGGATTTTAGATTTGCAAAAAAACACTGCATAGATCTGTGAGGACGTCTCTGCGTTTGATCGGAGCTTATATTGAATAACCTAAGGTATATTCCATCCAAGACACAAGGATATGTCTAATTATTGTACTAATCTATCGAACCGAATAATGATAATGATAAATTAACAATTAAACTGTTTTCAATCCTATCAAATGTTTTTCGATAACCTCGTGTTAAAAATTAACTAGATGAAAACCAAAAGGACAGTGGCATCATGAAAGGCCCTGCTAATAAATGCTGATCCTCTGTACGGGTAAATTATCGCAATCTAGAAGTCGTGTAACATTTCACATATGTCAAAGATCAGTACCGTAATCGATGTTCGAGATAAGCATAAGGGGGTTGGTAGTCAATTGGTCTTTATACAATCTAAGGTCTCCACCCAAGACACCACTAAAATACATGGGTTCTATCTAAAACCCTGACGAAACCCTGTTAGACCTGATCGACAGGAAAAAGCTCAAAAGGATTTTTGGTATACATGGAAGAAAACAATGGAGGAACCACTATAAGGAGGAGCTCTATGACTTGAACCATTATCATACTATCATGAGGCGGACTCGTAAGGTTCCGGTAGACTGGTCATGTCTGGCGAATGGCACCGATGGACTAAACGGCAACCTAAAGACCTTTAAGGCCGGCCACAAGAACAGAGGACGCGTGGTATGTAAGTAAACGAAAGCACTCGACCGTGCGTGGTTATAAAGACTTCTGCAACGGGCAAAGTCTCTTAAGTGTTCGTAGCGCCGGATTAGTAGGTACATAAGTTTGAGATATAATTTATAGAGTTATATAGATTTATTTTACAGAGTTCAATTGTCTACCGCTAGGGCTTAACAAACGCTAGGGTTTGCGAAATACGACGTCCGGGAAAAAAATCCCTATATTATTTGTTAATAATTGATCAAAGACATTTTTAATATTTAAGAAACAAAAAACTCGAAACAAAAATTCTTGGCGGTCCGCTTAAATAGTTGGCGATCGACAGTAGTAAAGGAGACTACTAGAGACCTAATATGACGTTGTGGAGCTTTGCCCCAAAATGGACATTCACGATCATTCATTCTTTACCTCCGAACGATTTCCTCTCAATCAACAACCGAATTCAAATCATGTCAGCGTATAAAACGCAATTCCTTACTAACCGGCTTAATTGTCCGTTAAGTATCCCATAGTGCAAACGCATCCAAAACACTAATCGCATACACTCATCGTCGCCACTTCATCACGTGCGTTCTCCGTTCAAGTACACCGAGGCGCACACGGGAACGTACGCGCAACACCAACAACACCAACAAACACAAAAAATGTGTCAAAAGTAGCCAAACGGTGCAATTCAAACTTTTTGACCGAATAAGTGTGCACCCTGGTAAATGGTGGTGGAAATTTTTGAACTTCCTTGCCCGCGCGTGTGCAACCATTCCAGGCCATTTCCGCCGCGAAATCCACTGGGCGAACGAAGAAAGGCGCGTAATAAAAAACCGCAAAGTGTTGGTTTTTTTTTTCATCGTGTGTGTGTGTGTGGAGCTTTTCCCATTCGTTACCGGTTTACCTACTCCACCCTGTCACTGGACCAAACCTGTGCACAACTTCCGAAAGGTTTTGTGGGTTTGTTTTGCTTCACGTGATCGTGATCTTCATGTGTGTGGAGTGGCTTTGTCCGATTGTTCCGGACCGACACATCGTCGGTTTTGCATCCCGCACACTCTGTCCGTGTGTAAAAAAAAACGACGAAAAAGATGTAACCTAATGGGCACGGTTAGGCATTTTTGTTAGGCTGTTGCAAATTATCATTTGAATCATTGAATTTTGCCACAGCAAGTACACTGACAGAAAAAGTCTTGCCAAAGTACTTTACCGTACACACAAAACAAAAAACGGTTCCGGCATCTTCAATCATAAGCCACGAATCTGGACACTGGACACCCTTCCTTCACCTAATCTTATCGCAGCTCAAGTGGACAAGCAACGAAGTGCGAAAAAAGCGAAGGAAAATAAAACAACCCCAATCCCCCGGGTGGAAAACCTGTGGTTCAAAAGGGATGAAACAAATCTTCGAGTTACATGAAGACCTGCTTCTTATCCTATTGCGCAATGCATGTGGCGCATCCGTACGGTGCGCATTGTAAGAAGACGACGGTTCGAGAGAATCGAAAGGGAAAATCCCCGGACGCCTGTGCGAATGCGTTTCCATCCGACTGATAGCGTGTGCCGCGTGATTGACCACAGTTGGATTCCTCGTTGTAGCCAGTGTAACAAAGGAAGCACAACCGCACAGCCTGTGTGATGGCGCCTCGCCTCACACAGTCGTCGGTTGAACAGTTTCATCTTCAGCTTCAAAGCGGTACACAATTTGGATAAATATGGAAGTAAGAAACACTTTGTGAAGGTGAAACGATTAATATGCGCTAAACGCTTATCCTAGGAAGTGTCTGATTGATCATTACGGCGATTGATGATGGTCATGGCGAGTGCGGAGTTTCGTAACATTTGCCCAAAAAAATGCCTTCCCCCTTTTTCGGTACGATCCTGTCGCTTATGACCGGAGCAAAGCATAATTGCACCTCCGTACCGTGGTTTGTTATTTTATGATGCATTTATCTCTAGGCTTCTGGTATCTGGTTGTAACTCAGCGTTCGGACGGACGGAGCGATATTAATCGGATCACGTACTTCGTTTAATCGAATTTAAGAAAAGGAATGTACTGAATGTGCTGCAGAAATGATTGGAATATTGCACACTGGAGTTCATGGAGTGACCCAATTCTGATTGAATTATTTGTGAGGATTGTCGAAATGTAGCAAATGGCGCTACTACATTGCAATACCAATCGCCAATAATGATCACGTAAAGCAGCCTTTCCAATGCTGCTATTAAATCAAACACTATTATTTCATAATTTTTAACTAATAGCGACAGTTGTTGTGAAAAAACCAGCCAGATGTGAGAAATATTAGAATTGCGTGTTTAGAAAACAAAAAAACAAGCAAGTCTGATTGCTACCAGAGAATGTTCATATTACTACTAATGAGAGACATTTGGACCACAGAATTTGAAAAGGCTCTACTTCATCATCTGCTTTACAGAAGAATTTTTGCAAATGTTTAAACACGTCGTCCCAATCATTGGATCCCATGACCTAGCTTATGTAGAGCTTAGTTTGAGAGAAGTGTAGGAGTTACTGTATAAAATGTTCAAGGCTCAACAATTCAAAGTGAAACAAACTCACTTAATAACCAAAACAAAAAAAAAAAACAATACAATAACTTACAAAGACGTTCATAGCAGGATCAACAAAAAAAAGGATCAGGAATAACTATAAATTTAGAACGTAGGAATAGCATACGTAGGATGGTAGCTTAGAAATAGTAATAAGCGAAATGATCATTCAAATTATTACATCAATTGAAATAATAATGGAGAAGATCATTAAAACAATACAAAGTCTTTCGACGGAGGTGAACGTACTGAGGGAAGCATATAAGGAGCATTTGTAGGAACCGATATGCAAACTTATAACAAAACATGCTTAAGCTAACTGCCGTCTTTGACTTAGAGTTTCTAGGCCGAAGAACTGGCGACGCATATCATGTGAGACTCGATAGAACCGTTGATAAACTACTTGAGTGACATACCTCAAAACATTCTCAATTCTAGTACAGCGTTCGATATTAGACGAACAAGTATACTTCATGATAAAACGTTCCAGGTTGCAAAAGAGAGTCTTTAGCACTTTGGTTCCTTAAATTCGAATGTAGCGCAAAGAATAAAAGTCAAAATACTGTTGGCTCTAGATGGAATATCATCCACACGTAATTTGAAGTTCAGTTTATCGTCGAACATCACCCCATGGTCAGGAATTATAGGAACACCGGCAATTAAAGGAAATAAAGTGTGAGAGTGAGAATAAGATATCATTGAACATTTAACAGGACAGATGTGAAGATAATTAGACAATCAGCAAATAGAGAATAAATGGAGACATTGTTGAAGACTGGTATAATCTGCAGGGGCATGATCGAGGAAATGTTGATGTAAGACACTACCAGAGTACACTACCTTGGGGTATTAGAAACTGTCGGAATTAACTTCTACATAAATTAGATTCAAGTGTCACTCGACCAGAACAACACTTTAAATAGGAAATTAGATAATCCATTACCGTGTCACCAAAACCTTAGCTTGAATAGCTCTAGATATCTAGATAAATATTTACGATTCTAATCAGTCTTAGTTTTATTGTTTCAAATAAAGGTTTTATAGGGCTCTGAAACATAGACTGAAGCTTAAAGCTGATAGAACAATGAGGACTTTTTATAATTAATATTCATTCCATTGCAATATCCAAAAATAGCGTTTGTAGGAATTTTTGGGCAAAAACAGAAAAGAGCCTACATTAATTTGCTGCAAAGGCACGGATTGGACCAGAAGAACAGCAGTGAATCAGAATCAGTTATCGACATTACTGGATTCGAAAAGATCTTTACTGACAGAGTCGTCTGGCACCATTTTCAGGACGTAAATGTCTATTCTGCCTAGTGGCGGGTTTTACGGTAGGCAGAATAGGCTGCCTCCAAGAGTCACTTACTTCTGGTCTTTGAGAGTCCCGATTGTGCTGTAAAAGCTAACGTTAACGTGAAAGGCCCTTTTTAAAGTTCTAAATATTCTTCCTTTGGGTTTAGCTTTGAAATCCGACCCGACGTCTATTGGAAGGTTTTTGAATTATTGTATAAAATTTCAAAGAAGTATCAAAAGTCCAAAACCACACAGCTGTAACACTTAAAGCATAACAAATTAACAAACAACAGGAAAAACGCTCAATAAACATTTGAAAAGTATTCGACGTGAACACAATCATTACCATCGCCATTATCACCCGCCATGTTTACGGGGTAGAAACAATTAAAACTCAAAAACTACGATAACACACTAATTGTGCTCAGTTTCCGGTCCTCTTTTCCGTTTTGCTGCCTTGAAGATCGTAATAGTAATAATGATAAACATCGGAAAAGTTTTGTCGAATAACTAATCTATCATTGCAGTTTTGTTTGCGAGCCAAAAACACACAAAAACAGGATGAATAATCAAGATAAACTTCTGTTTTAGGTACACCGATCGAATGATGTGTTTTAATTAGAAAAATAACTTAACTGTTGCTCGCTGTACGGTAAACGAAAGTGATTCGTTATTCGATGCGGTGTATGTAACATGTACACAGCTGGTCGGTTGAATAAGAGATGCAAAAATTAATTAAATTAACCATCCCACAGACTCACATTCACTCGTTCCACTTCTAATAACCCAGAAACGTCGACCAAGAATGACGGGGGGGAGTGCATCAGACCGTCTAGCTTCTCATTACGACGAGGTGCGTTCCACAGCCCATTTTCTTCCGATCCGCGAAACCTTGGATGTTTTAAATAATGCCAAAAAGCTTGCAGGAGGAGGCATGCAGTGCGTGCTTCGCGTTGGATATTATTAATTATTTCATGCAATTATTTCGCCGTCTACCGTAGCAGCGTCAAACACCGCACTAGAATCGCTTCAGTTGGTACAATATTGTGCTTCGGTTTGATTGAGGGCACAAAATAACATGCTGCTATCCGGATGATGGAACCGAAACGAACGCTTTTGGATTGCACAACCAAAGGGAAGCGGTAACGGATAGGGCTAAACATTGCGTAGCACACGCTTAATTTATTTCATGCACTGAAATAGCCCAAACATTCGGCACAATAGGAGATGGCGCGAAAAGTTTAAGTTGCGTGAAAACGGTGGAAGTTTCTTTGGATGAATAGGACTGAGATGTGTTTTGTTTTCTTTTGTAAGAATAAAACAAGACTTCATATTGATATGATATCAGTGTTGTATCTCATGATACATTACTTAACGGAGATTTCATAATTACGCATGATGAATTTGATGCCTATAGCTTGTTTTAACAATTACAATATCAAGTATTTATTACTTGCACATATGTCTATAACAAAGACTACATCCAGAATCTACTTAACCAACAATTCATATCTTCTAGTGTCCTATATGTTGGTAACCCCTCTGTTTCTGTAACGCTGATGCTCATAATGACAGTTACATGCCGTTGAAGAAGTAGAATCGCAGTACAGTGTATTGACTTGGCATTTTGACTTATTGTATTTTAATGGCTTTTAATATCTAATCAATTTATCTATCCAAACAACGCAAAATTAGTATTTAGACGTACAGTTGAAATATTGTTAGGTCACCTTATTACTCGTTATATTCTATTGCGATTAAGATCTAATTAGCGATCCATAAAGCTTTAAGTATCCCACTTCAAGGTACGGTAAACCTATGACACTATCCAGAGAAATTATACTTAGGAAATGTGATATAATGTTTTGCATAATATCAGTGGCAGATTTAGTAGTAAGCGAACTAACAGTCTGTGTGTCCCTGAGCTCACAAAGGTCTCGTCGGATGAGAGGCTTCGAAGAGTACTGGGTAAAATGAACCCTATTATTCAGTATTTATTTCCAACCTTGTAAATGCAAATTGGGATTTCAGTAATCACCTTTCCGAACCTCCATATTTTTCATTAAGAGGACCCGAAGATCGATATACTGATTGCAAGTTGGTAATTAATTCTTCAAGACTGCTTCGATTTCGATAGACAAAATGAGGTGTCTGGAACTATGTTCTAGTACAACTTTCATGTCATGGTAATGCATTTTGTAGATTATACAACTAATAGGTCGCTCCGAAATTAGATGCGCATACATTCCAAACATCAGATTAAAAAAGCTATTAAATTGTAAAACACTTGTAGAATATATATGATCGACAATTAGCAATACATCATCCCACCCGACATCAATTGCCTACCGTTGTTTATATGTTTAATCCCTTCAATCGGGCATTATAAAGTTGAAGTTTCTCGCTTGACCTGCAGTGCGTGAGCCCTTCAGAGGCGCTGAAACGTAGACTATAGCGTTAGGGCGCTGACGACGATCATTTCTCCGCTCAGTTACCGCCGCAGTTACATCAGCCTCCCAGAAGAAGATGTCAATTATGCGTATGTATGTTACCCGCCCTGCCAGTGATACCGATCACCCGGAGGCATCGGTAGTTCGAATATCTGAAGATGCATACACTAGCCGATACAAACCAACCAGGCGCAACATCCTTTCGGACTCGGAACAAACCCTGCGTAGATAAGATGGTGTTATGATTTACTTTCATCCCCTATTCGTCTCCTTTCCCTTTCACTCGCCGCGATCAGCTGCCCAATCTTGATTGCTTTTTCGTTGGACCCCCTCGCATTTACTCAACGCAATAAAAGGGAGAAGGGGTAGTGACATATGCATTTTCGTTACATTTTTCTTCAAAAAAAAAACAGATCCAATACGTCAAGATACCGGTAGGTTGGCTAATTTTGTGATCGTATCGGACAACAGGAGGAGATGAAGATCATCCCATCCATTTTCGGCGATCAATTAGATAATTGGCAATGATTTCATTTTCACCGTTTTCGCTGTTTTTCGTCGATCATTGATTACAGATCGATCGTAAGAGAGTACCACATGACGGTATGATTGAAGGGGGTAAAAAAATGGTTACTGAACTGGCAGCCAGCTTCCCGGCGTGTCCAATCAACCGGAACGAGCATCGAGCACGAGAAACGATTGATTGATTTGATTTTTTTGCGTAATTCAATTTTTGCATTGTACGTAACAGGCGGGAGAAATTCGGCTGATGATGCACGATGAGCTACCATTTGTATTGTTACCATGATTCAATTATCCTCATTGAATGGAACATGATGGCAGTAATAGATATTAGTTTATGCATATTTGGCAGTAGTGATAGACTATTCCAACTATTTTGGTTGTGAAGGAGCAGTTACCTGAAATGATTATGGTAAAGCATGTTTTAGGCCATTCGCCAAATATCATCTACTGAATCCTGATAATATTGAATATAAAGTATGTTCATAGAAAATATCGCTTCATTTCACTTGATTTGGTGTAATATATGAGCTTGGCAAATAGAAAGGATGCTGTAAGTTGAATATCTTACACCACTTTTTACGATAAATAAATGACAACTTACCATAAGGTTTAATTTATTAATTTATAATTTAAAAAAGCCTTACTTCTCAAAGAACATAAATGAATGAGATAATTTGCTTTTCAGGAAGACGATTATCGTAATAATTTAAAATAATTATTACTTAAATAACAAGCAAACACATTTGACAGCAAAAGCGATCTTAAATTCTGTGATTGTCTTGGAAATAACAACTCAATACTATTGAACAAGCAACATAGTTAAGATCGATAAACAGAACGTAACAGATCGGAAGCATAATAAAGTTTTGAAACTGATTTTTTGAAACATAAAATACGGAAGGGTAATGTTTTGAAGGGCATAAACACTCGATTCCTACCCCTCGGAATGTGCTGTCATGTTGGCTTGTATAAACCTTGATATGGTACGCATCTGCCTTTATTTACAACTATAGCTGCCGAATTAAAGCGTCCACTCTGCTCACGAGAGGCAGCAGTAACTTTGTTTGTTCTTTTAATAAAAACACAACACTTTCGAGCTCGGTTAATTAATTCCCTTTTTGCTGTGGCGAGAAATATCGTTTAAAACCACCGAACACAATTGTGTTTGTTCAGTGAAATACGTTATTTTATCAAGTTCGCACGAGTTGTGTTGTATCGAGAAGTATTGTTTTCTTTAGTCTTCGTTCGTTTAGAAGTAAACTATAAGTGAATATTTATATAGGTACTTTTTCTTAATTATCCATGCTAACGTTACGCCGCATTTCCGACCCATGTTATCATCAGTGATAGATGTGTATTGAGAACCCGTGTAGCTCTTACAGTAGTAAAACAACTAAGTCAAAATATCCAAAATTGATTGGTGAAGTGCCCGGTCCATCTACCAACAAAACATCGTCCAAACATGAACGTTTTGGAGCAATTTAAAGCGACACCGCTGACGCTTAGCAAACTACCAGCATCATTCGTCGAGGCGAACCTTTCCGAAAGTGGACAAGTGGTAAGGTGTTGTTGTGAAAAATACATTATGCGGAATAAAACATATCCACGTTTATCGCATTTGTGAATTTTTTAGCCTTCGGAACACTTGCAAAGCACGACACGGCAACCGTTCGGTTCGAGCAATGTTTACAAAACAAGCATTCTCCACTATCGCGTCCTGGCCGAGGGTGACGACGTGAAGACCGTGTACGAAGTCGCTATCAAACTTCCACCGGTAAGAAGGATGCTTTTTTTCGGTGAAACATTAACATTCCCTTGTAATAAGCTTTGTTGTGTTTCAGAACATGGAAGAGGAATGTTTTCCGGGCGATGCGATCGGAATACTGACGTACAATCTGGCCAGCGAGGTGGACTATGTGCTGGACCGGTTACATCTGCTCGAATCGGCTGACCAAACGTACGAAGTGAAGCTGGCCAAACCGGTAAAGAAGAAAAACCCGGAATTGCCACATTACGTGCCAAGGTACGTCACTCCTCGGCGGCTGCTGTCGGAGTGTTTGGACATGCGGATTACACCACGGAAAGGATTGCTTCAGGCCATGGCAAGCCACACGGTAGATGAGTGTGAGAAGCGTTTGCTGGAGATTTTAGCCTCGAAAGAAGGTTCCAACCTCTACAATGAGTTGATTCTGAAGAACGAGATGAACTTCCTGCATGTGCTCAAGTACGTGGCTTCCTGTAGGCCACCGTTAGCGATGCTGATTGAACATTTGCCACGACTCGAGGCACGACCCTACTCTATTGCGAGTTACGGCCGGGAGAATCACATACGAATCGGATTTGCCATGCTGAACGATGGACACGTTGGTATCACGACGCACATGCTCGAAAGCAAACTGCTGCATCCCAACAAATGGGACAAATATTTGTACATATACCTTCGCCAGATGAAACCCGTGTTTAACTATCGCGAGGACGATCTCGAACGGAACATCATTATGATTGGCCCCGGTACTGGAGTGACGCCGTACATTGGCTTTCTGGAGTATCGCAAGCAGATGAAAAGCTCGAACCGAAAGATTAAAATGGGATCTGCCTGGCTGCTGACCAGTTGCCGCTACCAGGATCGTAACTATCTTTATGAGAGCGAGTTGAAAGGCTTCATGCAAGCGAATGTATTGGATCGGTTACACGTAGCCTCGTCCCGTGACGAGGACAGTCAGTACAAGTATGTGCAGGACATCATCGAGGATAGAAAGGAGGAGCTGGTAGAGTTACTGCTCGAAGACACCACCAAGCTTTATCTCTGCGGGGAAGGTCGCACCATGCTTCCCCGCATTCAGGACACAATAGTGACGTGCATGAGTAAAGTAAAGTCAATGCCAAAGGCAGAGGCAGCGGACCTGCTGGCAGAGTATAAGAAGACGGGAAAGTATCTGTACTACTCGATGATACGATACTGAGCGGACGGCTCGTTTGGCGATATTGTGTAGAGAAATGGCTGTATAATACGTGAAGCCCATATTTATAACCGACAACCGCTGAGTAGTTTATAATAAACGATTTCGGACGTTCTACTACTTTAGACGATTATTGCAAATTTTGTTTAACATACCTGTTATAGAATATCCAAAAGCAGGAACCGGTACACGGTTGTTTTTTATTGCTTTGGTTTCTTCTTCAACTGTCGGTACATTTCGATGACACTTTGCTGCTCACGTTCGATCTTCATGCGTGTTGCAACCGGCAGTTTCTTTCGTTTGCCTTTGAGATCTAATTTCGCTTCCGTTGTCTTCTTTTTTGGCGTTTTCTTCGGAACCGGATCATCCGGCTCTTCCGTTTGTGTTGGTTCCAGTAACGAAGATAGCAACAGACCTTTGGATCCAGGCTGAAATTAGAGAATTTTTTCCATTAGGAACAAAGTTCTCATATTGAGCAACACGAACAACGTACCCGTGGCACACCATCCCTTACGGCTCGTCGGGGCAGCGTGTGAAGTGTTGGCGGTTCTTTTACTACCTCCCCAAACGGAACCCGTTCGTATTGGTACTCTCTCAGCAAAAGATCTTCCTCCTCTCGTTGCTTTTCTAACGTTTTCTGCTTCTTTTCTATTATCATTGCCTTTTTTGCCTTGGCCGTGTCTATTGCTTTCAACTTCCGTTTGTTTGATTTGCCCGCTTTCTTATCGCTGACTTTCTGCAACATACCATCAACTTCGATACCCTTCCGTTTGATGACACGAATGACACCGGTTGTATCGTCGTGTTCCACCTCCACACCAAACTTGGCCCCAAAATCGGCCTCTACCTCACGGTCATGCTGGACCTTACTGGCGCGCAACAGAAACGATTCTTCCGATTCTCTGTGGCGCTTTTCAACCACCGTGTTGCCGATCCGCAATTTAGGCATTTCCTTTTTTTGTTTAAATCTCTGCCGGGGTTGGTTGACTTCTTTGGTGAGTGCCATAAACCGCTTGAACCGATTCGACACCTCCTGAACATCGTGCTCCTTCGGGGGATTGTTGATTTTATCTTTAATGCTATCGCAGGAGAAACGTTCGAGGTGATTATTGAAAACTAATTTTGCTTGCGCTACTTTACTCACGATGCTTCCTTCTCGGCGAGGCGTTTCAGTGGATCACGAACACCATGACGCTTGGGAACGGGGATTTTACGATGCGTTGGACCAAATCGACCCATTGTGTTTTGAGTTTAATGTTTTATTAACATAAAACACCACGTAAAAGTAGCAAATCTTCACAAACTATTCCACTTTCTAGCTTCTCCGAAGGAAATTGTTGAACAACATTGTACCGCATGCGAATCAAGAGAACTGTCAAAGTGAAAATGACACCTTTGACAGCTTGGAACGAGGCGCTTTCGCTGGCAGCACTGCATAGCAACGTGTTTTTGTTTATGTTTTAGTTTCGCTGTGAATCACGACGAAATTTCTTGAACCGGTGGCATGTCTTCGGAAGTTTTACTTGAATTTGAAGGGAAAAAGCTCACATTGCCCGCGCAACCTTCGGATTTCATCACTGTAGAAGAGACCACAGTAAGGAAAAACGGGAGCCTCGGTTATTAATAACATAAAACATAATCTAAATCCAAATGTGTTTCGCAGGAAGATGTACTGCTACAAGCAGCACACTTGCAAGCAAATGTACCCCAACCATTCGCCGCGACGGATGTTTTAGAAGCATTTGTAACCAGTTCCAGAACGATCGTTGAAGGAGAAGACGTAAAACCTGTACACGATGTAACATTTAAATATGAACATGATACAGGACATCGATATTGGCCCGGAGATACGATAGGAATTTTATCCTACAATACAGATAGTGATGTCGATTACATTCTTGACCGTTTGAATTTGCTGTCCAAATGTGATACCGTATGTAATGTCGGTATAGATCAACGAACTACTAAAAAGGGAGCCAAGATTCCGATGTTCGTGCCTTCCGTTATAAATTACCGACGTTTGTTCAGGGAATGTTTGGATCTTCATGCGGTTCCAAAGAAGGTAGGTAAAATGGGAATTATTTCAAAGATCGAATCGTACTGACCATTTATTTCTTTTCAGCTCTTGATACGATCTTTAGTATCCCACACAACGGATGATAACGATCGACGTTTTCTAGAAATTTTATGCTCAAAAGAAGGAAATTCGACATACGAGACAATCGTCCTGCAGAACAGGAAGGGAATCATTTCTTTGCTCCAGCTGGTACCATCGTGTAGACCAACGGTCGCAATACTTGTGGCACACCTTCCTCGGCTAATGCCACGTCCTTACTCGATTGCTAACGTGCACCCGGAAGGTGACAGCTTTGCGGTACGTTTTCTTTTCTCGCACAACTCAAATAATCCAGGCATTACGACAACATACCTCCGAGGATTGAAAAAAGGGGCAAAGCTTTTCTTTTACTTCCGCCAGAGCAGCGCGTTTGTGTACAAGGATAGTGATCTAAAACGAAATATCGTAATGGTCGGTACCGGTACGGGAATGTCTCCATACCTTTCGTTTCTCGAGCTACGTGCAAATGCTTTAGCCAAAGGCGAAACACTAGGTCGTGCCGAGCTGTTTGTAGGGTTTCGGTACCGCGAGCGTAACTATCTGTGTAGGGAAGAAATTCAAGAGTATCTTGAAGCTGGTGTTTTGGACGCTTGTTATGAAGCCTTTTCACGGGATGCTGATACACGGCACAAGTATGTACAAAGTCAGATGGAAGAAAAGTGTGCACAAATCGTTGAAAACATTCGCAATCCCGATGCACTGTTTTATGTGTGCGGAGATTCAAAGGTATTGTTGCCACAAATAACGAAATCTGTAGTGGATATACTTGCCAAAGCATCATCAGAATCCGAAACGGATTTCAAAGCACTTGTTAGTGAATTAAAGAAGGATGGTAAATATCGTGAAGATGTATGGTTGTGAAGTACACAACATTTTATGTAATAGATAGCTTCAAGCAATACAAACTAAACTGTGAAAAGGTAGAATAGAATCCCCATATATTTATTTCATTTTGAAAGAATTATCATGTTTGTGATGAGACTTTTTGCTGCCTTGGTTATTGCGCGATGTATTTAAAAAACTCCTAACGTTCTATAGACACTGTTTAAGGGCATTCCGCTGGGGCTGATCCGAAATATTATTTTGTATACTTTGGTCAGATGGTTTGTGTACTCGCCAGATTTTGGCATAACATTTAGAATTAATTATAACTCAAAGGCTAACAGTACTTAGAGCTATTCCACACCCTTTCACACAAGATTCCTCGATTGGTAGAGGGTTTTCACTTATTTTATACTAATTTGTCTATTTCAATGTTCCAGATAGCCTTCCTAGGTCCCTAGTAGACTCTATTAACATTTACGAACGATTTCTCTGCAATAGGGCTTGCGAAATTAGTTATTAAAAAAATAAAATAGTTTAAATTAAACCTCTAGTTTAAAGTGATTAGTAAGTACTTCAAGCGATCATTGATTGTTAACGGATGAATGGGGACTCTTTTCTACCTTTTACGAATTAAATACAAATTAAATACAATTAAATATTGCATGTAATACTAGACAATAAACAAGCAATAACTTACCCGATGATGCGTAAACCAGATGTTACAATTTGTTTTTCGGATGCGATGCGTTTAGTAAATCAATGTTGGACAATTGTATCTTCCTATCACAAACTATATTCTAAACATAGACGTGTATAACAATATTGCAAAAAAAAAAACGATCTTCCACGAAATAATTCAACGTTCAATGCTGTTTATACATTTGAATGGTGTTGTGCACCATTAGAATGGTTGTTGGAGAGAAAAATACTTCGAAAAACATGCACTGCTAATACCGCATAATATCCTACATATTGTTATCGTGTCCGCCACGCCGTGTAAATTGTAATGTAATGTTCAAAAACACTTTGTCTCGCACACTACACTTTTGTGCTAAATGCTGTTCTTTTTTTTTGCGTTCGCACGTATACACAGGATGCGGTGTGGTAATGTGTGTGGCATACACTAGCCAAACTTCGCCTGTTCGCAGAGAGTTCCCCTTTTTGCTTCCCACTGTTTGAACGACGTACGTAATTCTTAATCATGTAATACGTATAAAAATACATAGTTCCTTTTATAAACTAAGCGATGAAAAGCAACTACCGAATGGTCAGAATGTTTGTTCTACGGTTTACGAATAAAAACGCAAGCTTTCTCCCTAAGCGGTGTGTATCCCTTCCTTATCGGTAGATAGATTGTGATGGTTTGTTGCGTGCTGTAATGCTCTACCTATTTACACCTATTGGCATCCGCTAGATCGTGCGCTGTAGATGTACACGCGTTAGTGATCGTTTTTCGGTTACAGGGAAACCAATACTTTCCTTTCTATGTACAATAGCAGTCAAATATATGTAGCTAGGAATAATAAAAAAAAAACCCACTTTTCCACTGCTGACTGTTAGCAGACATCGAAGCGTTCTAAGCTGGACGGTATTCTGATCGTCAAACCCCTAAATATGGCCCGGGATGGTTTCTCTGTACATGGACGATGCAGATGTACCACTTCAAACAGTGTTCGGCACAGTACCAGATAGTGAGGGCGGTGGACCCACCATTTCTTTTACATTAAACAAACATAATTCGTTGCTGGGAATAGCCGATAATTCTTGGCCGGAGAGCAAATTTTGCGCACTAGCCCCGTTCACACTACACGCGTTCTTTTTAACGACTATCAGCTGGTAGTTCTCCTGATACTACCCGAGGCACGTAACGTCCCCGTCTGATGTAAGTGGAACCCCGCGCGGAAGACGTTACCATTGAAAATGTGTTGGGATGTTATACGGCCCTCGATTGGGTGTTCTTTTTTTTTCATTATGCGAAACATGTGCAACATGTTGCCGCTGTTGCGCTGTGTGTTGGAGTTTTCTGCTTCCTCGTTTAAGGTTACACGCGGCGCGCTATTGTTGTTCGATCGGGACACCCCGTACGTTCGACGAGTAACCTCCAAATACTGTTCAAGGCAATCAAGCTAGATACTGCAGAGCGGGAATGTGTTGTTCGTAACAGCATTTGAATGTGTTTACCATAATGATAAACCTTTGCAGCATGGTGTTTTCACTATTTTCACTATACGCTTTTAATTTAGCAACTTAAGTGAAAGTGGAGCAGGTTTGTAATAAAATGCACTAATGCATTAGATTAACAAAACCCAACAGGAACGTTCCATATAGTGCGAATTCATATCCGCAACCTGATAAGATATAACCGGAAGTACCAAGTAACGCGCCTGTCTGTGCTGGTGAACGAACAGGGTTACACGCTTGTCACAACCATTCCGAAGCAAGTGAGGTTCATTATTAACACCTACAGGCTCCCGCAAGATAGTCCTATACATCGAGGATGGTGCAACAGAACAAATTTAGTCGTTGCTTTACTGTGCTCCAACTTGTTATCTGATAACAGCTGATAAATGGGATACCAAATCGACACCGAAGCAAGTAACGAGTGACGTGAAATAGACCAAAAAGAACAAAATAATGATCATGCTAACAAAAAATGTTGTGAATGTGAAAAATTAACACATCCACCTTGAACCCACTCAGTGTACTTCACAGTTCTAATCACAAATCTAATTTATCTCCTACATTTCTTTGTCGAATCATTCTACAAAATCACGAACAACACATGGCGGGAACAATCGTGCAGTCACACATGAGAAATCGTGTTAAAACACAATGCGCGGGCACACACAATTTAAATGTTTGCCTGTCCATTCTACATTCTGCGAGAGTGATCATTTCGGAAGCAACCTCACACACATCGACGGAAACCGGAAATCTGAATTTATTCTATTCGGATCAAGTATCCGAGAGGGATACTTCCTCCTCGGGCGTTTCTTGGCAAACTTTCGTGTAGCAAAACTAGGAACATACGCTTACAGCGGTGATTGAGCGGATTGAGTTTTACACCGCACGGGTACCAAACCGTCCGGGAAGATGGTGGTGCAGAGCAGCATAAGGTCAAATTAATTTACCTCATCACCAAGACACCGTACGCTACCGTACGATTCCCTGCTTCCGCGAGGTTTGGTGCCATCATCATCGGGCGGTCTTGGTGCCGTAACAGTTTCGATAGACATCGAGGCGTATACGGCCTGTAGGTGTCAGCCCGTGCACCATCAAACCGATTATCGTTGCCGTGGAGCGTGAAACATTAAAGCACCGTTTGCCAAGCGCACCATATAATCAACATGGCACGAATTACAATAGGAAGATACGGTAAAGAGAATCTCTCGGTTCTTTACCGTGTCATCAGACCGCTAGGTAATTGTTTCATTCTAGAGGATACAAAAATTAGAAACACTAGTAGAATGTTCAGCAAACACTTGCAAACACTTGTAAGTTGGAAACTGTAATTTTTGGGGACGATACTTGAGAGAATTTAGTAAGTATAATATCCAGCCATAAGTGTGTGATTCTCAACAAGGTGTCACCGGCAATGATTTCTCTTCCTATATCTTGCTCCAGCAGTCTAATCTATATTTGACCCCAGGACGGATGTTCTATCATGCCATGCGTTACTACACCGTGAAACCGGTTCACTCAAAAGTCCACACACGGAACGTAGGCAGTGTCCGCTCCGGAAGGTTTTTATTTACATTCCTGTGCAATATCTTCAACTTCTCCAAACAATCGGGTGAGCAGACAGGAACACACCTCCCCAACACAACCGAAGATCAAATTTCCTACCGCCCTTTTTCCGCCCTTGTTTGTGTATCTTCTGCCATTCAGCTGCGACCGGGTGATAAGCTCTAGTCACAAAAGTCTTATGGATTTAATTCATTTGATGCTAGAGACGCTTGGATAGCACGCCCGTGTGTTCTCGTTCTGTCCTTCCATCAAACGATAGGGTGGACTTTCGACGGATGAATCATCTGTAACTACACGCCAGTGTCCAACACCACCGTCTCCTATATAACACTCGGACATAATGCAGCGTTTAATGCCGGTATTTTTGGTGAAAAACTGGTGGTGACTCATCGGTATAACCATGCTTCTCTTGCCACCTTAACCAAAGGTAAAGCACTCTCACTTTCTTTACAGCGGCTGGGTTTCGATTCCCAGCTCAATATGCAGAGGTTTCGGTGTTTTGGAAAAAGAAACCAATTACTCACAAAGTACGCTCTCATCTCGTTAATAGTTTAGAAAAAAAGCTATCATCTACAACTGCTAATGTTTTCCTTTACATTATAGGCAGGAAGATCAAGTTTTTCAAAGAGAAGAAGAACCCACAAAAAGAACCTTTCGTTGGAGACAACATTTGTGAAGGCAAATTATTTTTATAACACAGATAAAAAGCACATCAAAATGCCCTTCTTTTTTGTCTGTGAACGTTTTGTCCCCGGGTTTACAAGCGGGTACGTCTGCCACGGCAAGAAGGCACTCGTCGTGGATATATTGCTCTTTTCCTTACGAAGAATTTCACTCCAGCTGGCGACATGATGTGTCGTTTACCAGTCTGCAAGATAGGATCGTCTAAGACCGTCTATACGCGTTCGGAACTGAACGGTAGCGATCCCCCGTACTCTGTCCTAACCCCAGCCAAAAAAAAAAATCCCCCACAGTGTGTATCTCCGGACGGAAAAGGGGTTTAGGCGTTTGTTTTGTTGTCTCTGCAACCAAAAGAAAAAGCACAATCTTCGTTCTTCTTGGCAGTAAAATCGCACCACTGTGCTAATGAAAATCGGCAAGAGTGTCGTACACCTCGGCGTTCGCTAGAATACGATCGCGAGCTGAAACATACGTCACAGCATGGGTCTGGAAATGCCCGGCAGAATGTATAGCCCGCAACCAACGTGATTTTCTTCAATGAGATGTAAATTTTAATAGAATAATTCCAGCCACACTACCCGAGCTTGACGGGCGCACACACAAACTCTCTTTCCCCCTCTGTTTCGTCTACGATGCACCAGCACCACAAGTGACTGAACAAATGCACTTTCTGTGCACGTTCCACCACACCACGGCTTCCGACTATCTCGTTCTCTTCCACGGCAAAAAGTGATGGATGGTGTACGCAACCACCGCAGCACCGTCTCACCAGCACCACGCACGCATCAGAAGTAAACGTTGAAGGTTTGTTCCGCAGTGGCTCATCGAGTTCAACGCCAGTGCGCGGGTTACAGTCGTGAAAGAGGACGACAACGGAACCATCGGCAGACACCAGTCGGCGGCGTCTTGCCATCGTCATCAGCGAGGACGTCAAGTACACCACACTCGCTCGAAACACACCAATGTCATTCGCACTGGGGACAGAGTGGGATAGGGATGCTCATTTGCTTCGTATTTCTGCAGCAGGCGAGACGCGCTTTATTTCGCTTTTCTTGCCTCGTGGCGGCGATGGTTCCGGCTAATCACAAGCGACATTATTATCGTTCTCGGACTTCTTCGCACACCAGAAATGCCCCAGACGCGGGGTTATCACGGTGTATGGTGCCCTCTTCCCCCTTTGGAGCGCGTTTCTTCCGTCGCTCATTCTTTTTGGCAATGGAATGTTACAACTCACTCTCCATATGATATACCCGCACAGATATCCAACCAAGAAGAACGTTCCCATTACTGACGGCGTTTCACTAAGTTTGTTCGCACAAAACGGTCAAACATCAGTGAAATGCAATGTAACACATATTTTCTCTTTATAGAACTATCAAGTGGCAGTGACGTGATCAAACGATCGTACAAGAAGTCCTTATGCATATATGGTCTTGACCAAACCGAACAAAAAGCAAAACAACAAAAATCTAAAAAATCTTTCTTCGCACATCTGCGAGGAATGTAAGGGGGCTTCCAATGTATGCGTTTTCTTACCAGAATACTGTTTTTACTTTGCCCCACAGCAAATGCAGATCGTGTGGCAAGAGGGTCACGCGTCTTGATTGATTGTTCCGTTCCACATCGAAACAACACGAAATCGAATGCTGCCATACATGTCCGTCTCCGCCCAGCGAGGCAAACATTGAACACCCTTATCATCTAACTGCTATAGCCGTACCGTACCTCTGACATGGCCACTCTTCTATCGATGTTTTCCCTCCCGATCCCGCTCAGCGAATCTATGTAAGCTCTTTACTTTTTTCCTTATCTTTAAACTCGTTGACTATGGGGTGTGATTTGCTGGCCGCTCACTGTGGCGCAACACAAAAACGCACACCTTCTCCTGTACGGTTTACTTTTATCAAACCGAATTTTCGCACCAACCGTGCCCTGCGCGTTTGCTTTTGGCTCTACGTTACCGGTTTCCCCGTATCATCGGGGTCCCGGACTCCCGATCGGTGTAAAAAGGCACTAAATCTCACAGCCACTTACGGCAAAAATGTTTCCTACTAACGATCCTACATATCTGGCATTTGCTTCGTTCGATAGTTTCGTTCCCAACGTCGCTTCCGTTACCTGCTAAGAAGTGTCAGCATGCGTCGGAATGGGCGTTGTTCAGTTGTCCCGCTTCAGCAACCTCCGGGCGGCCTTTATCAGTGGCGTTAGCGTCCGCAGCTCCATGCAGTCCTGCAGGAAGGGATGCCGCAACAGCTCATCGGCCGATGCACGCATGTCGACCTCCACCTGCAGGCAGCGGTCGAGAAAGTCCTTCAGATTGTCCGACAGCTTGTCCCAGCTCTTGATGTCCGGTCGACCGTTGGCCGCAATCAGGTAGAGCGCACGGAGCGGTGCCTGATTGAGGTACGGCGGTTGGCCCTCGATCATCTCGATCGCCATAATGCCCAATGACCAGATGTCCACCTTCTTGCCGTACTGTTTGCGCGTCACCACCTCCGGCGCCATCCAGTACGGTGTGCCGACCATCGTTTGCCGCTTCTCGTCACCCTCGATGTTGGCGCAGAAACCGAAATCGGTCACCTTTACCGAACCGTCCATACCGAGCAGCACGTTGTCGGACTTGATGTCCCGATGGATGATGCCTTTCGCATGGAGGAAGCTAATGGCCAGCAGCACCTCCCGACAGACGGCCGCAATCTGTCGGTCCTTCATCACCGTCTCGGTGACCACATCGGTCAGCGGACCACCGTCCATGTACTCGAGAATCACCCACAGCTGGTCGACATCCTCCAGGTAGTACGCCTCCAGGAAGTTGACTAAATTCTTATGGTTAAAGTCCATCAGCACGTTTATCTCGTTCAGTATCGATTCCTTCGACGACTGGTTCTTCATGTCGATCGTTTTGATGGCCACCTTCGCGCCTGTGTTACGGTCGAGCGCTATAAACACCACGCCCGAAGCACCCTTGCCTACCTCGACCGTCTTCTCGTATCGCTGGAGCGGATCGTCCAGGTTACAGATCTTCTTCAGCTCGATATAGACCTGCTCATCGCTCTTGGGCTGCCGGGTTAGCTTTTCCTTCGGTCGCAGTATCAAATCACTATCCGCTGGTTCGGCGTCCTGGTCGAGAATGTTGTTGTTATTGGCATTTGTGCCGATCGCATAGGAACTTTGGTGCGAGTCTAGATGGGGCACGTTGTGAATGATCATCGTTTCACTGTTGCTACCGGAATCGATCAGATGCAGATTGTCCATGCCTTTGTACACCTTGCTGGTGTAGTTCTTGGGCTTTGGTTTCAGTTGTGGCTTCGGCGGTAGGGTCATGCTTTTTTTGGGCAACGGTGGTGGTGGCGCCTGTGGGACAGTTTCATTCTCCTCGCTGCTGCCCGCCAGCGAGTCTTCGCTTTTGTGCGTGCTTTTCTGATCGAGAAACTGATCGATCGATTCCGTCTCCTCGTGGATCGCATCTTCCGTGATGAACGGTTTGAACGGTTCCGTCGCTTCCTTCTTTTTGATCGAGTAGCTGTAAAACTTTACAGCCTGGTAAGCCGCCTCCGGGTTTTTGCTCTGTTCGTCGTGCGTGATCAGTGCATCCATGATGCGGATCCATGATTTGGGTAATCCCTCCAGGTGACCCGTTTGCTGGTTTTTACTGACGTGCATCCCGTGCACCACGTTCGTCGGGAGACCGATTTCGGAAATTTTGTTCCGCTCGGAATCCTTCGCCCGTCTACTACCGAAAATGTTTTTAATCATCTTGCTCGTTTATGCTGTACTACGGATAGAGAGAACAACGACAGGGAAGAACGATTCCCCTCTTGGACGGCAATATTTGGTTTGTAGTGTTTTTTTTCTCCAACACAATTCGCGACAATTCCCTCTGCAACAAACACAAAAGAATCACAACGAGTGGCCACCTTCGCTAGCGCTTCGCCCCACACTTAAGCTTTTTTTTGTTTCTTTTGTGTACAATATCTCACTCGAAATGTAATTGAAACAGGGGAAAGATTGCTCCCGACCGCACCACACTAAAACGTAGCTCCGGAGGAAGCAAACCCATTCACAACCAGAAAGAAAAACTGTCTCACAAACGGTGCTTATCGCAATGGAGTGCTGGAAATATTTTCTCGGGGATTCACGCACGAACACGAAAACACAACCGCACCACACCAATACACGCATTAACGCCACACTGCGCCAATGCTGGGGCACCGTCGTTTTTATGCTACGAGCTGGTTAAACCATTCCACGGCAGCACGAATTTATGTTTCATCTCATGATGAACCTTTCACTTCAAACACTACCCGTGAGGAACTTGAAAATAATATGCTCCGGAGTGGTATGACGAATCGTCGACACTTTGGCACAGCCCAACACAATCTGCAGCGAAGAGTGTGCACGCGTGTGCGTGCCTTCAACACGATGCATCATTTGACAGGTCGAGTGCTGAGCAAAATAGAGAAAATCGCCCATTTGCTCAATATTTGAAATTGACAGCTGATTGCTGAATGATCGTTGAGCGATTCGTTGTAAATTATAAAAATAAAATAAAACATACTCGTTCAAATTAAAATCAATTCCTTCATATGTAATAGCTAGTGAGTAGATTATTTTTTAAGGTTTTTGTAATAAAAATGACGTTTCTAAATGCAACAATTGCAACAAGTACTATCCAGATAAATTCAGAAATAAAAAGGAAAAAATATCTTTTCTGGAGATGGCGATCACGTTCGGATCAAAGTGATTGGTGTCTAAAAAATGAATACGAGGACGATTGTTATGCCGACCTATCGAACTCGCGTTTTTTTCTCCAATCTATGTGGTGGTGCAACGCTTTTGTGAGATTTTTAATAGGAACACATATGCAACATTAAATTTCATTTTACATAAAACAATCAAACAAAATCATTGTTTTGGAAAATGCTTCATTGTTCAGATTTGTATCATTTTTTCAAAACTCTCCTTCCGTAGGCTGGGGGTACTTGTATGGTGACTTGCATGGAACTTGCATGCAACAACATTGTGATACAGAAACTGTGCTACTATGGTATTACAACCGTGTATTGGTAAAAATACTATTTGAGAGGGATTTACAAAAAAACAGTACAATTCGATAGTTTACAAGTAAAATAGTATTAAGATTGTTTTATAACCAGCCCACTTTGTGCAAGCGGTTTTTGGAATCGAAAGCCCAAACGAGCATTCAAACTGTGAAAGAGTCGAGTGCCAGAGCGTTGCAAAACCCTCCGTTTACCTGATTGAATTAAGTAGTACAGTAATTTTCGTTCTAAATAACAGAATAAATGTAGGCATACATTATAGCCGATGGTTTATCAAACGATCGTTATCGTCTGCCACATAACACCACTTTGGAACGCAAAGTATGCTGTAACACATTCATGTGCAGAAAAAAAAACAATAGCAAAGTTTAGCATGTTTGATCGGTCACCCGGTGGACACGATGGCACCGGTATCGCTACCGGCAAAAGTTCAGTAGAACCATTTCCAGTTCCCGAATAGGTCAACAGTTACTCATTAGCAACGAGACGACTACTCGAAGCCATTAGTGGCACGATGCAGTGCACCAATTATTTCATTGATAATTACGCTCACCAGGAACCGCGTCGCAACGACCGGTTGGCTGGCTGGTGGAAAATTATCCCGCGAACTATTCCCCAGCCGGTGCAGAATGTCATCGCACACGGTTGTCCTTTCGAGCCATTTGCCGAGACCGGCCAGGGAAAGGCTAACGGGGATTCGTTTTAATTCCGTTAGCGAAATTATCAGCTGATCATGAAACAATCATTTATCGAACAATATATGGAGATGAGATGGGTAGGAAAAAAAAGAACAACTAGTACAAGAATATAAAAGCAAAAGAAAAACTTGTTTCACCGCTAATGGAACCGATCGAAGGAGATGGCAGATCGGGCAGGATGAATATGGTTCGGTTTGCTGATCAGTCCAGATCGAACCAGATCGGTCCAGCACAAAACGGACGAAAGTTCCGACCTCTTTTCTTTTCTTGTGGTTTTATTTTCTGTTTACTCCACTGTACAATGTGCTCCACGAAGAAGAGAAATTGAATTAATAATGTTCATGATATTAGAAATTTTCTTTAACTATTAAGCATAACTCACAAGCAAACGTTTGAGTGCATCTTTACGTGCAGAAGTATTTAAGTAAAATTAGGAACAAATAGATTTCCGTAACTACAGCATCCACATGTGGTAAATTAGCTTGCACGCAATGTCTAACTCTAGAACAGGACTCCTAAACTTCATTCTACCGATCGCACCAAAAGAGCTTTTAAGATCATCTCCCCCATTACCAGGAAGATTCGTGGAGATTGAGGATCGTTGCGGTGATACGACCATCAGCTCCAGCGAGAGTGAATCTTGGTCACCGGAGAGCATGCGGAGAGCGCGAACGAGCAAAGAAACCCTACCGGTGTTCACGGCCGCGGAGAGCAAAACCATCCCAAACAAACAACAGCAACGCTCCAACCACCCTTGTGCCGCCCAAAAGGGGGCGGAAAGGAACATACAACGACCACCGGCGGGGTGGTAGCGCGAACTCCGCCCGATGCTATAAATGCACGCAACTGGCAGACGAACCGTTTCAGTACCTCCGTAGCAGTGCGGCCTCGCGAAGCGGTCGTACTTTCGCATTCCTCGTTGTGCAACATACACGACCGTGTGTTGGCTGTGCGTGTGTGCATGTGCGCGTGTGTCTGTGCATGTGAGACTTTTTTAAAATTCTTCCAGCGTGCGGTGCCCATTAGCATTGCGTGCGTGCGATTCGCGCACCCCCAACTCCACCGGGGGGCTTTATAAGAAGTTTGAGCTTTCGTCCACGATTACCACCGGCGGTTGTGGTCTGCTGGTCGCGGCTCCACACCACAGCATTGACACCAAAACCAAAAAATTATCTTCGACTCCACCCGACACAGTGTGCCGATTACGTGTCCGATGACCAGCGGGTGGCATTGGGAGTGATAGGGCGTGAAGGTTGCACACAGGTTGTAAGCAGAATCCCCCGCAGTGTAAAGTGACCTCGCCGGTACCGGGACACACTATCAGGACAGGGTGCCGCCACACTTCCGACTATAAAGTAGTGCGCCTGGTTCACGTGGTCGTGATTCGTGAAGTGATCGACGGAAGAAAACAAGTGCAGGTCGTTGCCGATCGGTGCCGGAAGATCCACAGCAACACCCAACCCAAATGACCAGCAATACGATGCAGACGGTTATCAAGTATGTACCACCAACTGCGAGAATTGTATAACTTCTTTAGCAATAAGCTTTCCTTGTGGAGTTGTGATCTTTCGCATTAAGAAATGTACGATCGCCACCGATGTACTGCGGCTGGAGGTGTTTAGTTGACCTGGAAAGGAACAGGTGATAGTGTGTTAAGTGTAAAGTATGCTAATCGAATGTAAACCGGTCACTTGTTGGTACCGAATGGTATGCCATACTTCTTCCTACATGCTACAACGACTTGTCGCTTACTTTCTTTCTAATTGTGCCTCACCTTTCCTCTCACACATCACCACCTGCATACACATTAATGGGCCATTAGGTTGCATGTTGGATGCAAAAAGCCCACCGAAGCGCATAACAATGCACTACAGCAAACACACCGAGCATAAAACCCCTCGCGAAAGACAAACCACTGGCATTTCCTCATGTCCGGAAACGCAAGGTTGATTTCTTCCGCCCGGAACCGTCTGTCTGCTTGCTGCTCGATATTCGAACACCTTTTTTAACCGTCGTCGTCAGTGAAAGTAATCGGCAGCTTTGAAGATAACAGCAACAACCACAAAAAAACTACACAGAAAAGGAACCACCAAACAAACTGCACGCACACGTTGCCTCTAACAACAGGCGTGTGGAATGATAAACTACAAAAATATCAAAAACCACGATCGACACGATAGTGGCGTGGAATTCGGTGCCAATTGCGCCTTCGCTATTACGAAACACACTCGATGAGAGGGAAAAAAAGCTTTCACTAGTTCGGGAAGTCCGGTCAGCGGAACTTTACCTGACACGGTTTTATTGTACAATGTGCAACGACTAATGGTAAACGATAAAGTGCCCGGTGTTCCAGTGCCCAATGTCAGTACAGTTGTCCGCGCCGCTTCTTCACGCGTGGAGGAAATGTTCCGTCATTTATAAACGCTAAAAGAAATGTTTTACTGGGTGCCATCAAATAGAAAACTTCAATACAATTCCTTTTTTGGCAATCGCACCGTGAAGAAGTTTCTGTTGCCGGGGTTAAACAAGCAGCATCTGCTATGTGTTAAGAAGCAAACAATATTAGCCGCATTAAAAAACGAGTTAACGCCTTAGAACTCCAGTATCTGCAGACATCGCTTGTTTGGGAGAAATTTCGTCAAAACCAGTGAGGCAACAATCAAGTTTGGAATCTTTTCCCACCCCCTTTGGTGGTGGTCAACGAGCGGCAGAGTGTGTATCTTCGTTTTGTTATTGCCCTCCGGTCAACAGTGTTGCCCTCAAGTAACCGGTTTTTTAACCTTTGAGGGATGAACAAATCGTTGAATCTAAAATGAGCAAACCTCTCAATACGTTTTCTGTTCACTTTTTGTGTGAGGAGTTGCGTATGTAAACTTTGCAACTCGTGCCTGGTTTTGTGGGCCAAAAACAGCTGTCCTGTTGAGATGGAAAACAATTGTTCCTATCTGTCACACCCAGGCACGCAAACAACACGGTGTCTATTGATAGATTCCGGCCAGATTAACATTTACGTACAACGAAGCAAATCTTAACCCTTACTCTGTTGAACCTCATTGCATGACTCATCTTTAATGATTGGGTTTTCGCGATGCGAACGAACTGGTTTATTACGCACAGGATCACACTTTATCGGGTTTACGTGAATCCATCAACTGCTAGGTAACTTACAGCGGCATATGGCTCTAATGTGTTTATAAAGCGATCCATCTTCGAAAAACAAAACGATACTTGTCGCCGATGCTTTAATTGTGACACTATTAAAATTATTCTGACACCTCTTTGAAGTTAGTTTCATCAATGTGAACCGTTTTGTTCAAATCGTTAATTTGTTTTTTTAAATGCAAAAAAATATTACTCGAATGATCATGTCTCACATGTGCTAAGTTTGCACTAGACACTTGTATTACACGATATTTCTTTATAATATGATCAGTTCATTACGCTAAGAACCACAGATACAATTAGCGAATTAGATAGTTGAAGTTACATCAAACGGATACAGTACTGTTGCATAAGACTTAATGTCTAGATGTCTTAAATTTTGTATAGGAATGAATACTTCAAAAAAGCTTGTCCTTAGGACTCTCAATTGATCTTAAGCACTGATCTCTCTTGATGGCAACAACTCTAAAATTAGACAATGAACAGATATTCGTTTTTAGCTACTTTTTGGATTTAATTTCCACTCTTCTTAAGAACTGTAATAGTAGTTCCATAAACCAATAAGTATGAAGATATCTCAAACAAAAAATACTAAATATCGCACTTGATACGAACGGTTACGTGCAAAGCACTGTTAACGTTCCCTTTTGATAAATATGATTCTGAAATGATGAATCTTCCCTGATGCTTCCTTATTCCTCCCGTGGGATACAACATTCTATTTGAGTAAGCAATCTACATAAATCACCGCGCTAATATTATTCCGACTTCCACGAACTGCGCAAAACGATGATCGCCAATGTCCCATCGGCGACCATATTTATTCGTTTGCTAATCGTTTCCCTGGCAAAACCGTCACGCCACGGGCCGTTTGGATAGTATATACAACCGGCTTCAAGCACTTGTCACACTGTCCGCAGCTTCAACGCATACGACGCCGACGACCGATATGGTCAAGGTGAGGTGAACCAACGCAATATTGACACCATCTCCTGATCACGCTTTCGTGATCCTCAAACAGAAGGCTAGAATAGATGCGTTAGGCTACGCCGTCCAGCGTTGGGTATGTATCGAAAAACCGCGGGCGAGTACTAGACGCGCCAGGTTCGGTTTTCCAATCTCATGTACTTGATTAAAGGATGGCGTTCCGATAGCAAGGAGACAAGCGATCAACAAAATCAAGTTACTGAACTAAACCAAATGGAGATGAAATTCAGCATGCGCACGAAGACCGGTTTCTAAGCCCGGCGAGGAAAGTCTGGTTTTTCCCCGCAACTGTGTACGGCAGGTGACCAGAGTTCACGCTGCCGGCCAACACGTTTCGGTACGCGTGTCGAAATTAATCGAAACGGTTTGTGCTGAAGCAACAAAACTATATAGTGACGGTCAACCGAAAAAGGTTGCCGTTGGGTTCACTATTCTCAGGGATCATAATGAAACTGTCAAACTTTCCAAAAATCCATTTGTCTCTTGTGTGAGCAGTTCGCAGTTGTAAACTCTTCATCCCTGTTACGTTATTAAATGCGTTAAGATATAATAGGAATGAAATTTTTCAAGCATTATGCAATTCCCACACCAAAATTACTGCTTCTCACTAGTGGGCGAATGCGGATGGGAGCATCCCCCGTGCTGCTGTTATTACCGATCAGACCTCTGTAGGCATTTCGGGCGACGGAAGGAAGTGTAAGTGCCGTCCCGGAAGAGTGCATTGAAAAATTGATGGTCTGGGAAATGCTCATCAAACGCGGTTTTAGATCAAAACACCACTCTTTTAACGCGCACTCAAAAGTCATTTGATTTTGTTACTTTCGGGCTCGTTTGTGGTTTGTGGAAAGGAACTCGAGAAACAAAAATGAGATGCAGCTTGCAATTGTTACACCATGGCTATTTGGTTTGTTAGATCATAAGCTGGTGGCAATTTGTGCAGCAACACCAGCAAGTAAAGTGAGTTTGCTTTGTGACTCGTTGTTGAGTTTTCTCTGTTGCAACCGTACGCACAATGGAAACGGAGATGTCCCATGCGAAACTGCAAACAATTCGTAGCAACTGTAACAAATAGCACCGGAAGGTTGTTGCACTACTGCGGGGAAGTGTTCACACCCGCAAACACGGACGGATAGACACATTGGAAATGGTAACATGGCTAACGTCACTTCAACGGCACCTTTCTCCCGGACGCCATGTTTTTGTTTATCGTACATTGAACTACTATTCCCATGGTGGATAACACAGGTACACGAGCAGAGCTGTAGTTAGAAAGCGAGTTGCTAGAGTATCTTTACGATCACGCAATACGATCGACGGTGGACACGCAGCTTCTCTCCTAACCATTACCATATCAATTGTGTCATAAACCTTCGGGATGCTGTCTTGAACATCAAACTATCTGCCTACTCGCTTTTCGACGACCATTTGCAAAGGTCACACCGGATCAAGATCGCTAGTACGAGTGATGGAAATAGTTCCGAAAAAAAGGAGGTATTTCTTTTCGCTGGCTCCTAGAAAGAAGCGGAACCGCTTCATCAGGTTTTTTAACCTGGTCGGTAGGAACGATATTTGGAGTTCGTATGATATGAACTTTTGAGCGATTTTTAGAGCGTCGTTCATAGGACCGATATTTGAGGTGATCGTTCATAGGAATTTAGGAACGATTTTTGGTGCGTCGTTCGTGTAGAAGATGAGTGGAGAGAAATGAGAAAAGGAGTAGAAAAATTTCACTTGCAAAACGAATAGTAAAAAAGTGAGATTTTGATGAACATTTGCAAGGACGGTTCTAAATACAAGGGGCTCGGAGAAAAAACAATGCTTTCGAGTTGGTTGATGACGTGTTCACGGTGGTGATATATAAAAGGAATTGAGGAGCGGAATCGCTCCACCAGGTCTGTTCAGAATTTCCCATCACTAGCTAGTACCAGATCGTTTCTTCCTACCGCTCTAGGTAGGATGTTTTCGTGCTCCATGATGGAGCGAAAATTTTCTTTGCGGTCAGCGAAGAATACACCTCAAACCAACTTCGAGTCGGACGACAATCAACCAATGGCTTGATGAACATATATTTTCTGCACTCCGCTTTTGTATCTCCTTCGCTCGATGGTGTAGTTTTTTTGAAGGTTTCAAACACCACAGACTCATCATCATCCGAAAGCAGCGGTAAACGAGCTGGGTAGCCGCTTTTAATAAGCCGCGTGCTGTTCATTACCGACCGTCGTTTGATGTGCTAAAAGCCACCGGCAATCGTTGATCGTTGGCAATCGGTTTTGCACCGTAACATTAGGAAGGTCGCGGTGATGGTGGTGCAATGGGCATGAGTTTGCGAAAACTGGGCACCAGCAGTTGAAATAAAACTTCATTTCGGAATAGAATTATCCGCTCTTGCCGCTGTCGAAGGTTAAAGCTTCTCTTGCACGCTTTGCTTTGCGCGAAGAAGTGAACGAGCAGCGTCAAAACCAAAAAAAAAAACATTATATTCAAGCAAATTTCGGAGACACTTCTACCCAACGTTCGATCGGAAACGGATGCTGTGACATTCTCCTTTCACTGCTATCCCACCTACCCCCGGGGGGGACCCGGTCGATGATGGATGGCGGAAATAATAAATATTGAATTTAAGTATTGGCTTGAAACGTGTTAGCAAGTGGAAAGTTTTTCCCTGCACGAGATTCGGTTTGTAGCGAGAAACCCCTTTTTTCCACGGGTTTCCGTACGAGCTGCGCGGTCAATTGACCGAACCCTTTCCACCTTGGGTAGGTTCACCAACAGGCACTGCAAAATCGGTACAGCTGAGCCATCATGCGAGGTTTGCAGCGAATATATAGTTCAACCATCGGGAAAGTCACTGCCGGAAGCGGAACACCGCAAAGACAGTGTGTAACAAGTAGGTCCTTTCGATGATTGATTGAGGAAATGATTAATCTACTCGGATTCGGTGAGGAGAAATGTCGTCGTACGGATGATGTGTTTATATAGTGCAAACAGTGGCCTTAACCCGTGCGCACGAATCCAGGGGAATCCGGGAATAGCGAAGATTTTTTTTTTAAAGAACGATTGGCGCATCATCGCACGCAAGCTGTTAGTACAACATTCTGGAACATGGCGCAAAGTGGAGGCAAAAACCCCCAGTGTTTTCAAAATGAACAAACAAACGACTAACAGGGCTGCCGTAGATGGTGTAGAATCCTCAAAAAAACACTCTGGTGCGACCTAGATAGTACGGGGCAAAAGCATATCGTTTCAGGTTTGGTAGTTTATTTTTGTTATTTTCATTCTCCCAAGATAGCACACCTCGTCTCTTTGTTAATGTCTTACTTTAATCAGGAGTGGCACATTCTCCCTGTTGCTATTCGCGGTACACACCCACCCGACCAACTCTTAAAAGCATCACCGCCGGCAGATCCGTTTGCGATTCGAAATTCTTTTCTTTCGCGATACCGCAGGCGCACCGTATCGCGTTACCAAAACTACACCCGAATGCGTGACAAGGCCCACTATCGCCCGGTGGGGAATGCATTCCAGTGCCGTAAATTGCACCGCACCTGCCAGACTGCCCCAAAACCCGCCGCGTGTACTTCCAAATGGACCGCTTGCATGATACCAGCCCATAACAAGGGGTCGTCGTGGCCCATTTCCAACATGCAGCAATATCTTTACCGGAAATGGCCAAACCAAACCGGAACCACAGTCACTCCAGAGATCGAATCACTATCACAGGCGAGTTCGATCGAACTGAATACTTCTCCCGTCCACTGTTCGCACGCTGCGGGTAATGGGACGTCCTGTCCATTCCGACGTACTCTCCCGGGGACGCCGAAGGAAGAGTCCAGCAATGCGGGAAGGATGTACGCACGCAAAGCAGATTGGATCGTGGATTAGTATCGTTAGATGTATGGCAAAACATTACAAAACACAAACAAAAAAAACATTAAAGTCACACGCTGAGGTGAACCACTCCTTGACACACAACACATACACACACACACACACACGGTCGGACGGAGTTGTCTGAGGTGCGTTCACGCGATGAGTCTTTCTGCATTACAATGAAAGTTACCCCTGAACACCCCTGGGTGACAGTGAGTAACAACACTAACAATCGCAAAATACACCATCCACGGTGTTCTCTTGTGGAATGCATAATAAACCCCGCAAGGTTCTACTGGACCCGGGTGGATGGACGGGAAGCAACCGGCACCGTTACGGGGTGGGGGAGGGCAAGGACAAATGCAATATATACACGGGTTGATTATCCTTCAGGTTTGCATTTTTGATGCGACTCTCGCACATCGGCTTACCGAAGGTCTCCACTACGAACCGTCTGCCTAGCATTCTAAGCTGTTTCATAATTGTATTTACTCTTTAGAACAAAACAAACACCGCCAAATAGTGGACAGAACGAGCAGAGAGACATACGGC
This sequence comes from Anopheles minimus, assembly GCA_000349025.1. NCBI lineage: Eukaryota > Metazoa > Arthropoda > Insecta > Diptera > Culicidae > Anopheles > Anopheles minimus. The sequence goes on along the minus strand of KB663832.1, from coordinate 12,365,528 downwards.
GCGTACCTCTTACTGTTTACCATTTGTTAGTCAGCAGCTTTTTCCCCCCTGTCTTTGGGGTTTACTAATGAGAGACTCTTTTTGTTGGCGTGTGCTGTGTCCCCGCAGACACTACCTGTTGCAATGCGTAAAGCGAAGCGTTATACTCTTTATTTTACAACTCAGCTCGAAAGCACATGGACCTGGACGTAGTTTTTTCAAGGCTTCTAGCCGTCTCTTAATGAGCCAAAGGTTCTTAGGCCCACGCGGTTCATCGAGTATAGGATTATCCAGGAACTCGATGAGGTAATACTGTTTCTTTACCGCGTCACGTTTGCATGTCAGTCTGAAGTTTTGGTTTTATCTATTGCATAGATGGATTAGGAGGAATACTCGACTGGGGATGTTACAAGACTCGTCTGAAATGTTATCACCTCTATTATTGCTTCATAAGTTTGCAGAGCGACGAATTTGTAAATATAGAGGCTCTAAGCAAAAATCTTTGTTAGGTTCATATCTTCTTATATGGCACTACAACCTCAAGAGGTCTTGGCCTGCCGTTTCTGGCTTCCGTGACAAATTTTCTAGATCAATTTAAATTCTTTAATAAATTTACAGCGTTCCTAAATAACCGAACGAACAAACTGTACTGATTACGACAATCGTGGCAATTGATAAAGGGCGGCCCAGCCGTAATGCTTACAACTATTATCTTAAACCTAAACTTAATGTAGTATGCAATTCACATTGGTTGGGAGACATTTCCTTCTCAGAACCGTGAAAGAGCACCTTATCCCGGGTGTACTCGGTTGGCAAACACCTTTACTCACATCTCTCAACTTTGGTATCATTATTCAATGACAAATGCTGATTCGTATTCAGTACAACAAATGTTCTTACGAGATGGAGATGGAGAGGTCATTTAGTGAACTATGTGCTCACTAAGGGTGCCACAAGTAGTTACAAGAAATCATGTGAATATTTTTGATCCGTAGTAAACCGTTCAAAGATTCGATGAACTGACCAAAGAGCAATATTTAATCACTGAGTCTCCGAATCCTTGATAAAGTTCAGCCAACGAGACTGACAATTTTGTCTGGAAAAAACGATATCTAAAACATTGGCTGTAAGGTAGTAGCTCTCCAAGTGCGATCATTTGTTTAGTCTGTCTTTCGGGTAAGCTCGGGGATCCATTTCAATACTACGTTTGCATTATCTTGCCTTATTCCGGTACCAATTTTGCTCATCTCCTCAAAAAATGATCTCCATTGATGATCAACCAATGCATGGAAATGATCATCATCATCTTCATCAAAAAGTTCACCACAAATTTTGACGACATTTGTGTTGTTGTCTGTATTCAGTCTCGTGCTGGCTGTTTGTAATTACTGTTCAGTTGACGCAATATAACTCTCGACACTTTGTGGTACAGCGAAACGTGATAGGGTTCTCGGTGTAGCCGAAGCTACAACGTCCTAATTGTTGTATTTACTGAGCAAATTGTAACTCTAGCCGCATGTAACGAACCATCCATCACGGTGCCCTATTACCAGCCTGCCCGTGTGCGCGCCTTCCAAGTTTTTTCCCGTCCAAGTTAAGTTTGTCAAATCCCCGTACGGTATTGTCCCTGCGGCGCATCAAGTTCAAGGAAAAGCAATCTATTCACCATGCACTCACATTCACACCACGGATCAGCCATGTGCGACATCCGTGACGTGTGCGAGGCGGACGGGCAATGTACAAAAGGGAAAAAGATCTTGTCAGTTGCACAGGCAAAAGCCTAGCGACGATACGAGTGTTCCTTATCTATATCAGCAGTGTAGTTACCATGTTTGAGTACTTACGTTTGCCATCTAGAAGGGGGCATCCTCGTCCGGCTGACGGAGCAGCGCCATTGGAGACGGTACAGAAACTCATCTAGCAGTGCGGAATCTGAAGCGCCACTGTGTAGTTGTTCGGCCGGTACACTACATCGATCGTCAAAAAGCCCGCGAAATTAGCCAATCAATTTGTTACATGTGAGAATTTAGCAATTTGCCGTGCGAAACGAGAGGAACAGGGGTACTGCTCTCGATATCCATAGCTTCGTCACGGTCGTTTCGGGTCCTCGGGGGTGTGTGTGTGAGAGAGATGTTGGAACGGAGTGGTTGCCGTGGTGCAGGTGCGGTGTTTGTACGTTGTTTGCATTGCAAACTCATCGATTCGTGTCGTTTGCGGGGCTGCACGGGCTTGTTGGCCTCCCGCCCTTGGTGGAAAGTGAACCTGTGGTCTATTGTATAAATCATTGGCTCAATCATCAAAGGTCGATCTTGGTGAACGTGTGGACAGTCTGTAGAGAAGTAAATAAAAAAACGCTGGTAGCAAGACATCGGACCCGAAAGAGCGTGTACGCCGTCCGCCTGCCAAATGGTACAAATTGCACCGATAACCTTACGGCCAGTGCCGTGCAGCGTGACAACCTTTAGCGTTGCGAACGGGCAGGGCCAAGGTGCCTTGGACAGCGAAGCGAAGCGGCCATCAAGTGCCGCGTCAGGGCATGACGACGTCACGGGTTGCAACTCCCGTAATGTCCATCCAGTTGGCTGTTGCCTGTCGAGCCTAGCACGTTGCGGAGGTTGTTCACTCATGAAACAAAAGAAGAGAAAAAAGGGCGAACACAAACACAACTAATCAAAAGTTCCAACCACTAGCTGGAAGGGCAACACATTCAATTAGCAAAGTGCATTACAAACGACAATAAATCTCGGACCAGCGACAAAGATGCGGCGGCACAGTGAAGCAAATGAACGCGATTGTCCCTGGTGAATTTCACTCAAGACAAAATGCGGTCTCCCGGTCAAGGGTTGGGGCGCTAGCGTCGCCCGAAGGTGGCGTCATTGAACGTGGACAGCAGAGGCACCACCATAATAATAATTATCAATAATCGTAAAAATGCTGCCGTACGTACTGTGGGACGCCGGTCAAATCCTACCGTCAATCTGTTGCGATGTTGAGCAACGGGACAGAGCGGGCCGGCGGATGAAGCTAGAGCTTGATCGGAAACGAAACATTAGACACTACACTAGGGCTCCCCCAATAGCCATTAGCGTCACACTCAATGAAGGTGGAAGTAATGGGAATGTTTGACCCCATCGATGTAATGGGAAGCTTATGTATGCTGCATGTGGTTTGGTTCATGAGCCGCCGATTGGGGAATGGGAAGGAAAAAGTTTCCCCATGCACGCCGCTGAACCCGAATGACATTAATGACGAACGCTGTTTGTCTAGTAGTGTCTAGCAAATTTTGTACCGTGTTGCGTGAATTGCTTTTACACCACTTCCTTGTATGGTTGTCTCGTGCCACCGTCACGGAAACCACCGACACTTATGGGGCGACCGAAGCCGTGTTATGCAGAGTGGCAGCAAACCACCTGCACGAAACATACCACCCATGTCAATGCCATCGGAACCGCGCGATGTAATAGTTTTGCATTTCTTTTCGAAATATCAAACCATTCCAGCCTCTACCGTGGAGGATCGAGAGATCGATCGCACATAGACAGCGGGACAGTTGGAGGTCTGCCATATGTTTCACCCAGCGGTCGGGCGATCGTCATGCTTCTACGCCATCATCCGTGCGAACCGGTTGGTCGCCGGTGGTCATCGTAATCGTAGATGAAAATATGTTTTCACCACGGTGGAAGTATGCGGTGCCATTGCGTAACCCCTTTTGCGGAACTGGTCAGAGATGATCGAACTGGACGGGGATAGTTACAGTGGACCGATAACATCGCACCCATCGTGACGAGTTACCTGATGTGGGCGGTGATAAAATATTGCATAAATTTTTGCCCGAATCGTCCAGGAAATGTGGAATCATTTATAGAATTGCTAGGTCTAATCTAAAAAAAAATCTTAACAAAACGTCATTGGTTCAGGTGATTAGCATAAAACGTGGAATGCATGCACTAGATAACACAAAAATTGTTAATGTCTCGCTCGAATGACTGTATGAGCTCAATTTTGACTACCAAAGTGCTTTGCAGTGGATATTCTAGAACAGGGGTCGGCAAAGTCCGGCCCTGAAGCCGATTTTTTCGCTTTTCACTCACAAAGAGCACCAAATCCCGTCACCAGATTGATTCCTACGAATTTAAAAGCTTATGCAGAAAGTTTTCTACAAAATTCTACAACGTTTGTATCGCTTAAGGAATTAGGGGTTTTACAATCTTCCTTTGAGAAAATCTTTTTGATTTTGTTATAAAAAACAGCACAATTCGTAAAAAAATAACAATCTAAAAACTCAATTTCCAATCCTGCTGTTGTAACGCTATTAAAGCAGTGAGCCAACAGTTGTACAGATTTCCACATTGAATTGAACGCATTTTAGTTCGCTTCACTATGATTCACTATTTCTTCAAGTAAATTGCTTTGTAAGTTGCAATCAAATTTAGTGTAAGTATGAAATAAAAAACAAGCACTATAAAATGTTTTGGAGCGGTTCTGACGCCGGTTTTATATGATAGGACCGGGGATCGAATCCCGATTTCACGGTACGCAAAACTGACTATCCTGTTGCGGGTAAATTCAAGTCACGGAAGCCAGAAAGCTCTCGAGGTTCTAGTGCCTTAAAAGATGCAGATAAAATGTTTTCATCTAATATTATTTCACTGCTTTACAGCATGCAATTTATTTTATTAGGAATATACAAAATTTCTATATTTAGAGTTTACAAAAAAAACGAGTAGCTGTCCCGCAGTGTCCCCCCTTTCGAGAAAACTGTGCCGACCCCTGCTCTAGAACCTTAAATCACGAAATCGCGCTCAATCGTGGTCAGGTGTGACGACCTTAATGGCCATCGTTTGTTGGTTTTTTAGAACGACCAAACATTGTTACGCACTCCAGTGCTTTCATTTGCAAATTATATTTTTTTGTTGTTGTAATCTACTATAAATATTTGCCTTTACTTCCCCAACTATCCTAATGGTTGGCTGGTGAGAGCACTAAATCGTTCCGCAAATTGTGCGCACCCCGTTGCGCGGTGTGTAAACACACATGGACAGCGGCCAAAGCTTCGTCCGGAGCTAAATGTGCCCTCACACAATGGCTTTATAGCGGTGTGGAGTTCCAGCCCTCCACTTAAACGAGTGCATATGCGACGAACTCGCGTCACTTGCCACCAACATCCGTTGTATCGGTGTGCAAGTTTCGCGCTGTTTGTATTACGACACGTCCCATGGTGCAGGGTGTTTACCGGCATGAGGTTTACAAAACGATTTCGTTTCTACGCTTAATCAGTGGCCGGAGCGATATGACTTAGGGCTCTGCGCGAATGGCAATTATTTTGCTTCACTTCCGCCAAAGCGGTAGTTCAAGTAAATTATTAAAAATTGATGCACCAAAGGGTACTGTTATATGATCGGTCGGTTTTAATAACATCCTGAAATACGTTCACCATATCCGGCACGTTCTGTCACCTTTCAGCGGTCGCCGGAGATTTAACACACCGGTCGTTTACGATCGGCCCCCAAACCCCCCCGGGTGTTAAAGTAACGGATTTCTGCTGATAGATTCTCGGCACCCCGAGGCTATCCAAAACACCTCAGGTCAATAGGCTCGCCTGGAAGCCATCAACATAAACTTTTTTACCATTCGGTTCCATTTAACCATTTCGGCTTCAACTACCCCACAAGCTGCTGCCGAAGCAAACTTTATTGTGCAATCATGCAAAAAAAAAAAACGGGAAAGGAGAAAGGCTCCAAGAAATGTCATTTTAAGCCGTTTCGGATTGAAACAGCCAAAGATATTCGAAAGCTTCAGAAGGCGCTTCACGGAGCAGAACCTTTCCAAAGTTTTTTTTTTTAGTTTTGGGTCAGCAGCTTCTTCCGTGCGTTCTGTGTTCGAATCTTCCTTTTCCGGGCACCGTTATACCGCATGATTGTGTGTTGCACGTATTTTATGTTATTTTCTACCCCGTACTCCCTGGCCCTGACTGATGCCAAAACCTGTTCCATGCGGGGCAGCAGAGTGGTGTTTTCTGCTTTCTTACTGCCAGATGGAAACGTTTACCTGTAGAAAGAATGGTTCTGCTCTGAGGTGACTGGGAGCGATAATCCACCCCGTGGCCCAGACATGTGGAGCCTCTTTCTGGGATTATTAGATCAGCTGAATGAGTTTTCGCTTGTTTATGATTGTTATTTATGTTGAATTCTCTCACTTCCCTTTTAATTGATCATGCATCGACGACCAACGGTTTAGAAAATTATAGTAGTACGAGCGGATTCCCCAAAAACGTTGTAGTATCCATCGTTTCAATTGTGCACCCGAGCACATTTGCGCGTGCTGATCAACCGTCGATCAGCTAACAATCACATGATGGTACTCGAGGAACTGCGCCGGGCGCGCAACTCTATTTTCGATCCCGACGACGTCCCGATCGGTTACGAGCGGTTCAGCGGCAAGTAAGTTAAACACCGACAGACTGGAGGAGTAGGAATGCTCCAAGTGGGTGGCGGCGTATTCATTCTGCTCCAAAAAGACCCAACAGGTGGGTCCGGCCTACTCAAATTCGCGACCTGTTCTATGAGATTGATTTGTTTTCACAAGTTAAACGACAACACTGAGACCAGCTGGCTGCTTCCACGGTTTGACGGTGATGCTCACACTGATGACACTGAAAAAATCTAAAGAAAGCGACCAAAAGTGGAGGGAATGTTTATTTGTTCATGATTGTTAAACAAATTTTGGTTTGCGCTACACACGAAATGCTGACCACTTTTCTTTCGTCTGCGTTTGACACCAGATAGAAAGGTTTGGTTCTTTCGTGACCTTCTCGTGGACAAACAAAAATGCACGATTGTGACGGAAAGTTTCATTCATCTCGGACCGTGATTGTGCGTGGCCGGGATAAGATGAGGACGATACTATTTATACTGTCAGTGATATGGGTCCTACAAATTCCAAGCTCCTGCTGAACCGGGTGGTGCGTGTGCGCCAACACTTGGAGGACATGCGGAAGACTTTCCAATTTAAAGTCGACGCATGTCAGCATAAACAACGTTTCCACAGTGAGCAAAAAATAGCAAACACGAAATTGTGGCGGTGCTGGTGTGCTGGTAGTGAGCATCAGCAAAGGTCAGCCTGGTGTATCATAATTACTGCCCATTCAAATTGTATCACCCGACAAAGTCGCTGTGGTATTTTAGGCACGCCGTGTGCGATAAGCCCACCAGAGCAAGCTTGGTTGCCGAATCTTGTCTACGCTTCATGCGATTCTCCCGTCCGAGTTTAGTAGTATGTGTCTCACGCCCATCTCCCTTTGCTTTCTTCCCAGAAATCCGAGCTGGTGGCGTCGTCGGACCGCGCTGGAAAAGGTTCTAACGCTTATCAGCGTCGTGTGTGGAGTAGCCGTAGTGGCGTTAATCATATCGCTGCTCACCGTTGTGCTGACGGACAGAATTCAAAGTAAGTATTGTATGGCTGTAAGTAGGAAAAGTTAACGATCGTTAAGGGGATGCATAAATGAAGATCTTAAAAACAAACTGTTAGATTTTTACGCCTTTTTTATCTACTTCGATTGTGTCTGTACATAACTTAAAACTTTCTGGTGGAGAAGCAATATAGGTTTACGAGGCAGTAAATATGGGCATTAAAATGACCACCGTTGTCACTGCGATCGTGCCAAATTGGTTCTTTTCTTCCCGTAACACAAAGTAATGATCTTAATTAGTTTGCATCCGATTTGCGGTAAAAAAAAGTCGTCAAATCATGAAACTGTTTGCCTTAGAATGACTCAAAACGGCGATGTCTGCCCATGAAAAAAAAATCAACCACGAAATGAACATCTTAACGGTTCTTCACACAAAGGATCACTCTCCCCCAAAAATGGCGTACAGCAATCTGCGACATTGCCATATTAAGGTTTTGAGGTTAATCGTTCCACGCGCACATACAGTTGATTGTCCTGCCCAACCGGTACGTGCGGATTGGCTGTTTGTTTGACCACGGCATTCAGCTTCAAACTGGTGATCGCACCTACCCCGCGTGCTCTGTGACGCTCGCTCATTAGCACTTCCGGTTGGCAAAAATCATTAAATGGCATTTGCAAATGGGTTGCAAATATTCCATTACAAATCTCAGCCCGTACCCCCTGAAGGTGTTATTGTTTGCATATAAAATAATTTGTGCTCGCTTTCCCGCAGGTGAAAGCAGTTCATCGTCGGCCCAACCCTTGACCGCCGGAAGACGTGGAAAAGCACTGTCCAAGCATCCCAACGCCTACAACGGTGTCACTGAGAAGAGTGTGGAAAACATCTGCCTCACGCCAGGATGCATCCATTCTGGTGAGTATTGGTTTGAAACAATTTTAAGAATGCATCACTAAACCTGCTCCATGCTTGCACCCGTGTACAGCTTCGAAGGCGCTCGATCAAATGGACCGGGAGGTGGAACCATGCGACGATTTCTACAACTATGCCTGTGGCAAGTTTGTCAAGGAGACGACCATCCCGGACGAGAAGGTTTCGGTGAACACGTTCTCCGTGATTGGCGATCGTCTGCAGCAGCAGCTTCGCTCCTTGGTCAGTGAGGACATCACCGAGAGTGAAGCGACACCGTTCAAGCTCGCCAAGAACCTGTACAAGTTGTGCATGAACAAAAGTAAGTAAAACATTAGCTTCGACGGATGAAAATGATGTCTAACATTTGACGAAATTCATTCCCCACAGCTCGTATCGAGGAGAAGGGAATTAAGCCACTGTTGGACATACTGGACATTCTCGGAGGATGGCCCGTACTGAAGGGAGACAGCTGGGATCTGAATTCTTCCTGGTCGTGGGTAAAGTCGGTTAAAGATTTCCGCAATAATGGCTACAGCACGGATTACTTCTTCGATTTCTCCATTGGAAGCGATTTGAAGAATTCAACTCGCCGTATCATTGATGTAAGTGTAACAGCAGGAATATCTCTCTTTAAGTTTGGATTATTAAAGCGTTTTCTTCATCCTGTTTCCCGTCCCAGACTGATCAAGCATCGCTAGGCATTAGCCGGGAGTATCTCGTGAAGGGCATGGAAAATCCTATTGTTTCAGCTTACTACAACTATATGGTCGATATGGCCGTACTGTTGGGTGCGGATGAGGAGCGCGCCAAACGGGAACTGCTCGATTCACTCCACTTTGAGATGGCATTGGCTAACATTTCACTGCCAAATGAAAAGCGTCGTAACGCTACCGCTCTCTACAATCCCATGACGGTGAAGGAGTTCCAGCAGCGCTATCCGTACACCGATTGGTTGGATTACTTTAACGCCATCCTGAAGGATACGGGTATCGCGATCGGTGAGGAAGAAGTGATCATTGTCAGTGTGCCCACGTTCATGGAAGAGCTGGGACCGCTACTACAGAACACACCCAAGCGCGTGATGGCTAACTACGTGATGTGGCGCATCAGCGGATTCTCGTCCTTCTTCCTGACGGAGAAGCTACGGAAACGTCAGCTGCAGTACAGTACCGCCCTGAGCGGCAAACAAGAGCAGGAACCGCGCTGGAAGGAGTGTGTAGACATCACCTCCGGCAGCTTGCCGATCTCGGTCGGCGCACAATACATCCGGAAGTACTTCCGGGAGGACTCGAAGCGTGCCGCCCTGGACATGGTGAACGATATCAAGAGCGTGTTTGTGGACATACTGAAGAAGGTCGAATGGATGGATGAGGTGACGCGCGTTTCAGCGCTGGAGAAGGTGTCGACCATGGCCACCCACATCGGGTATCCGGACGAGCTGATGGACGATGGAAAGATTGCCGAGTATTACAAGGATTTGGAGTTCCAGCCGGACAGCAACTACCTGAACACGATCCTGTACATGAACAAGTTCGGCACGACAAAAGCGTTCAAGAAGCTACGCATCCCGGTCAACAAAACCGATTGGATCACGCACTCCAGACCAGCGATCGTGAACGCTTTCTACTCGTCGATCGAGAACAGCATTCGTAAGTGTGACATTCGGCAATTCGCTTGTTCGTCGACTGATCGTCCTTTTTTTATTTACAGAGTTCCCAGCCGGTATTCTGCAGGGTCAGTTCTTCTCGTACGATCGCCCGAAGTACATGAATTATGGTGCGATTGGTTTCGTTATCGGTCACGAGATCACCCACGGCTTCGACGACCAGGGTAGACAGTTTGACAAGAATGGCAATCTGGTAGACTGGTGGCAATCGGACACGAAGAAGGCTTATCTGGAGAAGGCTCGTTGCATTATTGAGCAGTACGGCAACTACACGGAACCGAACGTGAAGCTCAACCTGAACGGTATCAACACGCAGGGCGAAAACATTGCCGACAACGGTGGCATCAAGGAAGCGTACTACGCGTACCGCAAGTGGGCCGAAAAGCATGGACCCGAGCAGCGCCTCCCGGGGCTGGACCTTAGCCCCGAGCAGATGTTCTGGCTGTCGGCCGCACAAACCTGGTGCTCGGTCTACCGTCCCGAGACGATGAAAATGCGCATCACCACCGGTGTCCATTCGCCCGGACAGTTCCGCGTGCTCGGTCCGTTGAGCAATATGCACGAGTTTGCGAAGGACTTCAACTGCCCCGTCGGTTCACCCATGAACCCGGAGCACAAATGTGAGGTGTGGTAAGGGGCACACAGAAGAGTTTATTCGTGCAAATCGAACCGGCATCGTTGCTCGGTCGCAGTGGTGCAGAGTAACCCAAGACAGTAGCCACAACATAGGAGAAGAACCTTCGCATTCGTTACTTAATTTATTTAGTCGGCTGTTTGGCGAGAACTGCAGCAGCACATGTGCGTTCTCTGGATGAACGCGAACGCGACTTACGCACCGGAATGCAGAGATATCCCAATTGTTTCGGGGTGTTTCGCGCTGGTTAACTATTACATTATACCCTTTTTTGTTTGTTGCTGGAGAAGTAAATCATCCACAACCGATTTTAGACCGTGTGCGGGTGATGCCTAAAACGAACTTGATGTTAACGTTTGTGGGGTTTGGCTAGGTTTTTTTGGGCGAAGCAGACAAAACAACAATGCATTACATTTTCCGACGAGTAATTTACGCGGGAAAAGCAACAAATTAATTTATATCCCTCACAAATTGCGCAAACATTTCGTGACGAAATGGGAGCCAACCACAAATCGACCGACAGGTATTGTTATCAGTAAGTAAGTTTGTCAAGAATCTGGTTTGCCGGAACGGGGTTTGGCTTATGAACGGGAAAAACGGAAAATTTCCGGCGCGATCGAGTCCTTACGTTTTTTTTCCTTCTCTATTGCTATTTTTAAGTAGGTTATACAAACTTTAAGAAAGATTCTCATGCAATGAACCGTGGGTTCTTTCATTTTATCTACATACAAATATTGCTTTATGATATTACAGTGTCATAAATACAAATAAACAAATGTTTTGTACAACAAAAAGGAGGGCTTGTGATATTGTGAGTCGGGCGGGAAACGATCAGCGCATTCACAGTGTGTTTTCTTTCGTGTAACGAACGCAGCTCACACCAAACGTTTCACTGAATCACCATCTTCATGTTGCATTTCTGTTTTGTATTTTATGCCTCCCAAAATGTCCGTTGTTGGAAAAAAACAAAAAGAAAGATAAACATAACGTGCAGCTCCGTAACAGATAACAATCGCATTTGTACGGCATTTTTTTAACATTACCGGTATGTACCGCACAGGGAAGGGAAGAAGGAAACGTTTGACTTAACACTATCGAACTTGAACACATTCGGAGTCGTACAACAAGATGGGGTTAGCTACTTTACCGGAAAGCAGCTGACCACATGCAGTTTCGTTAAGAGGCTGCCCTTGTCAAAATGCATTCTGTCGAGCTGTGTGGATTGATCGTGGGCCCGCTCGTAGGAAGTTTAATATAAATCTCCTACAGTCGAACGATACGCCCATCGGGATGGATGGCAGGGAGTGGTATGGTGGACTACGTTCCCACGACGATTCATTTCGAGGTGTTCCAGTTTTCAGAACCCCGCTCATTGCCATTGATTGCATCTAATGAGCAGCGTTACTTGGGAATGAAACCGAATGTTCCATCATCCATCCATCCCATCCATCACCGATTATTATAAATCTTTCTACTTACTCCGGTTGGTGCAGGCAACCTACTCTACTGTGTCAGAAAACCCTTACCACCGGTGATGGATTTGTGGTCGAGTTTTTCCTGCTCCGAAAGCCAAGCCATCTTCTGGCGATGCTGCCGTGCGGCGGCTTCACACCGATCCAGCACCATCTGTTCGGTGAGGATACCCTCTTCCGAGGCGTAACATGCCGCCTGCCACGATACACCGAGCTTCGAGATTTCACGACCGGACATGCCTTCACACATTTTGGCCATTCGGCTGCACACGGCACTGTAGTCCCACTGTTCCACTTTGAAGCGTCTGGGGAAGAGAGTTTCACATTGTAGTGTTCTGTGGCATGATAATCGATCCCATTTACTTACTTCTTTCCTTCGGCGGCGGGTTGTAGTACAAATTGGTCGAAATACAAACGTATCAAACGTTCCCGTTCCTCAAGCCCGGGTAGCGTGAACTCCACCATCTCGTCCAACCGATCGTTTATTGCGTAGTCGAACTGTTCGGGAGTGTTCGAGGCCAGCACCAGCATAAACCTTGGATTCTGCTCCCCAGTACGGTATAGGAACGCATTCAATGCCGATCGCATATCTTCCGATATTTGTTCGGACGAACGTTTGCGCAGGAAGGCGTCGGCTTCGTCGATGAACAGCAGCAAACCGCGTCTGCTAGTGTTGGCCCAATCGAACACCTTGTGGATGGCAGTGACAGCTTCACGACCCATCGGTCCCACATCTCCCCCGGTCATGATGGCGTAGTCCATACCGGAGTGTGTGGCGAGCCGCTTGGCAAACATGGTCTTACCAGTACCGGGCGGTCCGTGCATGAGGATGTTCCGATACAGACCCTTGTTGTTCTTGGTATTCTTCGTAGCAATTGCGATGTCTCGCAGGCGCTCTTCAAGCTTGGGTTGCAAAACAACGCCTTGTAGTGCGTCGGTTGGTCTGTGCTTTAACCGTTTCACCGTATCGATGGGATGTTTAAGCGCTTCCAGCAGCGAAAAGCGTGATGTTTCGTTGACCAGCGACGGTTTCCCTATCCGTGCCTCAACGTACCGGGCCGTCACACCCGTTGCACCCTTTGCCGTGTAAACGCCTAGCGCCAGCAACGATAATCCACCGACCGTTGTTACCACCTTGTTCCAATCGGTTAGCAGGGCAGTAGCGCCCTGTCCCAACACGGATCCCGCCGTCTTGATGCCTTCCATTACAGTGATGCGGTTCTCTTCCGCCTTCAGACGAATTTGCTCCAGCGTGAGGTCACGATTTTCCCGGTCCACTTTTGCCTTCGCCCGAAGCTCCGCCTCCAGCAGCTTCATCTTATTCTTCTCGCGCAGTTCCATCTCATGTTCGATCGTCTTGCGACGCATCGCTTCCTGTTTCGCAACGCTTTCCTCCTGTTTGCGAAGGTTTTCCTCCTGAACGCGCTGCTGTTGTGCCAGCTGTTCTTCGTATCGTTTCCGGGCCAGCTGATCCTGGTACTGAGCACGCTGCTGCTGCTGCTTGGTCTCCTCAGCCAACGTCTTCCGGCGTTCTTCATGGTCCACACGCTTCTGTTCCACCTTGGACGTTTCGATGTGAGCTTCATATTCCTTCACCTTGGCCAAATACTCCTGCTGGCGAGTGTTTTCTTGCATTTTCGACAGCTCCAGCGCTTCGCGAGCATGCTCTGCCGATGGTTAGGGGACATAACAAAGAAAAAAAACATTATACGAGGCGGGTCGATTACGCAACACTAAGGTAAACTTACTCGATCGTTCCAGGGTGCGAGCAGCTTCGGCTGCCCTTTCCAGCGCTGAGGAATCGAACCGATAGGCCTCCATGGCTTTCCGCTCCGCTTTGGTTAGATTAGCATCGCCTGCCATCTGACCGGCGCTACCGGCCGATGAGGGTGGCGGTCCCGGTGGTTCAGGACCTCCATCTCCACCGCCTTGTGGGGGGGCCTGGCTTTTATACCCGAATAACCACGACATTGCGAAAGAACTGTTTTGCTTTCACCCTTGGACACTGTACACGTAACGTGATTATGGGTTTTTCCTCAAATTTACCCGAACTTCGATCGAAATCGCTGTGTTCCGGGATGTGGTCAAGGAAACGTGCTTCTTGCTTGCGGGTTGATATTTTTTATCTAGAGTTTTTGAATTCTGTCATCTCGACCCGACTGTCAACCGATTGCCGCTGTCAAAATTTGCATTTTTTTCTTTCTTGTTGAGATTTGTTATTTGGTGAATTAAAAGTACAACAAATTTATGTGATAATCAAACAGTTGGTCATAAAACATATTTACAACACTTAATACCAAAAACACATCTTGAATTTTGTATGTGTATTTTTGTTTTGATTCCGATTCTCGAGAACTCGATTTCAACCCAGCGCTTCTAAACGTAGTGAACTCGCGGAGTTGGCCAACCAAAACAAACGCATCCAAGTGGAGTTGAAAAGGTGCAGCTTTGCAATTATTTGTTTTGGTTTGAACACAGATATTTTGCATTTATTTCTGGCGGGGTTTCAGCCATCCTTTCACACGTTATCAGTTGTACGTTAACTAACAAAAGTTTACTGTTTAAAATAGTTTATTTTGCGTAGTGTGGTGCCAAAAGCTAACGAGCAGTCTGAAGATGACGAAGCGCAATATGTGGACTTATGAAGAAACACTCGAGATGCTAAACATAATGCTCGACCAGGAGAGCCTGAAAGCCATGAATGGTAGGCCGTTTCGGAAGGATAAGGCTTTTCGCTTGGTGTGTGAGGAAATGATACAGCGTGGCTTCAACACGAAGGATCCAAAACAGATAGAGAACCGATGGAAGAATCTGAAGAAACGATATGTGGACTTGCAGAAGAATCCGAATCTGGCGGAAATTCATCCGTTCCAATACTACGATGAGATTGACGTGCTGATGAAAGGAAAACCACCCACCTCCGAGCCGAAACTATATGAATTGAGCATCACAAGAGGTATTCAATTATCAACATCCTAAAAACATATGAATCACTATAATCATTCATTTGCAGTTGAACCGGAACATAATGTGGGCACCGAATATGTGCCTGCCAAACCCGAAACGCCCTCAATCCAGATCAATTCCGGAGATGAAAGCGCCAAAAGCGAGGAAGTCAGTCGAAACCCTGCGTTAGAGACGACTCCACAACCTGCCACATGTAGTATCCCAAGACGATCCAAGCGCAGTAGGAAGCGTCCAGCGCATCGGTCAAGTGAGACGCCAAAACCGTGTTTACCACCATACAGGATAACTACAGAACAGGAAGCATATCGTAATCATAAAAAGTTAATCGACTATCAGTTCGGACTGTACAACAAAGCGCAGGAGGAGTCGGATCGTAAATTTCTAGAAATGAGTCGGCAGATGCTTAACGAATGCAATGAAAAATTTCAATCGTTCCTGGACAACTTATTAACGAAATGATCCACATAATTCAAGTTAAAACTAAGTAGCAAAGTCAGTTAAAAATGCAGTGGACGGTAAAGTATTCTAGATCTCCGAGCCGCGTGGAATGGAAGCCAGACATAAGGCAAAACTGCCCAAAGACCAACGACGGTTTTTAACTTCATAAACAAAATTGGAAACCGAACACGCAAATCGATGGCGTAGAAATATGTTATCGTAAGCGCTGCGTATTTTATAGAAATTCAAAATGTTTAACTTTTCCTATTTATTGTTAATATTACTTCCCATTCAAAATGTTACATGATTTCTAACAAAATTATAAAAAAAAACCGGAGGAATTAATCGACACAATAAAAATATTCAGTTCAAACACGCAAGCAACACTCACGTAAATGGCACTTCGATTACTTTTTGTCCACGTGCAGCTGAATCCACGGGTGCGTGGCCACGTTTTCCAACGGCATACGGCTGGCAGGATCTTTGACGAGCAGCCGCGATATTAAGTGTGCAGCTGCCTTCGTCACATCTGGCGGCACGGTGTACTGCACCTTCATAATCTTACGGTACGTTTCCTCATACGTGTTGGCCAAGAATGGTGCCTTTCCGCACAGCAGTTCGTACGCCAGCACGCCCAAACTCCACAGATCTACGGTTTTCGTGTGTGGATGGCCCTGTACCATTTCTGGCGACAGATAATCGAGCGTACCGCACAGCGTGGTGCGGGACGAGGTCGGTTCATGTACGGACCACCCGAAATCGGCTATCTTCAGCTCCCCGCCATGTCCAAGGAGCAGGTTTTCTGGCTTAATGTCCCGATGTATAACGTTGCGCTCGTGCAGATAGATCAGCGCAGACACAAGCGAGTACACGTAGATGGCGCACCGTTTCTCGGGGAACCGTTTAAATGGCTGTTGCTGCTGCTCCTTGAAAAGCGTACCACCCGGTGCGTACTCCAAGATCAGGTAAATTCTAGATTGGTCGTGGAAGTATCCGTACATGCGAAGTATGTTTGGATGACGCAAATGGGATTGAATTTCGATTTCTCTTCGCACCTGGTGCTCAATGCCCTGGGCATGCACCTATAGTCAGGGGACGGTAGAAAATCGTTAAATATTTGATACAATTGTTTATCGTTGAAAAACTTGCCTGCTTCTTAAAAAGAACCTTTAGTGCGATTACAAACTTTGTTTCCTTTTCACGTGCGAGATACACATTTCCGAACTTGCCTCGTCCCAACGGTCGACCGATATCGAAGTTGCTCAGTGTCCACACCTTTTTGGCAGGTTTCTGTTGTGCCGAATGGTCAGTGTCAGCATCGGTACCGCTTGGCTGTCCAACATCGGGCTTATCATTACTGGACGGCGTTGTATCCATCGGTTCCGGTTGCGATTCATCAGTCTTGGGAGCGGCTGCTTTTTCGACGGCCGGTTTAGTCTTACTGGTTGCTGCAATTCGTATTACAGGTGGTGGCAATTGAGGAGCTTTAAACACCCCCATTGTCTGTCCCTCCACCACTTTCCCCACAACCTTTGATACATTGTTTTTTAGCGCTTGGTTTGCGGTCGGTGCGGCAACTGCGGTGCCTTTCTTCCCCAACAACGTTCCCGACTGGGATGGGACTGATCCGCCCGCAGCTACCGATGCCGGTCCGGTGAATAATTTACGGTTCTCTTTGTTACACGCCATGTTTGAGCACACTGTTGAGCAAAACAAATAAGTGAGGCACAGCGTCCGATGCTGAAACCACCGCAAGCAGCACGAAAATGAGTATGATGCTGGTTATAAGGTTAGATAAACTACGAAATGAATCTGCTCCGAACGTTCGGAAATGCGTTTCTTTTGCTTTTACGTGGTAGAGGTGCGAAGAAGTAAAAGCAAACTGTTGTTCTGCAAACTTCGTGGGAACTTTAATTTTTAACGGCTCGTTCTGACAGCTACTTTTCGCCCAACGCAGAGCGAAATTAGACGTACCTTCGAAATCGATCTAAATTTTGATTCGAAGTAGCCAAGGTAAAAAAAATTATGCCCGCGTGCATATAACAACCTTGTGGAAAATCTGTCCGCGTTCGTGTGTTTTAGACCAAACGGTGCCTTTCGAATATAATTCGAACTGAAAGCTTTCGTAGACCGTTTGAAAAAAGCTCCTCGCTTACGTAAGGTAAGCATTATACCTCTCCGTTCCACGTCGGCAAAATGCAAAGCAAACGCTCACTACATTCAGATCCCATGCTATTCTACGAGCAGTTCCTACAAACAGGGTTATTTTTATGCGATAACATGATAAACTTATTGTACTGCTTTTCACGAAATATGGAAACTTCGGGAACTTTCAAACACAAAAGTCGCTACTCTTCGTGCACAGGCGCACGAGTGGTTGTGTACTGACGCTCAAATCTTCCCATTACCACCAGACCCACTCACGGTTGGGTGTTTTTTTAAATGCATCTGCATGGCCTTTCTCATGCATGGTGTACAACTGTGTGACAAGGAATATTGATATAAGCTGTTTCTAACCGGTGGTGGACCAACATTCGTTCGAGAATTACGATTTCTTCGAACAAAAGTAGAATTGGGATCCGAATCACGCTAGAACGTTACACTTTCGTTTGAAATAGTTGTATTTATTGCATCTTTTGCATCTAAGGACACATAAAACATAGCTTCCGCCTTAATTGTTTTTTTTTTTCCACTATCATTTGTATATCTAAGAAATAAAATCGAATGTTCTATTTCCTCATCTTCTCCAGCCCATTCCAAGACAGTTGCCCATTACATGCCTACACTTATTTTTATTCACGATTACGCGGAGAACACACAGAAAAAGTTTTAGCGATTGCTTTCAAAATTATAGCGAAATACAATTCAGTTTCAAAATAAGGTTTGTAAAAAGGATGTTCGCAGTGATAGATACCTTTTGGAAACGTAATTTCACCAAGTAGATGAGAAGGAAAAAAACCTTCCAATTATTGAATCAGCCCAATAAATTCCTATCTTCGGTACAGTTAGTACTTTTGCGTAAGATTTAGTAAAAACTGGAAAAAAATATCAAAAATAAAATTCCTTCACATGCTTTCCGTGCCGGGTGGTCCCATGGTGGCCGCGCTAAGCGTTCGACCAACGATACCACAACGATCTGGGTATGAAATGATACTGACACGACCACTACACCCGTGGCCACTAGGTAGAAAAGGATTCCTTGCGGTAAACCCCTTGTGTGCGGGGGACAGCGCTTCACAGATCATCATCCTCGTCCCATTCGCCTAACAGTGAGCTTACTTCTTTCGACTTCGAGGCTGATTTGTCCTTATCCTCCTCGTCGTCTTCAACACCTTCATCCTCTTCCGGTTCGCTGGTGTCCCCCTGCTTGCTACTCGCCGTCGCTCCCTCCGAGCTTGTTGTCCCATTTTTCTTAACACCTTTCGCCGTACCGGGTTGCTTCCCTTCTGGAGATTGTTTTGCTGTGTCCTCCTTTTTCTTATCATCGTCTTCCTCGGACAACTCCTCTTCCTTCACCGGGGATTGTTCCTTTTTTATCTCTTTCACCTTTTTGCTTTCACTCTCGCCGGCGGAAGCCTTCGCACCGGTTACCTTAGCTATTTCCTTCTCCAGATCGGGCGCGTCCGCGATCTCATCCAGCTTGGCCTCGTTGTTCCAATCGTCGAGCAGTTTGTCGATCTCCTTTTCCGAGATCTGTTCACCGGACTTTTTACGTTCCTTGGTGGCCGGTACTTCAACCGGTGCAACTTTCTGTTTGCCCGTCGTCGTACCCTTCCCAGTTGGCTTTTTGTCCAGTTCCGACTTGGAAGTAGATTTAGCAACAGCAGTAGAAGGGGTGGCAGATGGTTTCTTTTCGACGGTCGTCTTTTTGGTGGACTTTTCCGAAACTTCCACTGCCGCCGAAGCGGCCGAAGCCGGCTGATCGTCTGCCGTATCCTCCGACCAGTCTCCTTCCAGCTCGGAAATCAGCTTCAGCTTATCCGACTGCTGCCGATCCTCCGAGTCGTTCATGTCTTCGTCCTTCGCTCCTTCGGTCGACGTGTCGGGCCGTGCTCTCAACTCTTCCTCCAAATCCATCAGCTCATCCTTGACCGCTTGCTGCAGCGTTTCGTTCGTTTCCATGTCCACGTCGTCCGTAGTGTTTTCTTCGTCTTCCTCCGGCTTGTCGGATGTGTCCGTACGGCGCGATTCTTGACTTTCGTCGGCTTCCTCCATCGACGCTTGCTTGTCGTCGACCGATGCCGCCTTGTCCTCCGACAGCGAAACGGATGCCTGCGAAATGTCATCCTCCGACGCCGTCACATCGGCCGCCTTCGAATCGGACTTTTGACTATCGTTATGTTCCGAGCCACCCTCTGCCGTTTGGCTGTACATCACCATAATGTTCTGCGCGGACGTATCGACGATCTGCACCCCTTCGTCCAGCTGTATCGTGGATCCGACCGCAAAGTTGTCCTCATTCAATACCATCACCACGTCGTTTCCTGGGCGAGTAGAAAATGGGTTGAAATTTAATAAAAATCCAAACGCACCCGCTTCCCGTTTACTTACCACTGCCGGTGTTTTGCAGCTGGGAAATGATTTCATCCTTCTGGGACTGCGTAAGCTGCAGCTCGGTTCCATCGGCTGTCACCAGCTTCGGGACACTTTCCGCACCCGTGCCGCTGGTTGCATTTTCCCCATGCACGCTGGCCAGCTCCGCCTCGATGAACTGATTCTGGTAGTTGGGATCATCGATCACAACCCCATTGTCACCGACAAGTGTCAGGCTGGTGGCAATACCGGACGCCACATTGCTAAGCGCTTCCGCTTCGGACGATGGTTCGAGCGTGATTTGGCGTGCCGTTCCTTTCGCGGGCGGAAGCGTAATGTTGGATAGAATTTTAATCTTACCCTCTCCGCTGGTACCGGCCGTTGGGTACGATTTTGCCTGCGGGGACGACAGTTCCTCCTCCGTTTGGTAGTCCTCATCGTCGGTAAACTCCAGCACGCCGTCCGCGATGGCCCGCTCCTTGTGCTGTACCTTCATGTGATCGTACAGCTCCATCTCCTTCGCGAACACCTTGTTGCAGTAGATGCATTGCTGCAGATCGCTCCGGGAATGTACTTCCTCTTCGTGCTTCTGCAGATCTTCGACGGTCATCGCTACGTGATCGCATTCGTCACACCGCGGGAACTTGATCGCGGGTTTAATCTTGTGCTCCGTGTGCCAGTGGTAGATCAGATGGGGATTGCGCTGCTGCGCCTTGAACCCACAGTGCTCGCATATGCGCACATCGATCCGTTCCTTGTGCTTGTGGATCAGATGGTTGTAGAACGCTTTGTAGCTGGGAATGCTTATCGGGCGCCCGTTAATGCCACACCGCAGACAGAGCCAGGGGCCGGTCGTGTTTTCCGCACCCTTTGCGATCAGCGCGTGCATCGTTTTGGCGTCGATCGTTTTGGTGGTGCCACTAGCGGGCGGCTTTCCGGCGGATGTGGTAGCGGCCGATGCGCTCGATGGTGCTTTCACCATTTCGTTCCGTATGTTAGCCGTCGCGCGGCGTACCATCGAGAGGTCCTGCTTTAAAGGCGTTGCAGTGCGCACTTCCATCTTCGGTCCGGATGACGACGTCGTGCCACCGGTTGTACTGTTCGCATTGGCCGGCGAAGGTTTCTGCATGATTTTTAACTTGATATTCTTGTTCTTTTTCACCAGATGGGGATATTTCTTCAGCACCTCCGATATGATCTTCGCATGGTCAACGCTGCCGGAATCGTCCTTTACGGTGATCTGTTTCATCGCGCTCGAATTTTCACCCGAACGGGGTGATTTCGATTCCTGCTTGATGGTGGTTATCTTAACCGAGGCTGCCTGCTGGTTGGCGGACTTTGCCAGTGCAGCTTTCACCGAGGCCGGTGGCTGATAGTCCTCATCATCATCGTCGTTGAAGTGTGTATCGTCATCCACATAGTCTGGCGAATCGTCATCGTGCGTCGTCAGCTGGCTGCGCATTCGGGCCGCTTCGGTGAATTCTTTCACCTCCTCCAGGTTGGGCTTTTTGGCCGGTGGAGACGTTAGCGATCCGCTGGACGATCGCTTCACCACGTTTGCATTGGTGTAACCTTTGCGTAGCTTTTCGAACGGTGATGTTTCTTCCTCCTTCTTTACCTGGTCGGCCGTCAGCAGGGGTTTCGTTTCGTACGTAATGCCATCGAACGAACCTTCGAAACCATCGCCCATTTCGCCGTCATCGAAACGGGACGGGCCTGGTTTGACGTCCTTTGAGACCGTGCCTTTATGACCGTACGAATGCACCGGATGGCGTACCATCGGTAAACGCGGCTTGGGCCCAACAGTGGGACCCCGCTGTCCGGGCATAACGCGCGGACCAGCTCCCTGGTACATGGCGACTCCACGTCCACGCGGTGCCTGTTTATTCAGCAGTACCGGTTGCTTCACGATACGCGAGGACGTTTGGCGGTGCGCCTCGAGCAGCTTCAGCAGCACGGTCATGTTCATGTCGGTGGCCGTTTTCAGCAACCGGTCGTACATGTTGTACTGGAACTCGAGCGTACCCGTGTACATGAAGTTGACGATCGGGACGATCACGTCGGCCTGCAGATCCATCGGCATGATCAGCACGTCGTCGTACATCTCGCACACATTTTCCAGATGGTTGAAGTAATCCGTACAGGCGGAAAGTACCAGCCGGTGCACCTTCAGCTGGGAGTTGTCGTTGAACTGTAGCGTCAGATCGCAGTGGTCGGTTTTGTTGAAGAAGTTTTGCAATTTCTGCAGGAAGAACACACCCCAGTTGTCCACTTTCACCGATTTCGCTTCCGCGTACCGTGTCATCTTGTTCATTTGTACTGTTTAGGCGGTGTCGAATACTTTGCTCACATCAGTCAAATACCTAGAAGCACGAACAGAAAAGAAACAATTACTCTACTATCCTCCAAATTGTATCGGAAATGTTATCAGGGTACGGTTGTGTCTGTGATTTAAAGGGCCAACAACAGCACGCATAGTTTGTTTACGTTTGACCCCGTCCCTATCCACCGCATCGGACTTCCACAAACTTTCTCTGCCATATACTGTCACAGCACGAGATGAGCATGATTGGCTAGGGCAAAGTGATTAGCAGAACTGAAAACAATTCGCAGAACCGATACACCGCACAGAACATTCGCTGTTTCCAAACTTCCTGCTGATTACCGATCAGGTGAAATCGGTTGTAAAACTGGTTTGAATCAAGCGACCGCTAATGGGGAGGTATTCGAGAAAGAATTTCACCAGCCCGCCTTCCCTAGCGCACCATACTGCACCGTACTTCCGGACGCCGATGGAAAGGGTCACATAATGCGTAAGCTGTTTTAAAAACAATCCCTACACCTCCGTAAAATACGTTAATTGATACGCACACTGTGTTTACCGCGCGTCCTTTTTAACTGCTTTTACCAACTCTAGCAGCACTTCGTCAAACCAAAAACTGTGCTTTGTTTCGAGAACTCGCACAAAAGTTGCCTTATAAACCAACGAAAACTGCTGCAAACCAATATGGCGGCCCGACGCTGCTTGCTGAAAGCTTTCACAAGCGTCGAGCTTTTTCTGCGCTAAACAATTCCGAGCGGCGTTTTCGAAGAGAGCATTTCACGTGTTCGAACATGAAATCGATTCGCGCGATTGAAATGGATTTCGTACATACCCGCTGGTTCGATTCTTCACATCGGATTCACTGCCTGTGCCGAATGCCCGGTTTGAAGCGGTTGCCGTTCAAACTCACTCACATCAAGCTGGTTTGAGGTGGAACTCGCTGTCCTAAAACGATTTAGATCTGTTGATGACAGCTGTAAAGCTTTCGCCAAACACCAAAGTAGCGTTGTTTCTTTACTTTCTCGGGTGTAAACAATTTTATAAAAACTACACAACTGGATAAGAAAAGTGCCAACGACGACGGGAAAATGCCCCCAAAGTTTAAGTTCACCGAAGGTTTGCCGATTACGATCGAAATGCGTTTGTTCACACCACTTACCTAATTGATAACCATTACAGGTGAAAAGGTGCTTTGCTTTCACGGTCCGCTGTTGTACGAAGCCAAACTGCTACGATGCGCGATGATGAAAGAAAAGCAGGTAAAATACCTAGTGCATTATGCTGGATGGAACAAGAAGTACGTGCCGAGCACAGTGGGGAATATGCTTTTTCTGCTTTGTTATTAACACGATACCATTTCGCAGCTGGGATGAGTGGGTACCGGAGAGCCGTGTCCTGAAGTACAATGAAGCAAATCGCCAGCGGCAACAGGAAGTGCACCGGTTACATTCACCTCTGGTAAAGAACAAGAAAAGCAGTACAAAGACGAAAAAGTCGGATGCGCAGGGTGGAAATAGTGGTCAGAGCAAAGATAACGATTCGCGAGCATCAACACCATCGAAGGAAGTGTCCAAGGAGAAAGAAACGGCGACACAACCCATCGGTACACTTTCTACATCGGCAACAACGCCCACTACCACCACTACCAGCGGTAGCACGTCAGGAAGTGCTTCGTCTACAGGAAGGAACAGATCATCCCTTAAGACGACTATGACCAGTGCGAGCGTTGCTTCGTCTCCCAGCTCCACCTCATCATCGGCATCTTCCACCCTAGCTGCATCTGCGGCGGTGGTAGCAACTACACCTACTCCTAATGGAAAAGACGGCAAGGCATCGGAAAGTAAGGATTCAGGCGAAAAAACAAAAGAAGAATCATCTAGCGAACAGAGCAGCTCTAAAGCGAAGAAACGCGGTCGGAGTGATACAAATTCGTCCAACGTAGAATCGGAGGATCAGTTCATTTCGAAGGTGGAGGTTAAGATTAAAATTCCTGACGAACTGAAGGTATGGCTGGTTGACGACTGGGATGCAATATCGCGCCAGAACAAGCTGCTTGAGTTACCCGCCAAGGTAACGGTGCAGGAAATAGTGGACAACTACGTACAGTACAAGAAACAGAGCAAGGTGACGACGGCTACCAAGGAAACGGCCGTGGCAGACATCGGCAATGGAATAGTTGAATATTTCAACGTTATGCTTGGTTCCCAGCTGCTCTACAAATTCGAACGACCACAATATGCGGAGATGATACAGGCCCATGCGGGTGTGCCGATGGCTAAAATCTACGGTTCCGTTCATTTGCTCCGGCTCTTTGTGAAGCTGGGGCCGATGCTAGCCTTCACCTCACTGGATGAAAAATCAATACAATCTTCCCTGGGTCACGTTCAGGACTTTTTGAAGTATTTGGTCAAAAATAGCAGTACGTTATTCAACATGCAGCACTACGTAAATACCAGCCCCGAGTACCATAGGAAGGCCTTGTAAAGGCGTTCTTAAAGAGTAGTGGTAAAAGGCAGACGGTAGAATTTGAATTGTATCTTTCTTCTTTGGAACTAAAACCTCGAGAGCCTGCCACACTTCTGGCTTCCGTGACTTGAATTTACCCGCAACAGGACAGTCTGTCCTGCGTACAGGGGAACGGCCCGAATGGGATTCGATTCCCGGTCCTGCCCGTATGAGACCGGAGTCGCTATCTACTCTGCCACCGAACCGCAACGTTGTACTGTATTGTATTGAAGGTGACAAATAAACTGTGTTTTGTCTACGCATGCACTATCTCAGTTTTCTTACAAGTTTAATATGTTGTTCAAACCATTGAAATAACAATTTTCACTTCTGCTCTATCACAAACGCGAATTATTCAACAAATTCATCTAATTTTAGTGGCTAAAAATTAGCAGAGAAAAAGCACCACAAATCGGTTGTGTACAAAAATAAAGCTCACGTTTGTCAAAATCTGCACTTGGCAATGTCACACCCGCCTTTCAAAATATCTATACACCTTGTCGATAGCACATTTCACCCGAAACGTAAACAAAACAAAGCCGGCTGGCAATACAGCTGTTTTCCGTACATAGTTCAATAAATTGTTTAATTTTGCACTGTTCTTCATAACTATGTCGGCTGCAAGGCTTGTTCAGTACATTGTCGTAAATGGAGAAATTGCTAAAAGCTGGCCTAAAGGTGCTCTTGTTGCACAGTGTTGCCATGCCGTGGCTGCCATTGGCCATTTGTACGCAGCTGATCCGGACACCGTAGAATATTTTAAGGACCTAGATAATATGCATAAAGTAGTGCTAGAGGTAAGTATTGGAACTGCATCCCTCATGCAATATATAGTGCAATGTTTGTAACACATTGTGTGTGTACGGGAGTAAGTTTTATGGAGAAGATTTTTATTCATATACATACATTATTAAGTACACACGGTACTATTGATCATTCTGCACCTTCTGATTTAGTCCTGTGCAAGACGATGTGCACGACATTCTGAAACAGTTCAGGGGTTCGCACATCAGATGTGCGGACATTACATTACCGACGTACAAATACCATCGTTTGGCATGGCGGAAAGAATATTTGAGCGTGTGAAAGCTATTTTAGGATTTCGAAGAGAATTTCTAACACCTACACAAAAATATGCCGTGTTAACTGGCCCTTGCGCATCGCAACGCAGACCAGAACGTACACTAGCCGTACACAATCGAATATCGCGGTCGGTTTTAAGGGGTTATTTTAGGAATCACGGTACAGCCAGTCAGGCTGCTGCTAAACCACTAGCCCAGTGTGTGCACTGATCAAATCAATGGAAGAAATGCCCCACACTCATTGCCTCAATGTAGGCAAAGAATGTTTTAAAAATGTTCTAATATTTCACTACTTGTTGCACGCTTGTATCACTATTTCCCCTTTCCCATTTTAGGCACCTGATACGGCCAAACTTGTTGGCCTGGGAGAAGTGTTGCAACAGAACGAGGTCAAACATAAGGTGTGGATAGAGCAGCCCGAAAACCTACCAACATGCATCGCGCTGAAACCGTACCCCAAAGAAGAGGTACAGAAGTATATGAAGAAATTCAAACTGCTTAGTTAAGGGTGGGCTGCCAACATATAAAGGTTTGTTATAATTATTCGTGATATAGACGTGTCAAGTTGTGCTACTATATGATGTCTGGTACCGTGCGTTATGCGAGTCCTTGGCAGTGCCCTGCAAGTTCTCCTTGAACCACGCATAAAAGCAAACGATCGTCCCTGATCGTGTGAGAAGATCGAATCAGATTGGTTTTTGGTCTACCATTTCACTTCATGCCATGATGACATCATGCAGGGGACAAATTTATTACACCAAACATTAGCGCGCGCGCGTGGTCGGCGAATAGGTTTCCATCTATCCTTTGCTGTGGCCCCATTAGCTGAACAGTGCTATAGAGGAATTTTCCAAATTTTCCACACTGTGCTGTCCCACTTTTTGGTCGGGTTTGCGTGGGGAACCGAGTAGAAATAGTTTTATTTATGGAAACGCACTCGTACTCGTGGGTGGGTTTGAAAGATTTGATTTCGTACACGATCCTGATGGGTCGTCGAAAAACTCCTCGGTTGGAGCTTGTCTAGCAGCATGCGAATCTTTGCTGCTGCAAATCGACACAAACAGATGCGCTGAAACAACAGTACATCATTTTATTTACGTTCTCCCGGCACAATGAATGGAAAATCGGACCTGATCGGTGTGGTGTTTTGGCAAACACGATCGAATACAACAGCAGTGTGGTGGTTGTTTTGCAACTGAAGCGCAATGCGTGGGGAGTTCGTTATTTTTACGAAGCTTTATAGATTTTTTTTTTTTGCCAGAAGAAGGTCTTATAGCTTTTATCTCTTGCACTGCTCCGAAGCTAGTTTACAATCGTATTAAAAGAAAAACTAAATTGTACGAGTAAAATTCCATGTTTTTGCTATCATGTGTTTTTTTGTATTTGGTTTTTATATTTATACTCTTTAACGTTTTTTGTCGAAAACTACCTTTCTCTAATTGACAGTGAGACATAGGAAACTATTGCTCGTACTTGAACAGTAATTAGATTTATTTATTATCAGAACCACCGCCGCAGTACACGGACCTTCAGTTTGTGACACCAATAATGTCCAGTTTAGGTTGGTTACACGATGAGAATGGTGGCAGAAAATGTGAAGTTAGCTTTAGTAAACAGCATCAACGTTAAACTTCTCGTACCGGCCAATCAGTGCCCAATAATCATCATGTTTCATCGTTGTATATGGTCTGCCTGGTACGTGCCCATAAGTCGAGCAAATATTTCGATCCCCTTACCTATGTTTTGTGTAGAGAAAATACTCCATTTACTTCACCGATGTTTACCGATGCTTTTTATGTGCACCAAAAAGGTTCCTTGCTACACCTCAAAACGCCCGGATCGGCATAATCGGCTCAGGCGACCTTGTGAAGGTTGTACACCAGCTGGTACAGCATCGGTGCAATAATTGAACGGACCTCGGTTCGAAAAATCATCTTCCATAAGCGTGGAAAGTGGCCACCGTCGATATCCATCCGCACAGCACTGTTTTGGTTGAGGGTTTCTGGTGCGACCATACAGAGCATTGCGAGCAATGAGGATCGTCATATGGGGAGCGTCGAGGGTGGTTCGAGAGGAGCGAAAATTAATAACCACCAGTTTGATCATCGAAAAACTCGTTCTTTATGGACATCGACAATACGCGCACATGCGGTCGTCCTTGCGTCTGTGTGTTCTACTCCATCTCACCACCTTTTCCCCCGTCCCGTCTAGTGTTCGCCCTTTTCCCCAAGCCTTCTCCATGGGGAACAGTGGGCATCGCGTTGCGACCGTGAGGTGGCTCCAGTTTGGCGAAGATATCGGCGCGAGAATCCGTCAAACCCTCTGGTACATGATGGGATGTGTTTTGGGGGGATATGATGAAATTATGGCTGTGGGGAAACACTACTGCACTACCCTTTGGGCACACAACTGGCAACCAACAACCGAACAGTGCAGGAGATCGAGACGTCGGGCAGTATCTTGTTTGTTGCAGTGTTGAGCTTCGAGAGGCCTCTTTTTCCTTATAGGGCAGAAGTGTATGTAATGTGCTCGGAATGGTAGTTTGCATTTAAATTTCTTGGAAATGATTCACCATTTTGTCGATTGCACATTGGACCTGGGCTGATGACTGGGATAAGGAGAAATCCTACGATCATGGAGTGTTGTCTTTCTGCATTCGAAGATATGATAGTTTGAGGTTTATGACTCATTAGAGCAGTTCCATTGCCTTCGAGCTAATATACCGAAAGTCATGGATCATGTTTATTCCACCGGTTATGGGTGTCGTTTCATGTCCCGCATATGACTCTTTTGGGTCATGAGGTCAAGAAGAGATCTTTTCATTATGTGCTCATCTGTTTTTCGATATTTAGATGATATCAACTTCACTGTTAACGATTATGTTTCCCATTCAAAAGCAAAAATCCTTAAATAGCACAATCATAGGATTAATTTTAACATACCTCATAACTGTGAGCCTTATTGAATAATACTAATCACATATTAGACTTTAGAAAGAGATCTTTACCTCTATAATCAGCTCTATTTTGCTTAACGATATACTCTTTCTGTTGGATCGAGCTTCACTCGAGCTGTGCAATTTGAATCGTTTTCAATCGTTCTGTGAAATCGCATGTGTAAGCACACAGGCGTAAGAATAGATTTTATGTGCGACCTTTGGCTGGTCAGTGTCGTTTATTCTTCTCGCAAAAAAGCAGAACAATCGTGTACATCGGGTGCAATTCTGTGATTCATTCATGCTATGCAAAAATGATGAAAGGATTGTTCTGGTGTAGGTGCAAATCTATTTAAATCTATGGTAATAATAAATTTCGGGGCTCACATGGTAATTTTTTATGTCTAAAAGGTTGATCTTTCTTGTTTTCTCTAACTAGAAATAGAGCGCAGGAGAATTGCAAACAAAGTACAATAGAAAAGGTTGCAGAAGAAATCTGTTTTACTTATCAATGATTGACAACTGTTTTTTTCCGATTTACTTAAAATCCTTTCAGAGATTAGGAGATTGAGTAATACAATTTCACGTCTTTATGTTTTTTCATATTTTTACGTTCATAATTACGTTTTTTTATTACAAAAAAAACTTTTTGAACACTATAACATAACTATATGGACACTTCAGAAAAATGTTGTTTTTCACATTAAATAATGAAATTAAAATTGGTCAAAAATAACTACAATGCTATGTACGTTATTTCACAACAAAATATATTTCTTAAAGATTGTTTATGCATTATTTATATTAAATGGAGATTTTAATTTTTTTTACATTTTAACATGGTTTTGATCAGTTTTGGAATTTTAAAATTTTTGTAAACTTATTTAAAAAAAATCCCTATTTATAAATGATGTGTGTTAATAAATTACCAATCGAAATAAGTATATAAGTTGATAGCAAATGGTCTGAAATGAGTACAGAAGCAACACAAACATAGAGCAACAGGTAAAAAAAAGTGATATGTACAGTGAAAACCGGTCTAAAACATTAAATAACGAATTTTTAAAGAAACCGAAAACTTACGATCAGTAGCTGGCTTAGTTAAGGAATGCAATCATCAACTGCAACTTGTTTTCCGACAACTACACACTTCACGATAAAAATTTTCGTCTGTACTTATAAGTGAAGAATGCTTCGATATCTACCAACCTTCTGACCTACCTACGTGTGTGTTATCGGAATAACATTTTATTTATCATATTGCATCTATCTTATTGTAGAGAAACTCATAATCTAAGGAAAAACTTAGTCCATCTTTTATAACCGGAAGATCAGTACTCCTTCGAGATAACCTCGCTGCTATGCACTTAGCCATCGAGTAATCTCATTTTTTACAGCTTTCAACTAAACATAAAAAGCAGAAATTCATTTCACTACTCAACCAGTCCAGAGAAGCATCCATGAGGACATTACGAATTGCATCTCTGCCGGCGATATCTCACCACACAAATTTGGTCGAATTTAGTCATCAAATACGATCACGAAAAGGGAAATGCAATCAGTGGAGTAATCCAACGCATCGGCGTCCGTCCATTTGTGGCACACTGCACATGCAGGTGCTAATATCTGCAACCGGCTAACCATTGAATAATTGATTAATTGCCGTAATTAACAACACACCGAACCGGCCAATCATAACACCCTGAGGCGATCGATCGGCAAGAATATCCACCCGAGGGGTGAGGGATCTGACACTAAACCAGTCTGCAGCGATGGAGTAGTTCGTTTAGCACCCCGTTTTAGCTTTCAACGGATTCCCTAATGCACCACTAAGCTTTCCATCAGCTTATGGTGGCATGGGAAACATGGCTTGGTAATTATCAGCCGCACAAAACACTGCCATCCTTTTTGTTTTTCCTATTCGGTGCAGTTGGTTCGTTTAGTTAGTGAATCACTCAATGGTGAACGATCGTTATCTGAAATGAGCTTCCAGCTTGTCTCTTTTGACAAGATGCAACGGAGTGGAGTGGTACGATTTATGGCACCTTCTACCATCTGTTACCAGCCCCGGTTCTGTTCTCCGAACGGACAGCTACATAAATGTGGATGTGTCCTGATGTGGGTCGACCTTATGACCCATCCATACGTGTGACCTTCTTAGTGGCAGAGTTCGCACGTAATGTAATTAAAAGGGTGGAAAGAAACAACAGAGGCACAGGTGGGAGCAGAAGGCTCCGGCGGTCCGAGCAGGCACATGAAATAGAACATTATTAAGCTGCTTTTTTTTGCCTAATATGGTCACGGAGTGGAGTGTCTGTAGATTCTGTGCCACAGTTCCTGGCGTCGTTCGAGACGTCGAGTGAGCCGGTTGGCGTAATACACTGTAAAGCGTACCTTCCATCGTGCGATCCATATACATACACTGGTGAAGTGTACGAACGATAACATTCAGTACCATTGGCTTACAGCATCTTGTAACGTGCTGGTAATTGTATGGCGCCAACTGTGTGCTGTACTCGCTAATATGACAACTGACTGACGTTGGCGGGAACATTCATTTGTATTTGTTCAATAATTTATGCAACGATTATGGTAGGTTGTAATAATGATGAATAATCACTTTAAGATTGTTTATTTTGTTAAAAATTTTGTTTTTATGTCATGAGTTTTAGGATTTTTATTTATTTTAATCTCTGTTCATAATAATTACAGATAAATACTAATCAGGATAATCGGAAGATCACTACTACCAAACCCGCGAAATTATTCACCGTTAAAGACTCATCGTGGGTAGCCCGAAAGTCAGACCGCCGCCTCCCCCGAACGCAACAGGTCGATGTTGACGATGTGATTCATTGAAATTAAATTTTATCCTTCCTACCACCTGTCGCCCAACGCCTGCAACGCATCCCAACGAGGCACGCGCTTTCGCATGCCACTGTTCGGTAGTTGCCCAAATTTCATGATGTCACGGCATCGGGAATCGGCAAGGCACATAAACAAGCACCGCGACATGCTGACCCACACGGTGTGTGCGGTTCGATCGACAGGTTAAAAATAGGATCGCTCGTCCGCAATCCCTCCGGCACCGAGTGTGCGGTGCCGGAAAACTGCCAACCATCAACATTCGGGTTCGCCCAACAAACAAAAAAAGACGAAAATGTGATCCCATGGAGTGGTGGAAGTTTTCCACCGACTGTACGATGGTGGGGACTATGCGGCTCGATCGGTCCCCATACAACCGATCGTGAGTGGGGATGTACCTTCCGGTGGTGAGGGTAAAATTCACTTGCGCATTCGCGTACGATTTGCGTACAGACACGTTGCGTTGGCCGAAGCCGAAGCTCGTCGTGAAAATGATTGCATCCGTGTACAAGATGGCATACACACACATGCACACACGTGGGTTTTGAGCCCATCGACTGGCCATGCTCCACCTCCTGCCCTGCCCCGGTCAGTCCACATCACCCGAGAGGACTCCAAGCGGTTCGTGCGCACGATCGCCACACGAACCGGGCTTGCGGGTGTGTGCGTGCACGTACGCACACGGTTCGTGGGCACGCTGGTGTGCAACTCCATCCGGGCCGGGGTGCGCACCGTGCGCCACTATCGAGACGGTTTTTCGACGTTTTTCAGTTCGCCTTTAAACTGTTTAACTCGCGGATTCAAGTGTAAGTAAGGTCCTCCGGGTTTGTTTGCTGGTTCTCTGTTCGGATAATCTTACGGGCCGTTGTTTTGTGGGGGGCCTTTTGTTTGAAGGTTTTTAAACGGTGCTTTCTTGTAAAAACTGCGAAATTGTAAACCTTTTACTTAACGCTGTTTCGTTCGCTGACGCTGTGGTGGTTTCGCATTTAGCAAGGGAAAGTTGTAAGGAATCGGGTTCCGTTCTCCAGAGCCGAATGCGTATTGCGAAGATGCTCCAGTTTGGTGATGTTGAAACAGTGTGAAATAGAAGACATTTAAATGTTGGATTCTTGTGTGAATTTCACATAAGAAGTTTTGAAATGCAGAAAGCGAAAAAAGAGGAACCTTCTCCAGCTTCCGAGCAGGATATTCCAGATCGTAACGAAGAGCAAAAGTGTTTGTGCTGTAGCGATCGCACCTGTGTATGTGTGTGCGTGTACGTGTGCGTGTGTTGCGAGTGGAACTGCACGTGTATGTGTGCATCGGTGCATCGTTCTAGCGCGGTGTGCGAATGAAGAACAGTGTTACCGTTTTTCCCTGCTGGGCATATAAATGTGGAATCAGCTGATCCAAACTGGAAGGTGGCATTGTGTGGAATGCCACCCACCACCACCGTCGTGCGGTGGAATGTGCATACAAACCTATCAGGCCCATCTTACCCTAGTCATCGATTAGGAATGTGCCAAGCGAACCAAACATAAGAGCAAAAAGAAAAGCAAAAGCAAAAGACCCAGAACGGTGACCACCTAGTGGGATGTTTGTGCTGAGCATGCCAGAAACTAAGCGGCCAGTTTTAAATTCACCCGTGTTTTGCGATTGTGTAATGTGGCAATATGAAGAACCACGAAAAAAGAAACTAACGCCTAAAGAAAAATGATGTGCGCATGAGCTTTCCGCGAGAAGTGCGATATTTTTAAAACTAACAGCCATTGGACGAAGCGCGAGAATGAAAGCCTACCGGGGCAGATGCCGCTACACACGTTTTGCGGTTCGGTACACGCACAACGTGTCGGTCCAACCGGTCCGATCGATCGTGGGAGCGTGTGTGATCGTATTTTTAGAACACCGACAGTTTTGTGCCCATCGTCGCACCGAACCGCATACCAAGGCGAGAAGACGTCGTTGGCAGGAGGGTGGTCAACCTGCAAGAGAAGACGCGCGGGTGTACACTTTTTGCGTGCGCAATGGTGCCGATCTGGGCGGTGCGGATGCACGGCACCACTGCGCACGACCCGAACACCGCGGCGGGTTTGGGTTTATTTTCGGCCATTCAACATCCGTTCGCGATCGACGTTTATGGCAAAACCCGGGCAGGCCGGAGTCGGCCGCGACGTTTCGTGTCCTGGCAGAGCATACATTGCGTGCGGCGGCCATTTCAACATCCCGATCCGTGGCGGAAAGTTTATTTTTAAACCATGCTCGCCCATGCCGGAGAGTTGGCTTAAGTCATTCAAAAATGTTGCGATCGGATACACGGATCATTAGCGGGCGGTAGTACAGACCAGAAGGAACAACAGAAGAATGAGATGTAATTTTGATGGAAAATGTTCTGAAAAGATCATCTGAGGATCTTTTCTTTAATGTCTCCATTCCAGCACAGTTTGTGGAATTTAAAGTACACAATATTTGCAGTAATGACCTACTTGTTATCCAACGCCACTGCACTATCCCGACGAACCGCTTGAAGGGCGTCTGTACGATCTCCTGTCACACTACCTTGATAAGGCGTCTCCCTTTGCGTACTCTCCGCCGCTGCAGTGCCGTTTGCCATTTACAACCTCACACAGACAGGTGTCTCAGGTGTTCAGACCCGAGATGATGGGTCGACATGAATCTGTTTGCAAATTCCGCCGTGTGCTAAAGTAGGGCTCTATTCTTATCGCGCGGTTCGGGCGAATGATTCAACGCCCCGCTGAACGATCGTCCCAACCCAACTTACCCGATGCACTTGGTTTTCTCTCCCGGCTGTAAACATGCACATGCACTTATCGGCCACCGTCGACAGACGATTAAATAATTAACATCCAGCGTAACCGGATACCGTCACCGGTTGGCCTTGGCGAACCTTGGTGAAGTTTGCAATTTGACCGAAATTTCCTACCCTGTCCTAGCGCGCTCAAGAGAGAGAGAGAGAGGGAGAGAGAACGGGAGAGGGAGAAAGTGATCATCGGGAACGGGGAAACGAGTTTTTGCGATCGTAACCTGCCGCTTCAATTGGACACTTCGGTTCACTAGTCATTTACAAATGGTGAGACATCTTTTCTGCCTGTCCTGAGAAGCTTTCGCTTTCTTGCAGAGTTGTGGCGCAGACAGCCGGAGAAGATGTTTCAAGATGTTCAAATTTCGTACCGCACACTTGGTGAAATCTTACCCGCAATTATGTTGTTTGTGGTTACGGCAAACCGTACGCCGTTGACATTCACCTAGAAGCGTGGTCATGAGCCCCCTGGACGACGACAGCACAAGGTCCCTGGGGCAGTGTGTGTTATCTGTTTAGCTTATTTTCTACACAACCTGAAGCCATACTGCTGGTTCACGGCAGGGCAGGTTTCGTTTTGTTCTCCGATCAATACGTGCCAGCTCTCTGGGGACGAACATTTCGAGGAAGATCTTCGATGGTGTGCAATAAAATAAGCCACCATAATGATTACGCACCAATGCACAGTTAAACCTGTTCGAATATTTATTGCACAAAATGGTGAGATAAATATCAACCGACCCTGGATCCAACGATCGGGTCATACAAAAGCGATACGACACACGGTGGCAGCCCCACCGGATTGATGCGTCGGAATAAAAACATGACAATAAACATTCCCAGCCGGCAGCTGGTTTCTTCAATGAGGTTCGCGCTACAGCAACAGGCTGCAACTTCATTCGACACTCGAGCTTGAGAATGTTGTCCCATTCCATATACGTACATAGTTTGACCCGAAAAAAGGTAGATAAATAAATGGAACGACACTAACTGGTGCGTCGTAGATTGGGTTTCTCTCTCACCGATCGTAAAATTCCATAACGTCCAAGGTTTAGTGTGCAGCATCCTCTAATTCCAGCGAAGGAGTTATGAACCGCACGAGCGATACTTAGATCGTCTCTAAGCCGATAGTAGCGCTTTGTGGGAAATCTGCGTACTTCAAATAGGAAGGAACGTCCCTGGCAAAACATCCAATTAGGTGGCAGCCACTATGAGCCACTGTGACACAAATCTCGACCTAATGCTTTGCACTATGTGGTGGCCCCACCACCTATGGCCCGTTTGCTCATTGATCATCTGGTTAATGGGTTTGAGCATGATGTAGTCGGTGGGGATTCCAAAACAGTACGTAAAAAAAATACGTTAAACACACGCTCGATGACGGACCACATTCGCGCTTTCGATATAATAACGCGATTAAATTGAAATTCACGTTTCTCTGATTTTCTTCCGTAAAAGGAAAACGGAAGGCCGCCGCATGGTGTCAAGTTGTACCACCGTGTGGCCGTTGGAACGAATGCCGTGTACATACTGCGGTGTCTGCATTTGCGTGTGCCCGTTTGGGCTCCGGACTATGATTATGCTCAGTGACGCCTGTGATCGTTTCGAGCGTATTTATACAGTGTCAATGGCGGTGGAATTGTGGCAGTTAAGAAGCAAACATGTGCAGCACAAAGTAGGGTTGGGGACATGAAATCTACAAGAGGGATGCGAAGGCTGGAACATCTGTTAGAGTATGATTTCTTCGATAAGAGGCTATTCGTTACACAAATGAAACTAGACAATTGTCAGTTTGCGTATTGTGAAAATGTTTATATTATCAAACCTTTCTTTATTATAACCATACAATTTAGTGTTAAGTTCACTAAAGAAAGAGGAGAAAAACATTAACTAACGTACATTCTTTTCTTTTTAAATTCCCCAGGCTACGCGTGTGCGATTCGGTTTGTGTGTAGTGTTTACCTTCCGTAGTGTTGTTGTGAAGTGACCGTTAAACAAAAACCCAACCCAAAATGGATGCGATTAAGAAGAAGATGCAGGCGATGAAGCTGGAGAAGGATAATGCCTTGGATCGGGCCCTTCTCTGCGAGCAGCAGGCTCGTGATGCTAACCTCCGCGCCGAGAAGGCCGAGGAAGAGGCACGCCAGCTGCAGAAGAAGATCCAGGCGATTGAGAACGATCTCGATCAGACCCAGGAAACGCTCATGCAAGTCAACACCAAGCTGGAGGAGAAGGAGAAGGCCCTGCAGAACGTAAGTACCACCGTTGCACGATAAGTCCCACATGATTGAATGGTACGACGAGGAGGTGGAGCCGTCCATGTCCGCAATCTCTCGCTGTGTCCCGTTCGATTACGCGAAGGACCTTCAGACAAGTCGCAGTAATTGTGTCAGGAGATTATCTGCACCTACAATTTCCCCGGTGACCTAAATCTTTTAAATGTCTCGGTCTGTGCTAAAATAGCTGCGTGATGGGAGTACAGGACATCAAAACAGGTGATTAGAAGAAGAAGTAACCCGGTGAGAAAAATGTGTTCCCACTCACACGAATGTTCAACACACGGTGTAGGTACATTCCAAAAACACTGTCGAGCAATCGAGCAAGTACATCATCGAGTTATTTTTGGAGTTTTTTTTTCTACGGCAGCGGCGCAATGCGCGGGGCTACAGTCTAGAAATGCGTCGTGCGTGCTCGATTTTGCGTATCATTTTCTGAACGTGAGCTCATTGCAAGTTTTTTTTTTCGAGGAAAATGAGAACAGAATAATAATATTGCTTAGAAGAAGAAAAGTAAAAACTTAAAATCTAAAACTCATCCCGCTCTAAGGGGATCAAGGATGAGGATCAAGTAGATGTAATGCAGAATAATGAATGTGGACGAAGTGACCAGTAATCGTCTCGTCTAGTCTAGCGTATTTTTTATTTCTTCAATGTTTGACGTATCCGTCACACGTAAGGCATGCTAAAAATAATCTTTCTCGCTGCACGTAAACTGCACCGTAGTGCAGTGACACTGATACGGATCGTTAACCGTTGCATAATCGTTCGGGCAACTCGGAACGTAATTTTTCGGGGCTATAATTTTTGACCGATTTGAGGGTTTTATTTCATTTGAGCGAAAACAAAACGAAGCTATGTTTCATACGAAAAAACAAGGGTATCGTGAAATTCTACACCATGAGCTCATCGTGCGCTATAGCAGCAATGCTGCATGACAGCGCCGGAAGTAGGATGGACCGGGGAAATATGGCCGCCTTCGATTGTCTATTTTTATCGAAACGATCGCGCGCATGAAAAACCAGAAAACGCGTGTTACGATCGGCTACGGAATGCGTATTTACCACCGTTGGGGTTAGGAAGATAAATCCGCAGCAGCCGCTGCTTTCCGCCATTGCGCGTTTGCACGTGCGCAGATCGGATCGACGTGCGCAATCCGATCATGCGCACTACGGTGATAGTGGGCGCATTTCGTCGTGTTGCCACGTACGTGATCGCGGATTCGGAACAAAAAGAGATATGTGATCGATGCCCGACGACGGTACCAGCACGGTTGTCACAGATGCCGATCATCATCCTCTAATTTTATCAATGTCCCTTCCTTAAGCATATGCTAATAATGGACCGAAAGCACGCGGCACCGTGGCCAACGCATTCCGCGACCCGTGTCAAATCTCCGATCCGGTGCAAATATTTGAATGAACTACGTTTCGGACACGCCCGGTAAGAATCCCCGTGGAAGGGTAGATGAAGGAGGGATTGTGGAATGTCAAGATGCCGGTTAGTGAGAAGAAACTTAAGGAAAGAAGACAAAGAATTGGTCACACCGATGACTACTATTCGGGTTTGGGGTGAAGGTAGACGAAAGAAAGCGCATTTGGGATTCATTCACAAGATAGTAGTACCGCGCAGCGCATACGCGCGCGGCAGTAGAATCCGCCGGCACCGGAGAAAGTTTTTCCCTGCCGTTGGAAGCGGACAGGCAAACAGCGTTGGGTTGCAATCCCGCTTCACCCACTATGGTCGGCATCATATCGTACGGCAATCGGAAACGGAAACCGGACTGTTGTAGCCGCCCAAAGCAGTCGCACGGTAACCGTAACGGTGGCAAACGGAAGCAAAATTCGAAAAAGGACCGACGTCACCGTGGAGGAAGAGGAGGAAGAGGAGGTGGAGGAGGAGCTGGGCGCAAGCGGCGAGGCGGTGAAAATCAACGAAGATTGCCGAAGCATGCCGAAGTGAGGATGCGATTTGAAGCCGGCGGCCGAGCTGTGGATGCGCTTTCGAACTCGAAAAAGCGGTCAAACAACGGCTTTCAAACTTCCATTTTCGAACTCGTTGACAAGACGTTTGACACGAAACTATGGGATCACGCTGGTGTGTCGGCGGCCACAAAGTTAACAGCAAATAAACAAGACGTCGCGAATGGTGCAGCTGGCGGTGGTGGTAGTGTCGTCGTTGGTGCAAGTATTATGTGCGAAAATAACTCCGGCCCGGGCCCTGGCACGGGTGGACGGAAGCGGGGCCACCAGCATCATCCACGGTTCGGCGGCACACGGCAATCTGCTGTTCCGGCCGAGGACGTGATAGCTGCCCTGCGCGGTGCCTTCGACTGTGGCACCAACTCACTGTCCTCGTCTTCACTCTCATCTTCCGCATCGTCCCTGAACGTGTCGATTTCGGGTAGTGCTGGTGGTGGTGGTGGTGGCAGTGAAAGAGTAGTGTCTGGCAGTGATGGCACCAGCAACAACAACAACAACAACAACCCACTGGTCACGGAGAGGACCACCATCGCTAAGCAGTCGGATGATAACGATGCAGAACTGTTGGATGATTATGAGATAGCGGCCGCATCAGCAGCAGCAACAGCTGACATTGTAAATAGTAATATCAAGAACAACAACATCACATCGCTCGGGGTACGGTGGAGTGGTGACCCTAGCAAGGAAAACACTCCGGAACCGGAGCAGGACCTACTAAACAACAATCGCAGCAATAGCAGCAGCAACCGTAGCAGCGTTAGTCCAAAAAATGTGATACCACTCGACGAAGTGGCCGATGCCGATGGGAGACCGCATCCAGCGGAACCGGTCTCCCGCACGGCGGAACCAGACGACGAGGACAGCATAGAGCTGAAGCTAGATCAGATCACTAGCGGGAAGGAGCTGGTACAGCAGATCAACAAGAAGCTGAAGCGCAGCAAACGGAGTCCACAGTTGGACGACACTGGTGCACCGGTCAGTGGGAAAAAGAAGTCATCTTCCAGCAGCAAGAAATCGTCGAAGACGGGCAGCACTGAAGGAGGAAAGCGGAAAAAATCAAAGTCAGCAGCAGCAGCGGCGGCAGCAGCAGCATTGGAGCAGCGAGCATCGGGGGATGGAGCATCGTGCGATCTGGATGCTGTGATCGGGGGGCTTTTGGGAGCGGGCGAGTACGGTGGTGGGCTGGCAGGCGATGGCAGCAAGGAGCAGCTGAACGACGAGAATGATCCGGACGTGGCGGAGTGGGCGAAGCTGCGGTGTACGAGCGAGCGGACCGAGGTTATTGCGGAGCGGGAACATCGAAGGCAGAAACGGTGTGCCGACTATCCCGGGTTGGCATTTGGACGGTCCATCTTTAGCTCCGATACCATGATGAAGTTTAACATCATCCGGAACGAGCTGCACAACATCATGAAAACGCAGCTGAAGCGGGTAAATATCATATACAGTACGACCTCATTTCGGAATTTTCCTACATTTTAGAACCGTAGAACGGAACATTCGTGTGTTAATGTGGTTGCGCGGCCAGTAAGCGATCGGTCTGGCCATCCCCGGGGGCACAAAGATTCTGTGAGCGTGAGTTGCGCGCAGGTTTCTAGACGGCTATTTTTAGCTATTCACAACGTAAGGGAGCGGTCCGTTCTTAAAATGCTGAATTTTCCATGATCAGCGTAGGCCGCGTTTCGTTGCTTTAGCGCTTGCGCTTCTGCTCGACGCGAAGGGAATTTTCCACCGGACCTTTTTATGGGGCACATACCGTATGTGCTGGTGCTGCCGTTAGCAATATTGTTTGCAATGCTGACACACTCTGCTTTCGGGTTTGAACGATGAGCGCGTTACAAAGATCATTGCGTACGGGATGATATCATCAGCCAGGGCGCCATTGCGATTGTGGCCTTCTGGTACGGTGCGCTCTAAACATAACTCTGCCCCGTGAGGTGGTGAAGAAAATTGGCGCAGAAACATTTTTGCCCAGATCGTCCGCCTTGTAGTGAATGCGCTAAGAATGTTTAGCTTGTTGTTTCCTCTTCGTGTCCTCTACCCCACCATCGATATACTTAGATGGGTAGTCGAATTTTGAAGCAAATGCGACAAAAGGTACGTTAAGTCTGTCTCATCTACTACCTGTTTGAACCGTACAAATCAAGTCGTACGATTCGACATCTAAAGGTACTGGCAACGGGTTCGTCCGAGAGGTGCAATACGTTTCCATTGTGATTACGCTACGCTACGTGCACCTTTGTTGGATGTGTTGCCTGTATTTTTTCTTTGTCTCCTTGTGTTTCTCTTTCATTCTCACGCTTTCTCAGGCACACGGTCACAAAACGCAACTAGCCACAGACACAGGCGTGCTGGTATGCAGTATCTAACCTCGGTGAGCGGCAATTTTCGTGGCGTTTTTCTTTTTTCGCCACTTTTCGTGCCAGTTCGATTTCACCCACCTTTGGGTGAGGAGGAGTTCCACCCACCGACCCACGGCGACCACGGTGATGGTGGTAAGGTTCGGAAAAGGCAAAAAATAATTTGACTTGGATTGGGCTGTGGAATCTGTACATAACACGTGTATGATAGCGAATGCTTCCGTTTTTCGTTATTTTATTAGCTACCTTTGCTGAAGCGAGCAACAGGAATTTACATCCAGTTTGATAACATTACGGTTTCAAAACAGGGGTAGTAACGCTGCTTTAGGGATTGGGTAGAATGCGCATGAAACAGTATGAAACAATGCGATGAGTAATACGGGTTAAACAAACGCGTTGAAAGCGAATGATACTTACCAGTACTGCCAACGAAATGCCTCATTGATGAGCCACAAGTACGGCGGATATCTTATCTTTTTCGTTTCTGCTTGATGTCAAGATATGGCAATATGTGGGTGCAGGGATTGGCAGATACACTCGAACGCCGTATGATATGAAGTTTTATGTTCAACACTGTAGAACTGTGCTCATTTTCATATTTATAGCATAAATAATTATCATTCAATTTAACAGTTATTTAATTTGGAGTTTCATTCCATTTTATTTGACCGCAGAGAAACCCTGTAAAATAGGGGTTTTCTTTGTTTTGCTTTTGTTTCCCATTCCATCGCGTAATCGTACCCCACCGGGAACAGCCGGTGGAACACGGGTGCAGATTATCCAAATTATGATGAATTACCGAACGCCAAAAAATCTGACCAAAGTCATAGATTTCCATCGATCGATACTTAGGCAAGATAAACTAAAGGTTTTGTCGAAAGGGAACTTTTCCTAGAGCAGCGGTACGCGATCGAAGCCAAAATCAGGTGTAATGGTGGATTTTGGGTTTCCTAAGACCTCCCCACCCCGGTCGTGAAGTCTGTGCCCGCGTGCGTAATAGATTTTTTTTTTTCAAAACGCTGGACGACGGGTTAGGTTTTGCGCTTCGCACTCCAGTTTATTGCTCCGCGAAAGTAACGAGACCGTGTAAATATTTATACATTTCATTAAGGTTGAGCCTTTCCTTCGCCTGGTGCTGCGCTATGGCAGAGTAGCACGGTCAGTGGTCAGCATTATTAGTGGGTGCCCCAGGTTGGGTTTGGTGCTGGGGACGGAAGCGTACCAGCGATATCAGCGATGCGCATCGGGTTTGGGCGTACGAAAAGCCCGTCCGAAACATTAACAAACTGCTGTTGGTTTACGATACGAAATTCTGATTCATTTCACTGATTGCTATTCGGTCAGTAAAGCTTCTAAATTTTTTTTTTCGGTGCGGGGGAATTATTAAATTGAAAAGCGATCACATTTTGTCCAATGTATGCGTTCCGGTTCTGTTTTAGTACAAATCTGACCACGGTTTATTTTTCATATCGTGCCTTCACCGAACACAAGCGAACACGTTGGAACGAATCGTTGTTTTAAAATTTACGATACCGTGCGTACATGTGGCGCCATCTCGCGCTCGGTCGACGAAACTGGTTTGACGTTTCGCACGCGCGAATGTGTTTTTGTTGGTTTTTAACCCTCGAGTGTGCTCATGTGCGCAGACACAGTGTCCTACATTTGTGCGTGTGCCGAATTGCTCCGCGCGGATGAATGAAAAATAAATAATTGCAGCTCGGCTCTGCAAGCAAATGCGGACGAAGCGGCGGCATATGCTGCACAGCCGTCGAAGGATCGATTACGTGTCCGGAGCTGGCGCCTTTACGAGACGGCTTTCCATTACACATTTTTGTTGTTTTTGGTTTCGGAAAGTCAAGCGCTCGATGGCATTGGATTTTATGATATACCCCATGTATCACCAAGTTGGCCGCGAGGAACCTATGCTGGGGAGGGGAAAAGGGGGTGATGGAAGGAAGGGGGAGGGTGGAAGGAAGGAGATGGTGAGCAGGTAAAGACAAACATAGTCATCGTTGGTCTGACCATGGTACACGTTCGA
This sequence comes from Anopheles minimus, assembly GCA_000349025.1. Taxonomy (NCBI): domain Eukaryota; kingdom Metazoa; phylum Arthropoda; class Insecta; order Diptera; family Culicidae; genus Anopheles; species Anopheles minimus. The sequence goes on along the minus strand of KB663832.1, from coordinate 12,322,358 downwards.
TTGCTTACGGCCGCTTTGACATAGGAGGCTGGGGATGTAGTGCGCGAGCGATTTTGTCCATTTAAGGAACTGATCTTTACGTTTTCCTCGATCGGGGAGTGTGAGTGTGTTGCACGCCAGTACAATTCACGTTGGCCCTGCAAGAAGCTTTGGTGGAGGCGTGGCGGTGGTATGGTGGTGGTGTAGTAAGCGGTTATGCATGAAAACTTGGGACGTGTGTTGTGTATGCTTTTTAACTTCACTATCGTCCCTCGGTGCACCGTTTTCAAGGTACAATTCGTCCCGTCGGTTTGTACTGCCCTGCTACATCATGGAAAAACCACCAAGTCGTGAGCTGAGACGAATTTTGGAACACCTGGTCTCTTCTGGACGTCCGAATGTGGATTCTATGCACCGGATAGCCTCAATAGAATAGACTCTTGAAGTTTAAAACGCCAAAAAATGCTTGCATTGTGTGTAAGCATCCTTTCGCCAGGTTGGAACCAGCAGTTCCGTGATCATTCCAGTTCATTTGCCACACGGCGACGTGCCACGACCTTGGCGTGCGGTGTTAGATTAATGAAATATGCGTTCAACCATCACGCCTCGTTTGCCACCCGTTCCTAGCGATATCTAAAACGGAGGTACCGTTGTCACCTCCGGTTGTTGTCGGTTCCGTAAGTTTTCGGGGAGGAACCAGCTGATGATGATACGACCACGAACACCCCGGCTCGCTCGGTGACACCGATTGATGGTTGATTTCAGTGGCTTAGCTGTTCTTTTTTCTTCGATTGTTTTTCACGTTCACATTTAGCCGCACGGAGCAAGTGACGATCGCATGTCATCATGGTTTTGCTTCCCCCCTGGGGGAGGAATGCTCTGCTTGCGTCAATGATCGATCCCGCCGTTACGCGTACCGTGCAGAGGGAAGAAACGCACGGTGAATCGGTAATTCGATCGATTCGATATACAACTCATCCCTCGATCTATTGATCGACTTTGGCCTCCGGTGGAATGTGTCACAGTAGCCAGAAGGGAACGAAAACAAGCTGTATGAAATAATGAAACGTGACCGCGTTCTACCGTACGCACCTCCACCATTCCCGGACTCGAGGTTAGCAATGTAAAGTGATCTTAAATGAGAAAAGCGAAAAGTGGCAAACATCTCTCAATACCACACGAATCAATAAGCTTGATGTGAAAAGCTTGCTCCCCCATTCGATTATTTTTGTGTTAAGAGTTTGCCTTTTTGAAATTTATATTGAAATTATCCCTCAAATTTTATATTGAATGTTTCTTTGAATCTATTCACTGTACTGGTAGATCGTTGGACATACGTATTGAAAAAATCCCCGGTGTAGGGGAGCACAACAATACAATTTGGGTGTCTAGTATTTTGGGACCCCTTGTGCCGCATATCGACGTGCTGGGCAGAGGCCCTACATTTGGGAGAATGAACCATGCAACACACAATGTCCGGTTGGAATGCGTGTAGGGTAGCACCTGCAAAAAGGGCGGTGCGTTTCCGTTCTATTCTAATCGTCTTCATTGGGTTGGGCGAGTTCGATATTCGCCGGCATCGGCTTCACCTGTTGGTGCATGCATTGATCGGTACATCCGTGCGCAACGTATGCATGGGCTAGTCTCGGCTTCGATCACATTATATTTGAATGCCAGATATGCCAGTTTTTCTGAATGCATTTGGCCAAGCTGTCCAAAAAGGTGGAAAAGGGGGTCGATCAGCGGGAGCTACAAAAGAACAACGCATCCAGTGAGTATTCGAACGTGCGTGTTATGGTCCAGTGATTCGGTCGGTGTGTATTGTACGTTTTGTTCGTTTTGTGTGGCCGGAATTGACTGCGCTGAGTTCATGGTTGTTTGAAACGGGTTGATGGTTGTAAAAAAAAAGAAAAACATATATCTGATCAATTAATGCCAAGCTCTCGGTGCTGCGATTCAGGTGTAGCGTTCGAATATTTATGTCAAAACCAAACGTATTTTCGATGGTCTTTAGGACAAGGTCTTAACATGTGCTGAATCGGTACAATGCGATATACAACGCTTTGCCATTTCCATTGCTCTATAGAATGTTGCTATGGCTACGCATTGATAATGTGTTGTCTCCTGCAGCAGTAAGCAAATGCACAAAATGATGGAGATTTTTAATTTGACCCGTTTTGAATCATTTTTCGGTTACACCACTGCAAATTCGACACACTTCTCTGGATTCCAGTCCAGTGTCAAGCATTTTTGCTGTGGACACACTCACGCGAGAGCCCCACAGAAATTCCATTGGGAGGCAACGCAGCGCAACACCGCTGAGACAAAGTGAGATAGAGCAGATGTGTGCGTGTTGACATTTCCAGTTCACAATGAAAGCGAACTGGATGTCACTCACACACACCATTTTCACCCAGTTGATCTTTCTTTCTCTTTCTGCCCGCCGCCAGTGCATGACGGGTACGCACACTGACCGTTTGCGTTTGCTGGTCGAACGCTGTGGACACACACCGTGGGTCCACTGGCAGAAAACTGATCCGAAATCTTTCGGATCTTGTACACGGCGAGCAGCAACAGCAAACAGCCATCCGCCCTGTGGGTCAAGGTGCTGCGACAGTGCGCTTTTTGGGCGCCGAAGTGGCAGACTTGCGGCACATATTGTCCTTTTAAGGACACCTGGGCCCGCGTCCACCGAAGGGGCTGCATATGGAGCGCGGTTTGCCATAAAAGCGTCATCCGTTTGCCTTGCTCCATCTTGGGACACTCATTGGCAACCGTGGCCATCCATCCCCACCCCGTTCCAACCGGTCCTTCCGCGCACTGTACGCGGCCGTCGCTGGAAACAAGCATATGCGAAACGGGGTCTGTGTGTATATTGACTGGAAGATGTGCCGTCCTGCTCCGGCAAATGTCTTTTTGCGGGCTTGGCTAGAGATGCGATAGTATTGGTGCAGCCATTACTTTACGGAGGCAGCAAACGCAAGCGTTTCCAGTGGCAGGTCGAGCCCATAGTCCACTCAGTTCAGTAGTGCTTTTGATCGGAGTGAGTAACCTTTGCTCGCGACTCGCCCGCGTTTGCCGTTGTTGGCACTTTTTATACCCGAAGAAAAGAAGTTGTGTGGCGCGTTACAAAGTGCTGGTGTTCCTACGCACGATTTTGGACAGTTTTGCCCCTTTCCCGGGGAAAAGATGCTGAACTGATAAATCGATCCAAAGCCAGGCAGTTCTGGACGGGTGTGTCTACCGCATCCTAATCTTGCCTGTTTTTTTTTTTGGTGCAGTCTTCTTTGCTCATTGGCCGTTGTGTGTGGAATGTAGAGTCCGCGCGCGGCTATGGTGATGTGAACTGCGGCTACTAGGATGTGATATATTTGCAGATTCTAGATCGAAAAAATACGAATATGGTTGGGTGCGCGCTGGCAGGCAGAGAGCAATTGTGCGGAAAGGCAATGAGGATATCATTTGAGGGAAAGCAAATGATATGAAAAATATCTCTTGTGCGTACGTCGTAGTGTGTGTTGGTGTGGTTGCGCTTCTGTTCTGCTACGTGTTGCAATAGTGTGCGTTTCTTCTGCGGGAATATAAGGGAATACGGAGCGAAGCGAGAATGCGAGTGAGCGAGCACGTTGCGTAATAACACCAGCACGGGAGGGAAAGAAACAGGCAACTATCATTTGCACCCTTCCCTGGAATGATGTGATTGTTCGGGGCAATGAAATTCTGCACAAAATAGTGCGCGGTGTGTTCAATTTACGATGGAAGCATGTTGCCAAAAAGCTAAACTGTGTAGTGAATTTTGTAACTTTATCTACGGTAGAAATATGTTTCGTACAATGCTCTGGTTCTAATGTGCAAACCGTGTTGTTTCTTGCTTTGTTCCCATTCTCTAGTATAGCAGTAAAAAATAGTTGCTTTTTGATAGTCAAATTCTGTAGCACAACAGTTCCGCGTTCTAGGGAAGCAGGCAAATTTTCATCGTTTGCTGCTGGTATTTTATTCCGTGCGCACGACTTGTGCTGAGTGAGTGTGTGAAACAGTGTGTTATAAAAGAAAAGTTGTTCTATACAGATAAAGAAGGTGCTTTATCTGTGGAGTAAAGGCAATCAAAAAATAGTTATAATCGTAGTTCAGTTACGCCAAAAAGCAGGTTACTGCCGCTACTTCGACAGTGCCGTGGTGCCTAGGGTGTTGCATCTTATCGCTACCAGATAAGCTGAAAAGCGCCAGAAGCAGAGCCATTTTTGTCTTTGATTGAAAAAAAGGAAGGAAAACAACAGAAAAAATAGATACCATGGCCGCAAACGTGCAACAAGGTGGCAACCTGCTCGACGTACTGAAGAAGAAGATGAGACAAACGAAGGAGGAGATGGAGAAGTACAAGGATGAGTGCGAGGAGTTTCACAAAAAGCTCCAGAACGAAGTGATGAGGCGTGAGGAAGTAAGTTTCGCGCAATGTTCCTTAAGGTTTAAGATATAGTACCATATACTACAAGCCACCGGTTGTGCAATCCACCGCAATGCATCTATTTTACACCCTTGTTTGATGGGGGGAAAAATGCCGCATCCATATGTCTGCTTAATTTGTGTGTTGCCCATTGCTTTTCATTGGTGCGGCCTACCAATCGGCAGGGTGGTTGCGTTCTATTGATGTTCTATTAATAAGAAAACAACATAGAAACAACCACCTTGCCCCGTGTGCGTGTGTTGAAGCCGGTCGTAAATTGATTGAAAACGAAGACAAAACTACGAAAAGAAAAACAAACATATTTCATGCCGAAAAGAGAGGTCGAATGGAGCACGTCAGATTATGTGACATATACACGGAACTGTCAGTGTAGGAAAGAGACGGTGACAGTGTTCCTGGCTGGTATGAATGGTGGCGAACGAAGAAACCTTTTTTCGAATAGTAAAAGTGTTACTATGATTCATTCTAACGCTAAATTTTTTAATATGTGTGTTCCGCACAATAACCCGTTAAAAACCCCGCCTGCCGAAAACAAATTTACACAAGGAAAACGAGAGAACAAAACACGTCATTTTTGTTTGCAACAGTGTGCGTATTGTACTTGCGTGTTTCTTAGGGCGCGCGCGTGTGTGTGTGTGAATGCCACTGTGTCGCAAGAGGCGCTCTTGCATACTTTCGACACACTGTTCTATTCTTCCATCGCTGTGTGTATTTTATGGTCATTTCCCTTTTTTTCCCCGATCCACGTTAATTGATTGCGTACGAAGCGCTTGCGATTATGGTTAACTGAACCAGTGGTTGTTTGTTGTGTAAACATGCGCCCAATAGGTGCATACTTCGATTTCCGGCTTCAAAGTCTCACTGATCGTCGTTATTTCGGTGCAAAAAAATACTTCCACAAAATGTCTTGAAAGTGATGAGCATGATTTTCCAATCAATTAAGATCACTAAGTGGGCGGCAGAGCGTTTGGGGCAGGAATCATCCCCCCCCCCCCCTTCCCGTTGCGCCACTTCAATCGATCGCTATTTAGGGTCACTTTTTGTTTTTGTGCAAATCGTTGAAAATGGTGTCAAAATGGTGGAAGATGAAATGAGGCAGTGGTGGCACGGCAGGCTGGATGGAAATGGGGCTCAATAAGTGTCTGCACTGTGTGCAGCATTTAATGTCCATTTTTATAGCATCGGTTCAATAAGGCTTAGAAAAATGACCTCCTTCATGGTGGTGATGAGTCGCTTCCTCGCTCCAATAGCTTTCTCCTTCTCTCAGCGTTCAACAGAACCGATCGTGACTAACGTGAAACCGGCCGGCATGGATGTGAAGTGGGTGAAGTGTGATCGTGTCGATCATCTCTCCCATGCTAAGCCACACTATAAACAGGGTGGCGTGTGCAATAATGCTAAAACCACCACCCCAAATCCAGCGGCAGGTCTCTGTGTGTGTGTGTGTTTCTCCGTGTCGGCGCCCGATATCTTGCTGTACCCGTGCCCAGAGGGTGGCAAACGAAGAATGACGCATCCTTCGAACCGGCAGCATAGACATAACCTCCCGGCGGCCGGCCATGTAACGAACCCGCACACCAATACCACCGAAAGGCTTGTCCGCTGTTGCAGCGTGCTATGAATGAGATATGTTTTTTTTTCCTTCCGACCACTTCCACCAAAGTTCCTTGCCGGGTTCCTGCTCACCACCTGCAGCGGGGAGAAACAACGGCACAAAGAGGAAACCACGGAGAGTGCTGAGGTCACTCCAAAAGAGAGTGCCAGTGGAATGTGTATGCGTAAATTCGCGATACCGGACAATGGGTGTGTGGAAACAGAAGCGAAAAATGAAATGCCACCTTTCAGGTGAAGATAAAAAGAAAACGAGCATCACCTCGCCTTACGGGGTGTGGATGGTTCCAAATGCAATGCACCTGGGGGAAAAAAGGAAATATGCAACTGAATCCACCCCATCATTGGGTGCCCCCTTCGGATCCATTACGTTTATCCCGTTGGATTCGAGTGCTACCGGTGGATGCACGACCAGCGAATGATGGCCCAATGTGCCACAGTGGCATGTGTAACTGTTTTGCCAGTGCATACGCACGTTGCGCGGCGACCAACGCCCTACTGCCGTGACAATGCGTTTTGCGATACTGACCAACACCAGCGGGCGTTGTGGGCTTGAGTCAGAATATTAAGGCTAAGAAACATAGAGTTGTTTTGTGGCTGCTCTCATTTAGGGGCCTTGGGAGTTAAGTAAAAGAGGGAAATATTAAATCATACTCTGAAGTTAGAAAAACTTCTGATCTGCTGTCATGGTAAACGATCGTAAGAATTCCATTTCTTTAAGAATTTACATGAAAATTCCATGCAGAATCAATTGGCAGCCTGAGAAGAAGAGTTGCTGGAAAAATGCTTTGTTTTGAGATCTATCGTGAAGCTGATCGTAACTTATATTAGAAAACAATAGGGGCACATTCGGCCTCCGTACTTCAAAATGCATACAATAACACTAGCCTAAGATATGACAGACTACATTATTGGAAGAAAATGTCACTAAAGTTCTAACACATACACTGACCGAAGGTCAGAAGTGTGTCTCCACACTCCGTCACCGAAACAGCACCGTTTGGATGTACAGATTGACCTTGAGCATAATTACCGAGCCCGGCCGGCTGGCTCACGCACGAATGGTGGGGAGGGCATATCTTCCATTGCGATTTCGAAAGGTTCCGTGCGGATGATGTCAGCGTTCCGTTTTGTCATCTCTTCAGGGTTAAGCAAAAATCCCCGCGCCTCATATTCCGATCACCTTCGAGGGGAACAGTTGTGTTGGTTGTCCGTTTGTCCATTGAATTATGCTCCCCTTTGCCCGCAATCATGAATGTGGGTAATGGGCAAACCCGGTGGTGGTGGGGTGGACGGTTGTGATATCGTGTTTCTGTTAGACTACCTACCCACCTGCCCGGTCATTAGTTTCGTACGGGATTGTTTCGAATTCTATCAGCATTTGACGACCACCCATCAATGAGCGTCGCAGGGTGGAGATTGCTTCAGTGATTATTATGCTGATTTACTGCTTTTCAATAGCGAAGAGGAGTAGGTATTGTTAAGCATTAATGAAACGGTTTGCATTTTAAACTGTAACTACTTATGTAGCTGGCGGTATTACCATTAATTGAGTCACGTTGAGCTTTTGTCGTTCAATGGGTTTTGCTACAATGGTTTACGGTACTACCGGTTAGGTTAGGTCGTCACTTCAAACGCGCACATGCAACGTTTGTAACAGACATTCTGCATACCCTACCTGGTACGAACAACAACTTTGTGTCTTATCTTTGTAAAGCACACCCATCCATTGATAACCCGCATCCATCGTGTTGTGAAATTGGTCCCCCGGGTGGAGGTAGTGGTTTGGATGTAGTTGTGCATCTACATCTACCTCACGGTGCTTGGAGCTTGGTCCCTTCGCTAGGAACTATTCCACTAGTTGCTCATTTACTGCATACCACTAGAAGGCGATCTCATCTCCTCTAGCATTCCCATCCCCGGTTGTGTGTTTTCTTCACCACGGCCACACAGGATGACATCATTCATCCCCCCATCGCATGCATCGTACTGTGGTCAAAGTACTGCCTGTAGATCCGCTCCTCGACAGCTATACGGCACAAACTGCTGGCAAAGGCCCCATGGCTTCTTTCTTCCGACCGTTTCTGTTCTGTCGAGTGCGGGATTGCCTTATTTGGTAGCAATGTATGTAGTCACAAATGGAGAAACGATGTACAAAAAATACGCGGCTTACCACAGATGGAAGAGAGGTCACTAGGAGACGACATTGAGGGAGCGGGTGCGAATTGTTGTCGTTTTGCTGGTGCCGTTGTTTAATGTACGCGCGTGCTGTACTTTCACTAACAGTGGCATTTTTTTCCCTCTGTCTCGGGAGGAGGTTACGTGACCGAGTTCCGGTAAAAGACGGGAGTCAGCATACCGGGGATATGCAAAATTGTTTGATTATTAAACATTTTACATTCTAGACACTGCTTACACATGTTCTTGCCAATGTCGTTCTAGTTTTTTTTGTGCTTTTTTAAGGGACAGATATTGCGGACATTGTACTCCAAAAACTGAAATTAAAACATGCTTTATTAAATTTAAACACTCTTCTAACAAGTTCTTCTTTTCTCTTCTCATTGTAGGCCGAATCGGAAGTTGCCGCTCTGAACCGTCGTATTCAGCTGCTGGAGGAGGATCTCGAACGTTCGGAAGAACGTTTGGCATCCGCCACCGCTAAGCTGTCAGAGGCTTCGGCCGCTGCCGACGAGAGCGAACGGTAAGTGGTTTGGGTTGTAATGAGTGGCGGACGAGTGAGAGCAAAACAAAAAAAAAGAATCATGGGGAAATGCAGATGAGCCTTACAGCGCTGTCTCATTGCGGCTCCTGCATCCCCTTTCCCGCGGAAATGTGGCACACGGAAAGCCAAGGCCAACGATATCAAAGCGAGTAAAAACGAGACATAAAAAGCAATGAGAAGGATAACGTGAAATAGAAGGAAGCAAGATCTTGTGGCGATCTCCCATACGTTGACAACTGGGAAGATCTTTCCATCACCCATTGCCACATTTGTCTAACGCGGAGTAGTATTCCTATCTATTAGATTTGCTGTCCCCATTTGCAACTCCGAACACTCCGTTTTCAATGTCCATTCAATCGCTCATCGTACAATGTTCGCAACTTTGCCCTTCCCCACATATCTACAGGATCCGGAAAGCGCTTGAAAATCGTACAAACATGGAGGACGATAGGGTAGCGATACTGGAGGCACAGCTAGCCCAGGCCAAGCTAATAGCAGAGGAAGCAGACAAAAAATACGAAGAGGTACACACCATCCGCTCCATCGGACGCATGTCCGGGCGGTATCATCTCATCCCAACCACAGTAGATTCCTTCCTTAGTCCTTTGGAATCGTGATGTAATGTAATACTTCCCTCTCGACGGATCTTCGTAGTTGAGATTTGGATGTATTCGCCTAAAAGTATGCAATCGCTAATGATCACTGAAGGATATATGACAATCCAGTATTTGTTAAAACAGGCACGTTCAAACATGAATCATTTGAACATCGCCGTGTTTTATTAAACATTCCAACCTTCAAAAATCCTTTTATGCATTTATCTGGATCTAAATTGATGTAAAAAGTGATACGAATGCATATTTTTGGCGTTGATCACCCAAAACAGACATTGCAAAGAAATATCGTTTCAGGGGAGTATTACATACATGCTCGATGTTTATTTAATCCCATTTCCTTGCAACATTTCTGCAAACAAATCCCATTAGAAATTCCAATATTCACTGATCTTCTACATACCTCCAGATCTTCCTATTTCCAAGTTCTGTTCGTTCGGTTCTTTGCAAAAATATGTTCCCCGTCGATAGTTGATGTTATCTCCTTTTTCTTGGGCTGTTAATTTTTTTTTGAGTTCGCTAGGGCCTCATTCACGACGTTGTCCTTCTCCTTCTCTAGTGTCTCGGCTGCTTTTATTAAAGCGCAAAAGGATAAAACAAATTGGTGCAGTGTGTGCGTCTGCGTGGACATTTCGCCATTGGCGTGCTGATTTTTCTTTTTCACACGTCGTCGTCTGGCCAATCCTGATCCGTGTCCGAAAGGAAACATGATCCACATCACTTATAATGGTTCTTCTTTGTTTTTTCTTTCTTTCTTTCTTTATCATTCTGCGTTTATTACACTCCGAACACGCAACAAAACCCACTTGAACGCTATGAACAATGGTGTTTGGTGATTTTTTGACGTGTGTGGTTTTTTTGCCATTTATTCAAACCTTTATGCGCATCCTGCGCGTTCGCTCACTCGCTCTCCACGTTTGAAAATTAAAACCAAAACAAAAAATCTACGTGCCCCGCCGCCAACGAAAACTCGCCTTCCCCACACTCGCCCATTTGCCCCCCACCAAACCGACGTCAACGTTTATTGTAAACTATTTTAATTTTAACGATAAAAATAATCTCTCCGTTTGATATCCGAAAATTATTTAAATATTAAAATGTAATGCTTAAACGTATATCGATCATATAACGTTTTCCACCGGGGGCTCTGTGATACATATTTGTATGTAATTTGCTAAAACGTACGTGCGGCACACGCGTCGCGTTTATTATATGGCGGAAAAAAAACCCCAACTATAATAACAAACAACAATGTAAAAACAATGCAGCGCCCGCAAGGTTCTTGAGAACCGCGCCCTGGCCGATGAGGAGCGCATGGACGCCCTTGAGAACCAGCTGAAGGAGGCCCGATTCATGGCTGAGGAGGCCGATAAGAAATACGATGAGGTGCAAACGCTAGACATCACTTGACTACTAAAATTAGGCTAGGCCGTTTGTTGTTTTTCGTGTGTTGTGGGTAAAACAAACGTTTTCCCTTTTGCTTGATATTTGTGGTACGCGCTAGTTAGGGCTAGTAGGGAAAGAAGAAGCATGGATTGATTGGGAAGATTGAATGGGATGTTGATTGTAGTGCCTGTCGCAAATCAAAGCCCGAAGGATGTGTCAGCTAAACGGTGTGTTTGAATGATGACGACTGATGCGAATGTGTGTTGTTTGTTGTGTGTGTGTGTGTGTGTGTGTGTGTGTGTGTGTGTGTGTGTGTGTGTGTGTGTGTGTGGGATTGATTACAAACGAACCGAATCTGCCGCTGGCACTCGAATGAAAGAGATTTGGCCGATAGCGTAAGCGAGAAAAGTAGGAAAGCGAAATTAGGCATGGCGTTAAACTATTACTAACACACTTAAAGCAAAGGCACCCACACACTGAATCTGGTCCCGGGGGGGAGGGTTATCGTATTTAATCGAATTACGCCACTATACTCTTCTCACAAAAAACATCTTGCATCCTTCCGGTGGACCAATTCGGTGCGTGCGCCTTTTGAAGAATGAAGCTGCGGCGGTGTACAGTGTCGGAGGATCGTTACGCGTTTGGGTTTCGGTTGGTTGCAGTTTGAAACAAAGCAAAAGATAAGATGCGTGGTGCACATACGCCGCACACTCACCCTGATGGAGGAAAACACGAATGTGATAATACTTTCTTTCTTTTGGTGGTTGGAATAAAGTTTGTTGTGAAGAAAGCACTTCCTTAAGCACCTAAAGTCTTTACCCGTGGTATGCTTGTTACTTCAATTTTACATTAGTAAATTTTGAAATATCTCCAAAAATCCCGTTATATTTTATTATAAAAAATACTTTTGGTAACATGTTGGTTCCGTTATGAACAATTTTTTTTACAAATATTGCCAATTTATTATTTCAAAATTCGAGTTATTTCTCTGGAATTCATCATCCACGTAACTCGGGTAAAGACAATAACATGTATAGGTTACACCACCGCTTTGGAAAACATATCTTGCCAACGTTTGTGATCAGTAATGTGTCTTCCCACATTGAGAAAAAATGCAAACTTAATATCATTAGGGTTTTTTTTGTTTTGTTTGAATAATCAAATGTCCTAAATCTTGCCAAAATTGATGAACGTCCGTTTGTAAAATCTTTAATAAATGGCGCTTGTATGCTAAGTATAGCTGCTAAGGCGCGCTTCGGAGTCATTTTGTTGAATTTTTTTTCTCGTTTTTTGTGACGAAAAAGTCATTGTTTAATGGTTTGTGCGGTATGCTGCCATTTTATGGTGTGTCTTTTGCGCCACTTTGTGTGGTTTTTGTTTAGAAAGATTTTTTTTTATATTGCCTAGTCCAAAAATCCCCTTTTCTTAACCCCAGAAACAGAGGGGGAATTCAAAGAGATCGGCCACGGGCAGATAATATTTTTCTCTATCTTTGACCATTCACTATCCAACGCCCTCCTTCGGGTATGAATGCAGTGATGGTGCAAATGCAATCGTTTTGTTGATAGAGAATGGTTTCACAAATAGAGCAATGCTGTGACCTCTTCCATGCGCTTATTAGACCATTCCTCGGGAGAAAATCCGTTTGGAATGTGTATTTATTCAGACCACCCTTCTTGCCCTTTATAGCGGAAACGTTTCTTAAAACACAACGGCTAGAAACCACCAACAAAGGAAACCCCGTGATGATTCCGACGATTCTCGTGTCCACCCGAAGCTTCTTCTTTGTATGCTAAACTAACAAACGGCGGTGTGTTTATTTCGCCTGGGTGTTGAGCCCACCGGCACCTAGTTGTGAATTTTCATCCACATTTCTGTTGTTGTTTTTGGAGCGTCGGGGTTGTGGTGGAAATTGTGGTGCAAACTCCGGGTGTACCGTAACTGACGGCTACTTCCCGGGGGTCATCATCGCTCAGTGTAAATGAAACGATTGCAATGCTTGTTAGCAAATGTTGTTGCTCATCATCAGTAGACGTAGAGAAAAGGAAATGGGCTTCGAGTCCCAAGTGCGTGAACGAAACAAAGTGAATATCGTAAATCGCGGTGCGAACTGGAAGAGATAAACGAACAGCGCTAAGAAGGAACGCGTGTGCCTTTCTTGTTGTTGTGGCCGTGATAAAGCCAATCATTAACACAATCGGTGCTTTCGTAGAACTAAACATGTAGCAAAAATGTAGCAAGAGATAAGAAACTGTAGGCCAGAACGAAATGCAGCTTTTTTTTCAACCCCTCCGTTCTGTAAACAGATATTGTATCGTGAACTTATTATTGAACTGTTTTAGGCATAGAGTACGGATGCGAAACCCAATTCTTTCCACATCTGGATTGTTCGGACAATAATGTTGAATGTTAAAAATATACCTCTCTTTCCTCTATTTCATTGAGTTATAAATTGCCGATTTGTACAGAAAAAAATCATATCTTTATAAAAAATTGTTCCGTCCATTGGGAAAACCCGAAATGGAAACTCCAGAAAGAGATTTAAATCCACCCAAAAGCAATAAAATAAAACGCTCACAGAAACATCTAGGGAGTTAACTATTCGGTTCGGAAATCACATTAGCAAACTAGCAGATTTATATTAGCTACCAAGAACCAATTCATGTAATTAATTCGTGGCAAGTAAAATGCGTTGGACCTCTTCCGCCATTTTTTTTTAAATCAATCGATAGTGCACACGCACCCAGAACGCATAAATATAGTGGAAAGCTCATTGGTGTTCTTGTTATTATACTTCGGGGACAGTTCATCGCACCCTCCTTACATTTATGTTATTACCGACAGTAACCCAACCAATCGAATCGGGTTCGAGGCATATGAAACCCGCAAGTCAAAGTGCTGCTTAATAAAGGAATAAAACGAATCATTAATAGATCGTACCGCGCTATATTTGCGTAAATATATATAAAAAAAATCAAACGCAAACACAGCTAAAACAAAATATATAATATTTTAAAACGGAGCAATTAAGCAACGAGTTTATAGATCGACCATGGGAAATAAAGTATTGCAAAAACGAATGTGTGCGTGTACCGACTGCGTGTTGTCTCCTGTTAATATGCCGTGTATTGTAAAAGAAGCAATAAATCATCTTTGTATAATGTTTAGAGAATTATTTTACAATATTTTCCAGCTCGTTCCGGAACGTTCGCCTTCATGCTGTTTTTCGTTTTGTCCAATGAACCTACTGTCCGAAAGAATGCACTGTTTTATTTTAAATATATACAAGAATCCATAACGAGTACTATGATGGGGATACATAATGTAACTTGATGTAGGTTTTATCCGGTAGAAAACGGATATGAAAGTTTATTTTTAAATTCTTAATTTTTGGTTGTATGACTAGTTATACTGCTGATACTTTAATATGCTTGTTTTTTCAATATAAAATGTGAAATGCTTAAGAACATTAGCCTATTATATTGAGCGATCTGGTAGCTGAGCCGAGATCGACGCCGGTTGGACCGGTAATCGAATCCCATTCGGGATAATTTCGCGTGTTTATGATTGACTATCCAAGTACGTGGTATCACTGAAAGTCTAGTAAGCCATTATATAAGGCCGGCATGACCAAAAAGGTTGTTAAGCCAAGGGAAAGAAGAATTAAGATCAGTAAATC
>KB663832.1:12291991-12306257 GCA_000349025.1 Anopheles minimus | reverse complement strand
TAGAAGAAGAAGGTTAACAGAATCTTCGAGAAATCGATAATAGATATTATTTTTTGATCATTTGTATATCACGGCTGAACAACAGATCTGGTCTGGATCGTGGAACCTTCTAGTATCCGTGCTCAGCATAAACTATTCAGTTATGGGTAGCTTGCGTCACAAATGTTAAGCCATTTGAAAACTTTACCTACCTAGTTTTGTTCATTTTTTAAAGTCAATTCGCAATGAACTGCAAGCCTAAACCTCCTAGAGAGTAATCGTAGAGTATAGCTAATACTCTTTTCATATTTTGGCGTTTGAATGCTGTCATGTATGGTCAAATATATTAAAAGCCATGGGCAAGCTTGTAATAATTCTACTGGATAATCCTAAAGACTACTGCAAGGCACAACCTCCGACTAAGAGGCAGGCTCTAGGTTGTTACGTCAGTCAAACAGAAGAAGTAGATTACGATTTTAGAAAATTCTTGATTAGTTTTAGAGTAAAACATTACTCAGAACTTGTAAGGCTCTGAAAGCGAGTCTCCAACAAACTATCTTCAATAAGCCTTCGGGTGAGATAAACATCAAAAACGTGATTAGTACATCGGACATTGGGTTTTAAAAGGACATTGCAATAAATTTCTAAATGGAATGAAGGTAAACGGTTCGTTTAGCATATATTATTTAATTACAATCGAAGAAGAGAAATCAAAGATTAAAATGATGAGTAAAACATTTCTAAGTAGCATTGCATTCGTTCGTGGGAGATAATTTATAGTTTATATAATAATTGATTTAAATTTACGTGCTAGCAAGTTAAAAGCGTACTTGCATGCGCACAACGGACAAGATTCTCAGGACGAATCGAGTCGGTTTAAACGCGTTTAACAGAGAGCAGTTTTGTGTTCTTCCAACTAACAACTTGCAATCCGGCCCCCCAAGTTTTCGTGTGTTGCTTGCCAGCGGTTCGAATGTGTCTCGCATTGCATGGAACCGGATACGATAGAATGTCCACTTCAGTATGACGATACTAAAACCTTTCGATCTCTTCCCTTCTCGCCACGGTGGTCAACAACATTTCCGGATCGGTTCTCGCTGGATGTGTAGGTCGCCCGTAAATTGGCCATGGTTGAGGCGGATCTTGAGCGTGCTGAAGAGCGCGCCGAAGCCGGTGAAGCGTACGTACTTTGCCCCCAATTTTCCTCGTCTGTGTGTACTGCTAAGACACTGTGTTGCATTATTAACACATTACTGCTACTGGCGCTGTGGCTGCTGCCGTTGAGGAGTGTTTTCGCTGTTGTTTTCTGTGTGTTTCTATTTCCCAAAACCCCATGAGAAGACGCGGTAAGTTAAGGTAGGAAATGTCCGCCCGGTTCTAACCCTCTGTGTGAGAAACCCTTCAGTAGGGAGAGTTCCTTTGCGGATCTGGACCGTTGTACTTCATCCGCTAGCTGAGTGCCTATTTATGGATGGATTTTATTACAAAACTAGTGTGCATACACCCCCAATAGTGTGTAGTTGTGTGTGTACGAATGGTTAAAGGGTTAAATTGTGCAGCTTAACCTAAAGAAGCGGTCAATAATAAACAGGGGCGGCACCTACTTCGGAGAAAAGGGTCGAGTAAATCACGTTTATTGAGGAGTGAAAGGTGGGAGGCTGTTAATTGGTCCATATTCGAAAGCTGGCCGGATCCGCCGGATGCATTCCGAATGGGTGATGCACTTACATCTGTGATCGACGTTTGAAGCTGTTGCTAATTTCTCTTTGCCTTGTTGGATTGTAAAGATTCTTGAGTGTATATTCCACTAATCAGTTTTGAGTTTGTTTATGTTTGTTTGTGTGTTGTATGCTTCTTAATTTGCTCTTTAAAAAAACCTGATCAGCTCCTGATGAGTTTTCGCTGGAATACGAACGAATTTCTTCTTATTATATATTTCGCCCCAACAATCCTATCCTTCACTATCCCACTCGATACCATCATGTGTCATCTACGAATAAGATATCATACATAACGAATGTTCCTCATCCCAATGATCTTCTCGCTAGTGTGGCACTGTGTGAAGGTAAGGTGTAATGTATATGCCACGCTTGATCGGCTGCAAAGAAGAGACAAACGAGCAACTGGTGGATCTTTACTGCGAAGCGAAACCTCCCCATGCCAAAGCGGTTAACACGGATACGCACACGTATCCTTCAGCGTATCGAGAGTGCACGGTGTCCTTCAGACAAGTGGCGTAGCCGTTTGTCCTCTTCTTTTGCCGATTTCAGCGATGTGGCATCGTTTCACTACTACCACCACCTACCGC
Source organism: Anopheles minimus (assembly GCA_000349025.1). Lineage (NCBI taxonomy): Eukaryota > Metazoa > Arthropoda > Insecta > Diptera > Culicidae > Anopheles > Anopheles minimus. The sequence goes on along the minus strand of KB663832.1, from coordinate 12,303,970 downwards.
ACACGACTAGCGCGGGGACGATGGTGATGATGGGAGAGTGAGTACCCTGACCTACCGATGTGATATACTAACCTCAACCCCTTTTTCTTGTCTACTTTTACCCCGCATCGGCCTGCACACAATGGCGCCCGCCGTTGTTAACGCGCTGTGCGTGCTCTGCTTGATTGTTTTTTTCTTCTTCTGTACCCGAACACCCGATCGACGGATGATCAATTTTTGGATGCGTGTCGTGTTTGCGATTAACCCTCACCTCGCCTTTAACCAATACAACAACAAAAAAAAAACATACACCCGAACCACCGAAACCATCTTCTGTGTGACGCCGAATGCCCGGATTGGATCGACGGATTTGGGATATTGGGACGGATGTCATCGGCAAAACAACGACGATAACGGCAACGATCGGTACTTGGCCGTACGCTCGTCATCGCCTGCAAATTCCGTTTTCCGTTGTGTTGTGTTTTTGCGCGTTTGTGTGTGTGTTTTTGTGCTTCCGACAATTAACAAAATGCCCACGGCGGTGCTAACCCTTGGCGATGCTTCCAACACACCCGACACGATGGTGGCCGAACTGGAACAGGTGGCCAGAAAGCTGGTACTCATGGAACAGGACCTCGAGCGCTCAGAGGAGAAGGTCGAGATGAACGAAAGGTTTGTATGTGCGTTATAACCCCCACGGCACGGTAATCCGTAAAACTATACGAGTTATTTGATGGAAATGAGTTCGTGTTACTAAAGCTTAACCCAAAATTACTATCAGCTTTTGTTGGTTTTGAAATTGAAATATTCATATTTTATCTCCTTGTAGCCAATGTACTAACGTTCTATTCTTACCATTTGCAGCAAGATCGTCGAGCTTGAGGAGGAGCTGCGCGTGGTCGGTAACAACCTGAAGTCGCTGGAAGTCTCGGAAGAAAAGGTAAGAATGTTCCGACAGGAAGAACGGCCAATGGGTTGGGGTTTCTTCTGTGAAGAAAACCATCCTTTAATCCGTTTTACCACACACAAGACTCATGACATAACGATATTATTGTGGAGGGTGCGTCGGTGGTTCAATGGTAAAGAGTCAATGATGATAATTTCATCTCCCTCTTACCATCCACTGCCCAGACACATTCTTCACGGACTGTGGACACAACAATTTGGTTTACCCATTCGCAAATAGACGTGAAAAATACCACCGAAAACGGTTGATCCGACTGACGCAAAACATTGCAAACTAAATCCATCCTTTCAACACTTTACCAACTTGATACACACCGCACTAGTTGTGTTTTGCTGTGTAAACTCGTCTAAACCGACTTTCTTTTTTTTATTTTCGTTTCAATACACACTGTCCAATTTCTCTCCCGTTTTTTCCCCTTATCGACACTCTGTTACTGTTGTGTTCGGTTTGTGCGCTGTGTTTTGTGACACTGCGTTTGTTATCTCCATCATAAATTCGCACAACTGTGAATTTGTTCACAACTGTTTCGACGTCGTTCATCCTTCCGTTTCGCAACTGTTCTCGCTGGTTCTGGTGTACCGTGTTGCGTAGGCTAACCAACGCGAGGAAGAGTACAAGAACCAGATCAAGACCCTCACCACCCGTCTAAAGGAGGTACAGCATATACTGTGGCCGTGCTAGTATTTTCTGTCTTTTTGCAACCGTGTGCAGTGAATGTTGTGTTGTGTTTTGCTTTTGGATTTTCTTTGTCCCCTCTCCGGCAATCTCTTGTTGAGCAAGAAAACAAAAAGGACATTTAACCACTTATTTCTTGTTCTTTGTTTTAAATGTATTCTTTTTCTAGTGAGTGAGTGTTTCTTTTATTTTTCAAACAGTTTTATTATCACTTTCCCGAACTCCTCTTGAAGACTTTAATACATTTTCCTCCTAACAGGCGAATTCATCTTTGATAGTACACAATATATTTGCCTAAGTGTTTAAGCGTACTCCGCTCCGCTGGACGTAATGCTGTGAGGTTTGTGTCTTTGATTTAAAAAACGCCTAAAAGTATGCAAACAGCATAGTGGCATAGATTCGGCCGAAAATCTCAGACACAATCGTCAGCAATATGAATCGTTCAGTTCGGAGCAGTATACTTACACATTGACAGCTAAATTTCAATTCCAACTAGTGGACTATTTTCTAATCAATACCTATTTTATTACTTTCATATGTATTCCTTGCCGTTGACGCGTGTTCATCCGTTCGGTTATCAACCAACTACTACTAACACATCCAAAATAAACATGCGAAAACGATTAACCTGCCTGCATCAAACAACAACAATCTCAACCAAAACATTTAAACGATGATGTACAAAAATCGAACATAATCGATTAACGGCGATGCGCGCACACTACACAACGCGATCGTCCCTCGATCGATGATCACTTCGCGCGTCGGACGTGTAATGTGTGTACGCGTTTGCGCGTGTGGTTTAAATGTACTGACCATATATATGTGTGTGTGTGTGTGGGTGTGCGTTTGGAATTTGAATGATGATGAATCCTGGCGATATCGGGACACAATAATGCCCGAAACACCACAACCAACAATCGACCGGTGTGCTGCTGCAATAACGACGCGCCAACGTGTAGGCAACGCAACGGGAGGAATCGTACGGTGGCCAAGTGAGAGTATTGGATCAACGTCTCAAGGAGGTACAGGATCACTGAAAATCAAACAAAACGGAAAACCATTTCCGCAGTAGGTGTAGCGTTTCTAGTATTTGTTTCTAGTTTTTTTTTTCGGGGTGGGTAGAATGGGCACCACACATGCGTTTCTCGAACCTCTTACTAAGTATTTATATGTAAACATTGTTCTGGCATTATTAGAGCTGGCATTGTGCAACTGCGCAACGTGCAAGGTATAGTTAGCGTTAGGATCTGTAATGCCTTGCCCTATTTCTCCCTTTACTCTTTATCCTTCTGTTGCTGAGTGCTGTTGTAGTGTTTGCGATATCCCGTTTAGAGTTCGTCTTACACTTGCTGCGGCTTCAGCTGTCCAGTGTCTTCGTATTCTACAATGTGCCCTTGTTTGTGTCGTCATCTTGTCCACTTTGTATGTTGCGCTGTATATGTGTCTTCAAGCTAGAGTCTTCAAACAACGTACTCTGGTCACTTACCAGGGCAGAGAAATCGACCATTTGGCAAATTTGTGACACTGATATCAGTGGCATTAGAGTTTTTTCCATTTTATTTCTCCTAGCATAATCCTGACATCAAGAAGAATTATTGTTCAAGCCGATATCTTCTTTAAGAAGTTTGTTGGGACTCTTCATGCAAAATCGAGATCTTCGCATTCTTAAGCAGAGCTTGCCGATCTTCACATTCCCGCCTTTGTTTGCCCATGTTTGGCGTTATCTCCCCACTGTATTTGCACACTGATGTGGCTCATTGGCATATGGGATGCGTTCTGTATGCCTTGCATTTCCATCCCCCCCCTGTAGTTTAACTGATCCTGTTTTTCCCGCAAAGCTCTGACCTTCCGGACCATTTCCGCTGCCACACACTGATCGCACACAAACGCGCGCGCACTCTGTAATGTTCTTTTTTCTACCAACAGCGAGAAAGGTTATTTATGCCTAACTGCTGCTGCAAGAGCACCAAACATTTGCGTAAGAGAAAAGATGCCAACCCCGCTTAGCTGTGACATGTATGCGAATTCTGTCTGTCTGTGTGTGTGCGCGCGAGTGTCTGTGTCCTGTGCCGTCCGCGCATCCGTGTTTGTCTCACGTTGATACCCTCTGTCCCTGTGTCAAAGTGTCCGTATCCTTCTGTCCGAAGACCACCCAGCGAACGTTGTACAGTTTTCTCTTTATCGCTCTGTTATCCTTGCGAATAGGGAAAGAGTTTCGATGGCAAAGGCGTGAGCTTTGTTTTTTTTTTTGTTGGTGAAATGACGATACTAAGTGACGATCAAATCGGTGCGATCCCAATCGCTTTTGTTTTGAGCAAAACGTCAAACGTGACGAGCGTATGCGAATGCGTGAAACACTCTTTAACTTGACTGACTTGGAAGTTTTGGCAAATGGCGCCCGTCTGTTACATCCGTATTTAATCCTACTTCTTCATTCCAAACCCCTGTCGAATGGGACACGCTGTAGGCGATGGCATCTCGCGATTCCGTTGAGGATAAGATCCATCAGCTGAACGACAAGCTGACCAACGTAAGTTTGCTTCTAAGGAGGCGTCTTCTGGCGCAGAGAGCTTTTATCTTACCGTCTTAGCCCTATAACAGGATCGGTACGCTTCTCCGGGATACCTCCATACACTGCGTTCTTTCCCTTCATGACGTTCCACTACTTCTATACCATGCCGGCAACGATTTAGAAATAATGCTTCTTAGGACGATTTGTGTGGTGCGCAGAGATGTCGAGAAGAAGTATTCTTAGGGTAGAAGGTTCTATTAATTCCATTTCTTTCCACGATCAAAGAGGAACAGCTTCATTCCGTACCTTCCGTTCTTATTAACCCGACGATCAGAGTGTTCCAGGCGCTACTACTAAGGTGTCCAAGATTAGTCAACAGTGGCATAACTCAGCCAGGGTGTGATGATCAGTCTAACTTCCGGTGGTGTTTGTTTGGGTTGGGTTTGTTAAAAGAGAGTACTAGGCCCGCTATAGGAGGGGATAGGAAAGGGTTCTTCGACTTCTACCGCTAACGTCCAACATAACGACAAGATAAAATGCGCGCACCGGTGAGGTAAGGGGGTGGTTTTTCCGTTACCTAACCCAACTGTGTATCCGTGTTCTGAACTGTGTGTTGTTGTGTTGTGAACAAAGCTTACCGTGCGGGGCAGGCGTCCCGAGGCTTTCCGTTTTTTTTTCGAGCTGCTCAAATAACTCAATAACATTAGCTTACGCCTAAACTAGCGCTGCTCGCGGCTCTCTAGGCAGCAGGAGTGCATTAATCGAGTCCCTGCTGCACACACTAATTCTAAAAGACAACAGGGACAATCCAGAATAAAGGGCAGGCGAGAAGTTTGTAGATGTAGAAGCATGCCATTGTTAGAGTAGTTGTTTTGCTTAGTATAGAAACAAAAATGGGAAGATGTTAAATGTGATTTCCCGTGCTGTGAATGAACTGTGGCGGCACAATGATCACATTTGGCGTGCTCCCATCGCACGATGCTTTTGAGACGAACTACGCAGAACCGAAATGTTAATATGTGTTTTTTTCCTTTTTCTTCCTTCAACACTACATCGAATTGTGTTACCACCTGGATGTGTTTCCACTGATATAGGCTGAGGCGCGCGCTGAATTCGCTGAACGTTCCGTTCAGAAGTTGCAGAAGGAAGTCGACAGACTCGAAGGTAAGTGTGTCCGTGCTTCCGATTCGGTTTGTGCTTTTAAAATCACCCTTCAAACAGTCATGATACACTAATAGAAGTGTCGTAGGGAGATCCGTCCGATCTCGGACAGGCAAAACTGTCCTTGCTGATGTATTAATATCGCTAAACGTTTGACGAAAGCTAAACACCATTGCTGTGTGAGAATTTGCTCGTGTTATTATTAACCAATAGTGTAAAGCATAAGTATTTGTCAGAAGATTACAAGATCCTCAAGAAGACAGAGTAAAAAGTATTTAAAATTGTTACGTAAAGTGATTTCAGAAGTATAATATTTATTTGTTTCAATTTTGATTAAAACTCTACATGCTTCGGTTGTAATATTCTATCTATTTAAAGTAACAGATTTTTTTTTTCGTTCCAACAGTTTTTATATTTATTTTGTCGAAATTTGTTTAATTTTTCCAACATTTCAATCGTGATGTTGTATCTATTTGAATTAGTAACCTTTTTATTAATCGCTAGTGTTTAATGTTTATTTGATGTGTTTTCTTTTTGTTTTCCTTTTCTTTTTTTTTATTTTATTGTTTTCCATTAACCCGTTTTGAATGCGATGTGTGTGCGCCTTTCTACCATGCCTCTGCTAATCGAATATATTGCCGAACCATTGTTGTGTTCGCCTCTTGCCTGCTGTATGTTGTGTGCGAAATCGATGAACGACACGATCACCTGACGTGAAAAACTGTAACACGCGTGTCCCAATCCAACGATACAACAACACTACAAAAAAATCAAACAAAAATCAACGAAACACACAAACAACGCTGACGCAGACGAGTTGACCGTCGAGCGTGCCAAGAACAAAATGCTCCAGGAGGAGATGGAAGCGACCCTGCACGACATCCAGAACATGTAAGCGAATGCGTCGGCCTTTTGCATCATTGGCAATAGCGGCAAATCCGGTGGGTGCCGAATTAATTTGCGGATGGTGCCACCGAAATAGCCTTCCCGCGTGCACATCCGCACCCATCCTTGTGGTGTTCGAAGGAGAGAGAGAGAGAGAGAAAGAGAGAGAAAGAGAACAGAAATCCTGGATTCCAGATGTAGAGAGAAAACAACCGCGGATTATGTTTGTGAAGGAAAATGGGGCATCGTGCCGGGTGGGGAAAAACGAATGTATTATTATAATTGGCAAGCCCTGGACATGTTAGGAACAAAAAAACACGTGCGAGACGCAGACATTCAGAAATACGAAACAATTTTAACGCGCACATACACACATCCAATCATAATCTCCTCCATCCATAGAATAAATTAAAACCGCGGCTCAAGAACAGGTGAACAAGCAATATGGAAGATGATCAAGTGCAGATCAGTGTGCGGATCATGAACAGAATGCATCCATCGCAATCGACAAGCATAACGGAGGAAAAAAACGAAAAAGGGAGTATTATAGGTTTCCCGTTTTAAACAATATACGCACACAAGAGAAAGTGCGCGAAAGGTAGCGCTGGCTACGACGTGTAAAAGTTGCAAAATGGACGCTAACATGCAAAAAAAAAGTTATTCGGTACTGCATTTGTAAAAAACAAAACAAGAAAATACTTATAGCACAACACACACGCGGGTTAAATATGAGCCAGAGCGCGATTAGTTAGTGTCGTGACATGTTTTAAAAGCTTCTCTTTTTTGTCTGTTGCATTTTTAGAAATTGTTCTGTGTGTTGAGTGGCACACACGTACACTCCCAATAGATAACATATGTTGTTGTTTTTTTTAAATAAAATCTAGCATAAATGCGTGTTAGCTACAGCAAAAGACAGATGCATAAGACAACCTTATCTTTCGGATAAGATAGCATCATTTTCACATTCCCCGGGCGCGTTTTGCGAAATTCGTTACAAGCCGTGTCGTTTTTATTTTGATTTTAAACCCACACACACACACACACACACGGCAAACATTCCATTGATAGCATTCCAGGAAATAAAATTAGCTTTTTGAAGTGTTTCGTTTGCAAACCAATTACAAAACAGTGGAATTATGTACATTGTAGGATCAGCGATCAGCTGTAGGTTGTACCAATTAAACCGAGCAAAGCGTTTGAAAGCTCCACCATCTTTGGGGCGTTATATTATTCCTTCGTTTTCTTTGTACTTGTTTGAAGATTATATATAGCGCTGCTGGTTGGTTGAGGAAATGTGTGTGTCCGTTTGTAGCAGCAGTAAAACATAAACGGTTGGTTGAATTTTCTCCTTTGTATTGCTTTGTAATGTTATTTTAGCTCTTGCGCACCATCGCTCCGTATCCGTCGAACCAACAGCCGTTCGCGTACGCAGGCAGGATAATGTCGCGATAGCGAGTACTAGGGCTAGACCGTCACCACCTCCCAAGCAGGGTGTTGCATGGTTGGAATGCATCCGGTGCCGGTGGTGGTCCCGCCGGTAACGGACGATCCGTTCTCTTTACCGGCCATCGAAAGTAGTAAACAAAACACACACACACAAAAAACAGAGCCTAGTTCCCCAATTTACTCCCCCCTTTGTAAAAGAAAATGATCTAATGAAATACTGCGTCAACGAGAATGACCATAAAATGAGCAAGCATGTAACAACGTCGCACGATTTTGTATGCGTACCGGGCAGATATTCGTAAAGGAGTGCGCGAATGCCAGCAAAAGACCGTTAAACACGTGCCTTTAGGAGTTTCAATTTTCTTATACCTTCAATGCTAGTTTAGATGGTAAGCTTACACGAAAGGACGATCTAAAGAATATGTGCGTGCGAGTGTGTGTGTGTAATCCTTCCGATCAGAGGATCGGAATTCCGTTTGAAAAGAAACATAACACAATCACACGTCGTTACACGAAAAAAAAAACACCGAATACACCACGCGTCCCCGTTAAGAAAAATACACGCACACACGATCACCACATACACCAAGTCGAACGCAGGTTGAATGTGGGAAAATAACGCGAGAGAGAACCCCTGCCCCCCCGTTTATTGTATTTGAGTGTTTATAATATATTATTTTATCGTAAATCGAGTAAAAAAATCCCACAACCCTTCGTATGTTTGTGTGTGTTTTTTTTGTCGCCTTTGTGTTTGATACTATTTTACGCGTGTTCGCTTACGTTATCGTTTGCTTTTACTTTCCCTATTTGCTTGCGCGTAATGTTCAATCGAAACTGCTTGCCATTTTGAATCTGCCCTGCAACCGTCGCTCGCTTGCAAATATCAAATATCCCTTCCGGCGCGGCACGATCGTTCCGATGACAGATGAGCTGATCGTCGAGAAGCTACGGTACGCCGAAATCGGTGACGATCTTGACTTTGCCTTCGTCGATCTCATCCCCGGCATCGACCCGATATGGACGGAGCGTCGCCCGAAGCCGAAGACGCCGCCACCACCGCCGAAGCTCCCGACTCCGCCACCACCACCGCCAGCACCGAAGGAGGAAGCTGCAGCGGCGGCCGAGGGCGATGGTGCCGCGGCAGCGGGTGGCGAAGGGGCAGCAGCCGCACCGAGCAAGGCCCGCACACCGAGCCCGTTCGAGCTGCGCAAGCACTTCCCGCCAGAGGCGGCTGAGGTACCGTACGTGCGTTCGTCCACCGGTACGACGCCGAAGACGTCCCCGGCGAAGGAGGCGGCACCGGCTGAAGCGGCACCAGCACCCGCACCGGAAGCGGCAGCCGAAGCACCAGCCGAAGCACCAGCCGAGGCACCACCGGCTGCCGAGGCGGCCGCACCAGCAGAAGCGGCTCCGGCAGAAGGAGAAGCACCGCCAGCGGAGGCAGCACCAGCACCGGAAGCGCCACCAGCGGAACCGGCCCCGGAAGCGGAAGCACCAGCATCGTAAAGGGGTGATGGTGTCCGATACGTTCCTCCCCTCCATCCCGTCACTGAGAGAACTGCCCCCATTTTACTTCCAAATGCTTTTGCTACTACCAACACCACCTCGTTCCTGTGCGTCTCCCGTCCTTGTTTTTGCTCTTGCGTTGCTTTCGCCGGCAAATTATCCTTTTTTACTCTTCTTTTCATACCCTTGCCCCCACTGTTTTTTTTTGCAAGAGATGTGTGCTTTTTTATTACTATAATTCAATCACCAATAAAGCGATAAAGAAAACACTGTATCGATGGATCGCAATTGGGTTAAGGCAGACCCCCATCAAGCACCCGACATCGGCAGCTAGCTACAGCAAGATTGTAAAGCTTGCACCAGTAACCAGGCTCGCTATATTAACTCCCAATTGTTGTGAATGTGCGTTTGAAAATCGCAATAGAGAGCAACAACCGCATCCGCTTCTGCTCTAGGTAACCGCAAAGCAAACGCTTCATCCGACGAGATCATGACGGTCCATATAGCCGCTACTTATCAGTTGATTGTTAGATGATTCTTACGTTATGACTTTTTCCGTTCTATTTCCTTTGCCATCGGGGTGGTATTATCGTACTGTTCTGTCACTACCTGCATCTTATCACGATCATCCACGCAGACGAACTCGTCATGGAGAAGGAGAAGTACAGGGAAATCGGAGACGATCTCGACACTGCCTTCGTCGAGCTCATCCTCAAGGAATAAGCGATCCCGGTCGGGATGCGAGGCTTCTGATCCTTTGCCCGGTTACCGAAGGCGGTACCAACGGCACCACCATCATTACCATCGGCTGGCTGGAGGTGTACCGTGCAGAGAGGAGGCCGTGGGCGACCCCAACATCAATATTCGCCACAAAGATTATAAAGGGAGCGCAAAACAGAAGGAAACGTTCGGTGCATGCTTGACGCTAAAGCTACCCTCACCTGTTGTACTAGCCATTGCCGGATGATAGGCACAACAGGCAACACCATCAAGAGACGACCAATAACGGAAACACCCTACCTGGCTCTGGTTTGGGGCCTAGCAGAGGGTTGTGTACAAGCAATGCGTAGAAGCGAACGGCAGAATTCTTCTGTTCCTAATTCCTGCGGGTAGGCGGAGTGATCTTGGATGAAGTGGTTTCGTTTGCTTGTATGATCAAGAGAGAAAGAATTTATCATCTAAAAACAAAGGGAAAAACGCGTCAAATGTTGGTACCAAGAGGTGATACGCTATGGTGAAATAAGCAATGCAAAGGATCAGTTTTCTGATGTTTAAACAACAACAGTTAAAAAAGAGCGATCGCGCCCCAAAATAAAAACAAAAAACAAGAAACGCCAACAGTAAGCAAAGAAACAAAAAAAAAAGTAAACACAATCTTACTTACACACACACACACACAGAAAATATCTTCTTTATTTCGATGTATTATGATATGTTTTATTATAAAAAAATGGAAAACAAAGTAAAACCGCTGAGAGAGAAATCCAATTAATAAAGAGCTAAGAGTACTTATACGAGAAGCAATGTAATATCAACAACAACGACGGTAACGAACTCGATTGGAGGAAGCACGTGTTTTTGAGTTTTCATTTCTAGTTTCTATTGTTTTGTTCCCGTAGCTTCGCTTTATTTCGGTTGTGTTGTTGCGTCTCCCGATAGTGAGAAATGTTGTTCTCTTCTGTTTTCCGTATGGGTTTTCTCTTCCTTTAGTGCGTCCGTGTGTTATTTTCTGTATTATATATCGAAATACATTTATTTATATGAAATAAATGATTTTAAACCACATTTCTGTATAGTTTTGTATTTTTTTTCTGTAGTTTTTAAGTTGAATGTTTTACGGCTTTGCGTAAGTATTTAGCTTTTAAGTTCAAACACTTTAGTTAGTGAGTCCAATTGTTTATCTTGAAAAAAATGTAGAGTTTGAGATATTTGTTTTATCATTTGTTACTGTACCAAATCAGATAAAATTGTGCGGAACCGTTTATATTGTTTCAAGAGAGGTTCGCGACAAACCTAAGTATGCAATCCGCATTACTATAGCATTCTTTCAATGCATACTCAAGCTCGCTTCAGTAAACGCCTGATAGTATGCAATCCAAACAACACGTTTAAGCAGTCCGTTAGATAGTAACCCTTTTATTCGCTATCAAGAAAAAATCCATACAATTAATGTGTTTAACAAACCGTTTCTCTTTTCCAACTCCTTCTTGCAGATGATCTTAACAAAGAGAAATCAAAGTACAAAGCAATTGCTGCCGAGCTGGACCTAACATTTGCCGATCTGTCCGGATACTAACCAACTGCCACTGCCTGATCGGTAGAGCCACCAACACATACACCGGGCGGATGTATTCGCACGGTCGCTAATTGCACGACATAATCATTTATGCATCACCATTAACCCATCATCGTTCGCCAATTCATATTCAGTGCGGCTGCTGTAGGAGCTGGTCAGTTCTGCAGATATAACACAAAAACACCGCATTCCACAAAATTGCTGCTGTGGTATTTATTCTTCGCTTTAGCCACGTGCCGACAGTTCCAAGGAAGTAAAACAGAAGAAATGTTACAGTGTCCGTGTTGCGAAGGATACAGTACAGCAGTACTGGATCGATACTATATTACATTTGTCTAGGTTTCAATCATTGCACCGTTTTTAGCTCGTTTGATTTTTTGTCTATGGCTGCCTGCGCAATACACTGAAGACAAATCGCGCGTGTGACGCAGCACGGTACAATCCAAGGGTGGCGGTGATCCATTAAAGATAAAATATAAAGCTTGTTTAGAAGTGTGTAGGTATTTAGTGCGCTTGATCGAAAAAAGAAAGTAAGAACAAAATAAAAAC
>KB663832.1:12229773-12257979 GCA_000349025.1 Anopheles minimus | reverse complement strand
AAATATTCGAAAAAATCTCTTTAATATTTGCTTTGCAATGTATTTGTAATGACAGTTCTTAGTTCAGTTCTGTTCGCAAATACGGAAAATGTGATGAAAGCCTAATATTCATCCAGCTGTAATCAACAAGCAATGCAATTGCTTAGCTTGCATGTGCTAATGTTGGAGTTCTCTTTTCCTCCTAAAACCGACCGTTAGATGGCTTTTAACAGCTTTACCTTCGTCTGGTGTCAATCCGGTGTAATAACATAATCAGCCCACCTGCATGTTCTGGCAAATCGATTTTAGTTCGTGTTGTGTTTAACGAATCTTTTGAGAAGAGTTGATTCTATTTTGAAAAGAGAGTTGATTGAATAATGAGTTGATTCTAGAATGATTCATAAATCCACAAATAATACTCCAAGATCTCTATGGATCCATTTTATTATTTTAATATTTAGAGTTTGCACATATAAAAGAAAAAGCACTTAAACACATTTGAACAGATGGAAGGGCCATACAACGGAGTCAATCGAATGTTTTCTCCTGTTGGGGCAGTACAACCTCAAGAGGAGGATCCTTGCCATTTCTGGCTACCTTGACTTGTGTTTACCAGTAATACGATAGTCTGCCCTTCGTACAAGATAACTCTAAAATCATAAAAAACTTAAAAATTGTTGTTAACTAGATCTTAGAGATTCAAGAATCTTCAGATCAGATATTAAACGTCATTCATTCCGTTAAAAGATACATTTAGATTTATGAATCCAAATTGGAATTACCCAACACTAGTTTTATAGCAAAAAGCTCTCTATACAGCTCGAATTGTTGTTATAACCAGTTACGAACTAAGATTTTCTCATTTCAATTCCCTAGCATGGTTATTATCCATGCTAGAGTGCCAGAGTTAACATAAGTTTCTATCTTTTATATGTAGCATAAATTGTATTCTTATGATATTAATACTGCAACAGCACAAATCTTACGCAAGACAAACAACCATAACGATGTAATCTAATCCACTTCCGAGTCGGGATGATTGAATGTAATGCCATCGGCTGGTATACCGATTCACCGTGCAACAATCTTACGATCCCACGCAAAGTTATGAACCGCCCAACAAGATTGATTCATGGGTTTGCGCTAATTCCACATAGTGTCAACTATCGCAGGTACTCATAAAACACATTCCGACTGCTGGTCACGTTCGAAATACGGGACGCGGAATAATCACACCCAGCATTGGAAGAAAGTCCACGTACAACAAAAACCACAAATGTGACGAACATCTTATTTTCATCCCCGCTCGGTACACTCAGTGTGGAAGCTATTGGTTGAAGCTTTCTTATCGATTGGCCCCGTCCAGGCGTGTTGGCATTACTGGCGCAGCAAATGCAATGCCAGCCTTCGTCAGAGGTTGGGGGGAGCATCTTATAAAGAAACTGCCAACCGTGAGCATTCCCGCAGTGCCTTCGTTGGGAGCATTGCAACGTCCTTGGTACCCTCGCACCTCGTGCTCGATAGCAGCTCCCCTTGGAGCCCTTTCCTTGAACTTCGACGACACAAAGCCCTCGTCATTCCGGCATCTTTTACTGCTGCTACGCCGATGAGAGCAAAACGGGGAGGGGATGAGAGCAAACGTCGAGATGCGCTGCACGACGACGCAAACAATATATGAGGGAAGTCTTACCGGAAAGCTTCTTGCTCCGGCGTGTGCCAAGTACGAGGCACGTTGCATTGCATGTCGGGTTGTCACTTACACTCGACACGGTACAAACTTCCACCAACGCGTCTCCCAGGCAAAACGAGCGCAAAAAAGGCATTTCGATTCGAAGCATCTCATGAGACGGACGGTGTACGGATCTGCAACGTATTCAATGAAGATGATGTCGGAAGCCTAGTGGCGTCCCGCGAGGACACGACTGCCAGCAACTGACCGTTATTGGTGTTGTGCACGAACGAAACGATGTAGCCCATTTCGTTCGCTCCCTCGAGAGCCGTTGGCCACCGACGATGGCTCGACATCGGTCCAACAGAAAGCCACTGCAGCGGACCAATGAGGCACAGAGCGCAAGGAATTTATCGGACATTCAGCAGAAAAGTGCCCGAAAAGCGCCCCATTAGCAAGGGCTGCAAAAGAGGAATAAACTAAAGGTGGAATGCTATTTTGGAAGGAACGGTCTCACTTCCAACGAGATTCTCTCGATTAGCCCACTCAGCAGTGCTTACCAACGTAATGGATTAGCGTGTGCAAATATGGTTGAAATTGAACGCGTTGTCACACTCGTTACTAACGAGTAGTGGTCGATAGACGATCCTTATCAGCAACAACAACAAGAAATAGAAGTATATAAATGAAATTCGGATACTGCTTGGGACCTTCTTTGTAGTTCATGAAGTGGGGAGGGGTTTTCTTGCATCGGGCGCAAACCTAATCCCAGCCAGAATTATCCAACAGTCATCAATAATCCAATTAGAGTGGATTTGCATGAGCGAGTTCTCAACGTTCTACACAACTCCCCATGCGAGCGAAGCAAAAGGATGTTGTGTACCCTTGCTTCGAATAGAATTTCATAACTTCAGTATGGAAGCTTTGAGCTTTTGAAGAATGTTTGTGAAATGCAGAGGATAAAAATAAGGCTCACATTTATTGCCTTCCGAATGAGCGTTTTTAGAGCTCGAGATAGAAGAAGGTTTTCCATTCGCAATTTGTTTTCCTTCTACTTTTGCCTGTACCAATCATCAAACAGTTTGGGGAGTTTTCTTAGTTCCAACTCGTCGAACTGCCGTGGCGAAACTTTCGTACAGTTTCTACGACTTTACTTATTTATACATGTTGCGTATTTTGCGGTCCAGGGGAATCTGGCACTGCCCTGCTCTGTCGAACGACTGTAGGGATGGTTGAATATTTTATTCGGAAATTCGATTGACTGAGTGGTGCCGAAAACTGAGCTTTCGACCATCTACGCACCACACACGCGGTTTCACTTGAAAGCGCATCGTGGCTTCGGGCAAACCTTAAAATATGTTCCCGTGGTCGTAGCAAGTGGTGGTCGCGCTGTGGCAAGGGTTCGAAAAACTGCCGGTGTTTTATTTTCGTTGCTTCACATTTATATTACTCCCATGGTGTAAAGCGACAGCACTGTGTACGGAGTAGTTGGAGCGTTGGACGGTGTTTTTCGCAAAGCTGAATAGGCAGAGTGAAGGTCGAAAAAGTCGTAAAAATGTAAGCATATTGCATAGGCATAACTTTTCATTTAGTTGCCATTTGGGTCTAGAATGGAATCCCCAGTCTTGAGTGTCCTCAGTTTTTGAGGTAGTTGAATATTTGAGTTCCACCAAAGGGCTTTTGTTCTGCCGTATTCCTTATATTTAATTAGCGGAAACTTAAACGTTATCTAGGACACAAATCCTTCTTCAAACCATGAAAGGACAGCTTATCTCAGGTGTTATTACAGCAAGTAATAGACCAGATGTGTTTAAGCCTTAGTTGCACCATGGTAATGCCATTCTCCGGCAAAAAAAAAAGTTAAATAGAGTCCCCATTCATTCGTTCATTTCATGAGACTTGACACTGGATTTCAACACTTAGTGCAAAGCATGGAAAGCAATGCCAAACACGTTGGCAAAAAATTATAAATATAACCACAATTAGGCTTGACTCTAAAGCTAAGAAACAGTCGCCCGTCGGTAAAGGCGAGCCCTAAGCGACATATGGGGTTTTCACTAATTTTAGATGATTTTGTCGAATACAAAGCTCTAGAGTGTATAGTAATCAATATCAGATCTATAGTAATCTCCGCCTTAGTACTATCGATTGTCGGATCCTTCATACTGAACTCTCAAATAATTCATTGTTAATAATACAGCGCTTTCCACTAACTATATGGACATCTGTTTTTTTCGAATTACCTAAAATCCTTAAGAAATAGTTACAAACATTGGTCCTAAAATGTTTGTGAAGTACAATTACACGTCTTTTTATGTTTTTTTTAAATATATTTTTACGTCGATATTTACGTTTTTAAGAAACGCTGTAACGATATGGACACTTCGGATAAATATTGTTTTTCACATTAAATAATGAATTGAAAAATCGTATAAAAAAGACTACAAATTTATTTACGTTATTTTATACCAAAATATATATTTTTAATATTTTTTGGTATGCATAATGAATGTGCATTGGAGATTTTAAACCATTGTTTTATATTTTCATATGGTTTTGATCGTTTTAGGAATTAAAAAAACAGTTTAAAAAAATCAAAAACGAATTTTTTAAGAAACCAAATGCTTTCGATCTGGCCTTGTTAAGGAATGTAATCATCACGTGCATTTTTTTTTCCTTGAACTACACACTACACCATAGCAGTTTTCGTCAAAAACAGGTGTCCATATAGTTGTATAACAACATATAAAATTTTTAAACTTGTTTGCGCTAATTGAAATTCAATTTTAAAGTGTATAAATGGGGACACAATTTTATCTTTTCCCCGATTCATCTAATAATTTTAAAGAAATATCTTAACGAGGAGCAATTTTCTACTCATTATAGCTCTATGAACCTTAACTTTACCTTGAAAGCTTTCGCAGCTTAATTCGAATGCTTAAATAACTGAAAACCCACCCCCATTACAATCATTCCAATTCGCTGGAAACCATCATCGTTGTTAACAACATGGAATTGGTAGGAAAATGTATTTTCCAGATAAAAGTCCCATCAATTATGTGCTATTTTATAAGCTGCGTTACAGCTGTAAGCAGCTGTGGATTTTGCACCACAGGATGGCTTCCCATTATCTAAGCGTCTACCGGCGATTGTAGCGATAGGAGAAATTGGATAGAACATGACAAGATGACCGCAGTTGCGTAATTGCAGCTGTGAGTGTTTTTTGTTTGTTTGTTTGTTTGCTTTAACAAATTTACAAACCGTAGGCGTTGGATAAATGATAACCTTCTGCTCTCTTCCGATAAAGCTCCCAGTAGAAAGGGAATGGACCCGAAAAAAGGGCGTAATGGAAATATTTTCAGTTTTTGCACTGGAAACAAGTATTGGAACAATACCTTGCTTAAGTAATATGGTAACATGCAATACTTTATCTGAAATTCTAATTTAATTGCAAATAAAACGTTGTGCAACTATTATTGAGGTGGATTTCACGGCGTGAAAATGCTAATACATTATCTTTATGAGCAATCGCAAAGCAAACGCACGAGAGCACATAAAAATATTGATAAAGTGTGGATATATAAACCATTTTGAAATAAAGCATATGCCCAAAAAACCAACACACATACGCACAGCACGGTCGCATATTGCTCGGTCTATTTCATTGATCCTGGTTTCAATTTGACGCACCACTTATCGTCGGTTAGAGAACCGACCTCTCCGATACCCACTGCTTCGGGGTAAGTTTATGGTGCCGGCGTATCATTTGGGGATCTCGTAATGCCGTAATGATACCGTACGGATCAACCGTCGCGAGCGCAACTGTGCTTCCAGAACCAGAACAATGAAGTAGCGAATTGGGCCGCCCTCCCTCATCAATGGAAAATGAATTGGCTGCCAAGTTTATGAGGCGTTTGGGTGTTTTCGCACATTTTACGAGCATCTTGGTGCGGTACCTGCGAGATTAAACCATGCCGGTTCCGGCATTCTTGATAGCCGTGACCTTTTCGTGCCGTGCTTCCTTCGCCCGCCAATTCCAACCCGCTCGCTTCCCGTCCGGATGGTGTATCCCGGGACCCGGAACGTTATCGCCCTCCCGTTCATTCAGACTATGTTGTGCTCATTTCAGTTGTGCCGGCAGTGTTGGGACTGACGGCGGCCGCCATATTGGCCGTGACGGCATGCTTCTGTGCCCGTCGCTTCCGGCGCCAGAACAAGAAGGCGGGCCACGAAGCGTCGTCGCTCCCGTTCCAACCGCCCCGGCCACCAAAGGCGGTCCGTTCGCCGAGCGGTCAACCGCCCCAGTATCTGAAGAAGTCACCGTCACCGACCAGCATCAAGCCACTGCCGGGCCATCTGCCGGCACAGTCACCGACCGAGCAGACGACGGTAGCGGCGACAACGACGACGACCACCACCACGAGCATTGTGCCACCGACCAAGTACACCGAGGAGAACGAACTGATTCCGAAGAATGCGCAACTGGAACCGAAGTCCCCGGACGTGTCGGAGCTGGGCGATCCGGTTAGCGAGCAGTGCGATGGCAGCGAGCACGGCAAGCTGGGCACTATAGTGTTCAAGCTACGCTTTCTGGCCGACCGGAGTGCGCTGGTGGTGTCGGTGGTTCGCTGCCGTGGACTACCGGGCAAAAACCATGGCTCCGCGATTGCCGAACTGAGCACCATGGCGGGCGGTACACTGTGCAACGGAAGCGCCAACGGAAAGCAAACAGCCACCGATCCGTACGTGAAGTTGCAGCTGTTGCCCGACAAGCAGCATAAGGTGAAAACTAGGTAAGTTCCCGATTTCATTGCGGATTTTAACGTCTTATCGAGCATCAGCGCGCGAACATTATCACAACGGACACGCGGAAGACAATTAATTCCGAAGGTCAAGGAATGAGAACAGGATAATCCACAAGGAAACCGAAATACGCCGCTTGGAGAGGGAAATGCGACCACGAGAGCAGTAAAACTTTGGCCGCCATTACGGACCGTGCGGATGGAAGTTGTAACAGCTGGGATGTTAAATTTAGCAACAGCTGTGGAGAAAAGTTTTTCCCCCGGTAACGAGCGGGAATTGAAAAGTAATCCATTTAGAGAGATCCTTTTGCCGGGCGCTTCCCATCCATACCGCACCGGTCACGAATGTTTTTATATTCCAAAAATAAATGCACAATTTGCCTGCGGGTTTACTGACAACGGCACACAACGATTCTATGAATTCAACTGCGAAGCAATCGTTATGGTTGGACATATTTGCAATTCTCGTTTTCATTCGTTTTCTAACTGTTGGTTTTCCTCTCTTGCAGGGTTTTACGCAACACTCGCAACCCGGTGTACGATGAGGACTTTACCTTCTACGGATTAACGCTGAACGAGCTGGCCGGCATGTCGTTGCATTTCGTGGTGCTGAGCTTCGACCGGTACAGCCGGGACGATGTGATCGGGGAGGTTGTGTGCCCGCTCAGTGGCATCGATCTGCAGCAGATCGAGAACCAACAGGTAGCGCTGAGCCGCGAGATTCAACCGCGCAGTCTGAAGATTCGGGCGCAGGGCCGTGGTGAGTTGCTGATCTCGCTCTGCTGGCAACCGGCCGCCGCTCGGTTGACTGTGGTACTGCTGAAGGCACGCAATCTGCCCCGCATGGATGTGACCGGTTTGGCGGACCCGTACGTGAAGATCTACCTGCTGTACAATGGGCAACGCATCGCGAAGAAGAAGACGCACGTTAAGAAACGTACCCTGAGCCCGGTCTTTAACGAAAGCTTCGCGTTCGACATTCCGACCACCGAGGGTGCCGGTGCCACGCTGGAAGGTGTATCGCTCGAGCTGATGCTGCTGGACTGGGATCGGGTGACGAAGAATGAGGTGATTGGGCGTCTGGAGCTGGGCGGCCCTCGTAGCAACGGGTCGGCGCTGAACCACTGGAAGGAGGTGTGCAACTCGCCGCGCCGTCAAATTGCCGATTGGCACAAGCTGCGAGAATAAGCCGGTTCTTTTTTTTTCATTCGAAGCAGCATGTTTCACCTCTTATAGGTTCACCACCAACAACGACTAAATGTCCCCCTTATGAACTGAACAGCAGCAAGATAGACAATTGTAGTGTCATCACACGCGCAAATGATGAAACCAACATCAAGCAAATCAAAACTAATACAAAGCACCTTATGGATGAACGTCACGTCAAATTAATAAGAAAAAATCTGTTCCAAGCAAATCTCACCTCCAGTTCTATTGCTCATCTGGACACTTTTCCATTGGCAAATGCAGAATCCGTGCAAGAACTAGTAGCTCCTTAATGGTCTCACGTGTAGAAACTACTTGTTTGCGTTAATCCACCACTCGTCATCTTTAGAACATCGAAAAGTCCCCATGTTTCACACAATCTGCTTCTTGCCCCAAAAGCCCAAGGTATATTACAACAAGAACTTAAAATCATCACCCTTCTCATCATTAGTTATCACTAGTAGAAAGGAGCTTAAGAATAAAATTGACAAAAAGAGTTCTATATATATATATACACATTATATACAAACACTACACTGATCCTTAAAGATGCACTACACATAGAGCAGGATATCTATTCTGATTACTACGGACACAGCGGCGCAGGATCTATTTGGAGGACTTTTGGAATCGAATTGCATTTCAACACGCTTTCGAAACGATTTCCCAAAACAGATAGCGAGGGTAGAAATTAGACGAGAGCAAATGAGAGCTGATCATGCACATGGCGGCGCAGAGCACCCCTACACGCGATACTACTCTAGCGCTGATGCTACGCCCTAGCCTAATGATGTGTGCTTCTGTAGGCTTGTGTGACAAATCCCAAATGATTATTAGAACCGAAAGACGCTAAATGAACGCTCCAAATGCGGGGGAACAGGAACGTGAACGCAAACACTTTTGGCACACCATATTTACTCTACCAGTAGTAGATGCAAAGGATGCAAACTGAATGCAAACATTTAAAACATGCCCCTATAAAACCGTTACTATGCGGTGGCTATGGTCAATATGTAGGAGTAGTAGCTGCTGTCCCTTCAATGCCTAGGTAAGGATTGCAAACGAATGGTTCTTTATGAAAGAACCCAAGGAGGACACCATTAGTGTTAGGGGATTGTGTGGAGAAACGGTATGTATGTACGTACGAGCATAGTCAAAGGCCGGAAAGGGTATAACACCGAGTGCTGGTCTAATTTAGTGTAGATGTTAGTAGCGTCCGGGAACGGATATGGTTTAGTTTTAGTACTCCTTACAAGCGGATCGATACGATCGCTTGCTATAGTGTGGTTGTGTTCGTTATACTTTTGCTTTAGTTTCTAAAGTTGATAGTACCTTCGCGTTAGTTACCAGCAGCAAACAGTAAGTGTGCTTTTACAGCTTGCATTTATACTCAAAAGCGGTCCACAGTGCCGTTGTACATATATAGTTCTGCGATCGCATCAGCGAAAGCGCCCCAGAAAAAGAGTTCTTTTAAAGCGTAGTATTATGCATTCTATTTTAAATGCTATTTTCCCATATGGATATACCTTTCGGTAAGCGCAAATCAAACAACGTAGAATAATGCTGTGAATACATAGTGTATTACCAATTACTTTTGGAAGTGTAGCAAAGGCTGTTTTAGTTGCTGGATCAAGTATGAAGCAGACCCGTTTGTGACAGGCACTGTTGCAGGCAAAGTTTCAGCATTTTATTGCAAGCTACATTGAATAACTCCTGTTAAGAAAGGGCAGAGTTGGTAAAGTGAACGAGTCTCAATTCAAACTACTCCCGAGAATCTCATTTCGTGAAAGGATAAGCCAGCCACCCCAGTGTGCTGATTGATACGATCAAAGCTTTCAAATCCGATGCATTACCTTATTATTATCGGTATGCATTGGTGAATTGGTGAGACGACGTGCATTTCGCATTGTATGCTTGGTTGGTTAGGTTCGTTGGGTCGTTTTTAGTAGCTTAAGATTGGAGACTATTTTATTCGGAAGAACACACAAATTGTTAAACCTGGATTGAATCTTTAAAACAAGTACCGTACAGTCGTCTAAATGGCAACGTAGTGTTTAAGGAGCGTAACTGCAAGACAGACAGACAGAAGATGGGTCATCAATAGTTCTGCTGTGTGAATGTATATATACACATAATAAAGCTATGCTCTATTTTATGTTACGAAATCAGTACAATATAAAGTGGTATAATAAAAGTATAAAACGTAAAACCCTCCCGCCTCACTATTGCGCTACGAAGATTTGCTTTCCGTAGGTTCCGATGGGTCATCTTTAAAGTTGTCCGCCTGCTTCAGCAACCGGTTCAACCGCCGTCCGATGAGCTTCGGGTATTGGTTGTGGCGGATGAGGAACTCCTTCGACTGATGCGTCACTGCACCGTTCGCAAGCTGAAATTGACACAGAACGTGCAGAGGTTGCAGCAACTGTTCCCGGTATCGATCGTCACGCTCCAGTACGCTGAGTGCTTCGATGGCTGTCTCCAGGGTGCTGAGGCAACCTTCGGTCGGCTGGGTGCGGATGATGTAGCTGCTCGTGCCAGATGACACGAGCTTAACCTGTCGCATTCCATGCAGTACGGTGGAGCTGTGATAGATAGCTTTCGCCTGTGGCCACGTACCATCGATCAGTATTAAATTGTACGGCCCTTCGGTAGGGTCGATTTGCTCGATCGGTACAGAGTTTGCGCTGGGATATAGCAACAGGGATCGTTTGTCGGCCAGTATCGTATCCAGCTCCGGATCGTGGCGGGGAAACTTTTTGCCTTTGTAAATCAAACACTTGCCGGGAGCGAGTCCAACCGATAGCATGGGTGCGGTACGTAGTGATCGTTTTTCTTCGGCGGGATGCTGTAGAAGGACTATGCGACCACCGGGACTTAGTGGTTGTGAGGGAAGAGCTGAACACCAGCACACTTGTATGGGACGACTGAAAGAAGGGGAGAAACGGTAAATCTGAATGTGACACGTGGGTTGTCCATTTCTTCAATGATTTTTTATATTAACCTTCTTCGTCTAACTTCTCGTGCCACTGACTCGATATATTATTAGAGCAAAGTTATTTGAAACAATTTTTGTTTTTCGTTATCTTCTTTTACTTGTTATTGCGGTGCTTTTCAAAGCTGGTAGGTCAAACTTGCCGTTCTTAATTTCAGTTTGTCTATATAACAGGATTTTATTTAATATGGATTGACCGACCCAGAATACATCCCCGAACGCCCGAAAAGTTGTGCATATAATAGCGAAAAAACAATAAGAAACACGTTCCGACTTACCAGCATTTGGTGCACATGGGCCTCATTCTAGGTGGATCTGCAGGGATATTGGCTAAATCCTCCCAAGCGGATGATTCTAAAACTAGTTCACTCATTGCTACGCCAATGACGATAAATACGCTCGCCTGAACACGATATTCCTTTTAAAACTTTCGATTTCCAAAGAAGAAACTCACTTACTCCTGGAGGACAATTGGTCCATTCATAACCCACCGCTGAACCATACGGTTTCTGGGAAAACGTAAACAAAACATCCAAATGCGTCAAATTTCTGACAGTTCGCTTTGCAAGTGTGCGTGCCATGAATTGACAGCTGCAAAACGCACTGGAAACGGTGTTCGTGTTTCTCATCGACGTTTTGTCATCGTCGTTACCTCGAACATACAGCAGAAAGAGTTACATCACGATTTCACAAACGCAGCAATCCGAGCAAACAATTTGCCTGCTTCGTGTTTTCGAGGTGTGTTAAGTGTGTAAAACGGCCATACCCGTGACCCTAGTTGCCTTCATCCAGAACCAGGACAGGCAGACAAAAGCGATCCGCAATCATCACCGAGCGGTAGCGAAAAGTGCGCCGTGTGCGTTTTCCTAGCATGCTCTAGCGCAGTGGAAAACGCAACGTGCAGGACGTCGTGCGTAATACAGCATCACTGGAAGGATATTGGGCAGCTCCTCGGCACGATAAAGTATGACCGAATCAAAGCAGGTTAGTATACCGCAACGGTGCCGTGTTGGGGTGTGTATGCTGAGCACGAACGGCTCAACTCCTTGTAGTGCACTTCATCTCATTCATTGCGCGTTTTTTATCAGCCCCTTGTCAGGTGGAACGAACCACCAACAACAAAAAAACAACAAACGGTGGTTTTCTTCTTAGCTGCTTGTGTGTTGTTTTTACATTCCTCACGTCTTTACACGAATTATCCAACCCCCACAGCGGCCTATGGCCATTCGAAAGGTGGCGAAATAAGGGCAATTGTTCGGGAGCGCAATTACGATGTATCGTTCCCGAAAAAGATATTCTCGATCGCGTTCAGTGGTTTCTCCTTTGGGCTTACGACGTATATGAATTCGTACCATTACTACTCCGTTTTTTCCCGCTAGTATTTCCATTCTTTTGCCACACTATTTGGTTTCAGTTTCCCTCCTGCTTGTCCAATGTTTACGATGATAGTGGTACCATTCATATTGCTTTGCTAAATACTGCACTTTAAATTTCGTAGTACTGATCCCTAACTGTTATTTTGTTTATGGTTTCTTTTTATTTTCAGTTCTTTGCTTAGCACCAGTTCGAGAGAGCGAAACAGTTCCTCTATTCGTATAGATAAGGTTGGGTGCACACCGTGAGGAAAGTTCCGCATTCGCGGTCCCCACCTTTCCATTTGCTTCTTTACCTGTAGCCGTGTGTGACGTTGCCCGTAAACCAGTTTTTATGATTTATTTTTGATTTTTTCCCCGAGAAAACACGTGTTTTAGTTGATATCGTATTGAACCCGCGCTAAATCCTTCCCCCATTCATTCATTCGAACCAGAACGGAAGTGTGTTTTAGTGGTTTGCCTTTTGCAAAACAAAGTTTACTGAAGGTGTGTTGAAGGAATCTTTCGTACCCTTGTTGTTCGCTTTCTTTTCGTCATCCTAGCGCTACAACCGAGCGTGACCCGTGCAGTGGGAGCGAAGAATCGAACTTACCATTCGTAGCGAACACGGGCAAACGGATTAGAGCAAAAGATACGGTTTTAAAGTATTATGTTTGTAACGGTAGTACCGGGAGTATTGGAGCGATAAAACATCCTTGTTCGATTCGTAACGATCGGTCACTGTGAAACTGTTGAAAAAAGTCGTAAAGAATTGTCACGTGTCGTGATCGCTCTTCCTCTCGTTTCGTGATCATTATCCTGGTTTACTGGCCGTCGTTCGCCAACCCGCCCGGCCACCAATGGCAACCTACCTGAACCGGACACTGTCGATGGTGACCGGAAACGGCAACGCTTCCATGTACGAAACGGCCGCCCTGATCGATCCGAACGCACGGACGCTGCACAACAATGCGACGGACGTGTCACCGCTACAGATCTTCGTGCGAGCCAAGAAGAAGATCAATGATATTTTCGTCGAGATCAACGATTATGTCGTCGAAACGACTGGCTTCATCGAAGGTAAGAATACATCAGTGCATTCTATTCGTTTACGTAAGTATCAAGTAATAAAATGAGTGTTTTGTTTCCCAATTTTTAGAACTTCCCGCAGCAACCGAAATCGTGGACAAAGCGGAAGCGGAGCAGTTCAAAAGCTATGTGCTCAAGGTGCGAGGCATTAGGGAGGTGTTGGCACGGGATAACATGAAGGTGGCGTTCTTCGGGCGCACGTCGAACGGCAAAAGCTCCGTCATAAACGCAATGTTACGCGATAAAATACTTCCCAGTGGTATTGGCCACACAACCAACTGCTTCTGCCAGGTGGAAGGAATCGATGGACAAGAGGCGTACCTGGTGAAGGAGGGAAGTGACGAGAAGCTGAACGTAACGGTAAGCGGTCGAGCCAAGTTCCTTCATGGGCGATTTTTAAGCTTTAATTTCCCTCTTGTTAGTCGGTGAAACAATTAGCGAATGCACTGTGCCAGGAAAAGCTGTGCGAAAGCTCACTGGTGCGAATATATTGGCCACGCGAACGTTGCAGCTTGCTGCGGGATGATGTCGTGTTTGTTGATTCGCCCGGAGTGGACGTATCGCCTAATCTGGACGACTGGATCGATAACCATTGCTTGAATGCAGACGTTTTCGTACTGGTGCTGAATGCTGAATCTACAATGACCCTAGCGGTACGTTTTGTTTATTGCTTACAGCATCGGATGGTGGTATAAACTAACAGTTTGATATTTACAGGAAAAATCCTTCTTTCACGAAGTGTCCACAAGGCTATCGAAACCGAATATCTTTGTGTTGAACAACCGGTGGGATGCTTCCGCGTCGGAACCCGAATTTCAGGAATCGGTAGGTAAACGATTGTAACTATTTTTCTCAACCCCCAATGATCTGTTGTTTTCACGATTCATTATTTTTATAACAAAAAAAAAAACACTCATTAAGATGGATCTGGAAAAGGTAATGAAATGCGTTTACGGTGCACCGAATGTTATCGCTTCAGGAAGAACGTTAACCATGCACGCTTTCATTCTTTTCTGTCCGTGTATTCTATTTGTGTACATTAGTTGTTTCCTTTTTATTTGCATTGCACAATTTTATGTATGTGTTTTTATTGATTGATAATTAATTTGGTTTGCAATGTTCCTCTCGGTAGGTTAAAGCGCAACATCAGGAACGTTGTATAGATTTCCTAGTCAAGGAGCTGAAGGTGGCCACACCGAAAGAGGCCGAAGAGCGTGTGTTTTTCGTGTCGGCCCGCGAAACACTGCAGGCACGGCTGAAGGAACAGGAAGGCCTCCCACCGATCGCTGGTGCACTAGCAGACGGTTTCCAGAACCGCTACTTCGAGTTCCAGGACTTTGAGCGCAAGTTTGAGGAATGCATTTCGAAGAGTGCGGTCCGGACCAAGTTCGAGCAGCACAGCTCGCGGGGCAAAAACATTGCGAGCGATATGCGCATGATGCTGGACAGCATCTACGAGCGGGCGAACGTGTTGCGCAACCAGAAGCTCGATCAGAAGAAGCGCCTGACGGATCGTATCGCCAACACGGAAACCTCGCTGATGCAGGTCACGCGCGAGATGAAGATGAAGATACACACGATGGTCGAGGAGGTGGAGCAGAAGGTGTCAAAAGCACTGAACGAAGAGATCTGGCGATTGAACGTGCTGGTGGACGAGTTTAATCTACCGTTCCACACGGATCCGCTGGTGCTGAACGTGTACAAGAAGGAGATCAATGCGCACGTGGAAAACGGTTTGGGATCGAACTTACGTGCACGGCTCAGCACAGCGCTGGCAATGAATGTGGAAACTGCGCAGCGGGAAATGACCGGCCGCATGACGGCTTTGCTACCCTCGGAAAAGATGGCTGCCCAGCAGCATCAGGTGATCGTACGCACCCAACCCTTCGAGATGCTGTACACGCTCAATTGCCAGAATCTGTGCGCCGATTTCCAGGAGGATCTGGAGTTCCGGTTCTCCTGGGGTATACGGGCGATGATTGCACGATTCAATGGTAAAATCAGAGCAAGCAATCGAAAAGCGATCACACATCATCGACAGAACAGCAATATGAATGTGAGTACGATTGAAAGTGGAGCAATGAAGAATTGCAATGTAAATTGTATGTCTACTTCCAGATGTCACAGGTCCTTTCGCCAACCTCACCGATGTGTCTTATGCCGGAAAACGAGTTGATAACGAACGAACAGCTGTCGGTGATTTCAAAGGTGGCCATCGCCTCGATAGGATCGCAGGGAACACTCGGTCTTGTGGTGGCTGGTTTGGTACGTGTAGATGATTTTGTTTTGTCTTTTTATACATTTTCTGATAAAGTGTGATGATTTTGTCCC
This sequence comes from Anopheles minimus, assembly GCA_000349025.1. Lineage (NCBI taxonomy): Eukaryota > Metazoa > Arthropoda > Insecta > Diptera > Culicidae > Anopheles > Anopheles minimus. The sequence goes on along the minus strand of KB663832.1, from coordinate 12,242,559 downwards.
CCAAAAGATGCTGAAAACAATTGGATGGCGTGTAATAGTCGGCGCTGGTGTAATATATGGCAGCGTTTACCTTTACGAACGATTGTCCTGGACCAACACGGCAAAGGAACGAAATTTCAAGAACCAGTACGTAGAGCATGCGACACGCAAGCTTAAACTGATTGTCGATTTGACCTCGGCCAACTGTAGCCATCAGGTGCAACAGTAAGTGAAATGATTTCTCTTTGCGATTCAGACTTCCACCTACTTATCGTGATCTTCTCCTATCCAGGGAACTGTCTAGCACGTTCGCACGATTGTGCCGGGTAGTGGATACCGCCAGTACCGAGATGAACGAGGAGCTGAAGCAAATCGAAAGCTCGCTTGGAGTGATCGAAACGAACCAGAAACAGATCAAGCTTCTGAAGAACAAAGCTAACTACATCATGAATGAGCTGGAAATCTTCGACAGCAATTACATCAAAGCGAACTAAGTCGTTGGCTTTCACGCCATCTTCGCTCCCGTAACAAAGCCCTACGACTAATCGGCAAATTGGGTTTGGAACCGTAGATACAATGTTTTGTTAGACAGTTGACCATGTTCTATCGATCGGGAAGTTGAAAGCAACCTAATACAAACAAAAAATTGTGATTATTTTTAATCTTTCGGTTGTACAGATCGAGTACTGAATTTGTACAATAAGCAAATGCTCTTGCTATATAGCGTATCTTTTTGGTATGATTCACTACTAACTTCAATCAACAGGTTCCGGATGGGTTATGCAGTCCATCGATTGTTTAAAGTAAGCTCCAAATGGAGAGCTTATTGAGAATGAAACCAAACGCTTTTAGGGATGCGGTAGTTAGTAGTAGTTAGCTGACGATGAGATGTTTTGCAACGAAGACGTTTCTTTTATGGTGCTTAACGAGAAAGCAAACGCCCCATCGCAATGCCCAGTCCGTTCCTGTGCTGTATGATACTATTTAATGTACCGGTAAAATGTAGCAAATATTACTCAACTGTTGTTTGATATGTAAAAAAGCAAAACTAAACCTAAATCGAATCGTTCTCTGTTCCGTGAATAAATGTCGAGGTTATGCACCGGAGGAAAAGCATATTAAGCTGTAGCAACCGACACGTGATCCCGTTTCAAACTAAAAATAGACGGTGGCGCAATAACCTCCGGTAGGTGACTTTTTACAAAATAAATTGAACAAACAGCATTAAAATCGTAAACCATTCGGTACCATTGGTAGTTCATTTTATTCCATACTGTTTTGCGTTTGTGTGCATCTAAATGCGCGTTCATTTTTTGTTCTCGGACAACTTTGCGCTGATCATCTCCTTGAACTGAGTCAGAATTTTGTTTTCGCGCTTCTGGCGTTCCTCCTTGCTGAACATCGCTAACGCGCGCTTCTCGTCCGCCGAGTAGATCTGATTTTCCTTACGTATACGGACCGCCTCCATGCGCCGATGTCGGCTGCCGCTCATCACGTACCCAACCTGCTCGAAGTTTGCAATTTCATCGGAAGTAAGACCGATCTCACCACGGCGTGGGATACGTTTGCCCTCGGTGACGTAAGCTGCCATGGCTGCACCTTCACCTGGCAGCAAAGCACGGCCGAAATCTTTCTGGCTCAGATTGCCGCTCGTCTTCACCGGGCCCACCACGTTGTCACCGTCCTCTTCGACGGAACGGGCCTGCGAGGTGGCTCCCAATGTTGCCAATCCGGTACCCTGCGCGGTTGATCTTCCCGATGCATCCGACTTTTCTATCCATACTTCTTCCTCACCACCGGAGGAAGACGATTCGGAAGAGGACGAAGGCTCGGATGATGAAGATGAGGATTCCACCTTTTTGGGCTTTTGTTTCTTTTTCTTAGAGCTCTTGGACTTTTTGGACTTTTTGGATGACTTTTTCTTTTTCTTATCCTTCTTTGACCGATGTTTGGAAGATTTTTTCTTTTCCTTTCCTTTCGTTTTGGACTTTTTGTGCTTCGAGCTGCTCTTGGATTTTTCCACCTCGTCATCCGAACTGTTACCCTCCGACGGTGAATCACCCCATGCATCCGGAGCACCCTCGGTGCCAATTATCTCTCGCTGCAAACGGCGGGATTGCATGAAATCGTCATCCATCGTGTCCCGGTTCGAGCGCCGGAAGCTACGATCGACATTGCGTTGTGAATCGTGTGTCTCATACATGTCGTGCATCCAACGGTTCTGTTGTCCCCGGTTGTTGTAATCATTGCGTTGATCGTTTTCCTCGGAACGTTCTTTACGATCATTTCGGGACGCTCCCGTTCGGCTACGTGATCGGTGGCGGGAATTTTCTGCACGATCGTGTCCATCCCTTCGTTCGGTTTCATTGCGCCGCATACCACGATCATCGGGTCGCCGTGACCGTTCCACAGATCGATCCCTTCGATCGCGGGGACTGCGAGACCTATGACGGCGACGATCATCCCTTGAATTGTTAGTGCTGCGTGAGTCTTCATCGCGACGATTGCGTTCCTCCTGTCTTCCATCCTTTCTTCGTTCACGCGGACTAGGCGACCGCCGATTACGGTGATCTTCGTCACGGATCCGGGAGTCTTTCCGTTTGCGCTCGGGTGTTCTTGACTGTCGCCTACGGTCTGAATGGTGATTCTTTACCGATGGCACATCGCGACGATCTTTCGCAACATTCTCATTGCGCTTGGGAGACCGCGAACGTCTCCTGCTGGATGGTTGCTCTGTGTTTCTCCGCCTGCTTTCAACACTTTTGCTACGTTTGCGTCTTGCATCGCGGCTACTGGCACTGCTGCTGCGGCTATTACTGCGACTACTTGCACTGCTATCACTGCTAGAAGAGCCGGAGCTTGTTTTTCGATTATTCCTTCGCTTATCAAGTTTGCTGCGGCTGCGGGAACGACTTCTTGATTTCATCTTAACAAAATTTGATCAATATTTTACGGCGTTCGAAAGCGATAGCAGAAACACGAAAGTAAGCGGGTAGGTGTTTGTTTCCATTCGTGGTTTATCATTTTTCGCCCGTTGCTTTGACAGGTCTGTGTTTTTTTTCTGATCCACCAAAGGCGAAATGGGCGCGATTTGAACTCTGCGTATAAAGGGCAATCGCGTGGATGACAAATAGAAATTGGATAATTTATAAAACGAACTAATTGGCATATTAATGTAAAGCATATTACGATGGCTACAATAATGCACTTTAAATATCCAGCGCGTGAAAACGATTATGCTCCATACTTTGCCATTTTCCGTGCACTTCTTCATCTGTCATCGGGTTTGACAACGCGCTTGTGTTTTTGTTGGAAAAATCGAAATCGGCACCAACTCGCACTCACACATTGCGGTGCCTGTATATTTTTTTGCACAAGCGCTCCCGGCCGTGTCATTCATCGGACTCGTCAGATTTCAAGTGTTCAGAACAGAACCATTTTTCCCCTAAACTTCGAACCCTCCGAGTCCGCGGTGTGTGCACCAGTTCAAGAGCGTGTGCTGCCCTGAAGTGGAAAACGGCTGCTACCTTGAAGCTGGTGGTGTTGCGTGCATACGCGTGTGTGTGTGTTCCACAGGAGGGCTTGTGTCATCATCTTCCCCCAGCGAGGTGGTTCCAAGTTTTGTTCGCACGGATATCGATCGCGTGATAGCAAAATCCTAAACCGAACCGTCGTACTGATAGCAGAGGTGGAAGCTAGCCAAAGGTCGGGAGAGAGCGATCGAGTGGCACAGAAAAAAGTGTTTCCAGCGGTATACTAGAAACCGTTCATTAACATAAAAAGGGCAGTAAACCGACATTCGGAACCGCAATAGAACGATTCACCGTAACAAAAAGAAGCTATAACCCATCAGGTATTAGGAATTTGACACCCCCAGCGATGAGTGATGCAAATGTGGAGGTGCCAGCCGCAGAAACGCCAGCAGCTGGTTCTGCCGGAAGTGGCGAGCTGCAAACGAACAAAAACAGCAAAAAGAAACACCAAAAAGGTCCGGCCAAGCAGCAGGAAAGCAAACCAGTGCCTGTGACGAATGGTGAGCTGGGTGGGAGTGGAACAAACCCGGACGCCCAGGTAACGGCCCGTGATGGTAGTGCAAAGTCGAAGAATAAGAAAAAGAGGAACAAACCCAACCAAACCGAGCAAGGACCGACGGTTACTAGTTCCGTGGCACCAGCATCAAAAGTGAATGGGGAACCGAGTGAGTCAGACGCAATGTTGACAGCGTCAGGAAGTCAGGAAGCACCGGGAGAAGTGGATGGCGGTGAAGGAATGTCCGGCGGTGGGTTCGGAGCGAATACGGACGAAATGTTGGTGACGGTGCAGGAGATGTTGGAGCGCTTGAAGGCAAGCACGCGGTTATTGAAACCGGCCAAAACACCGGAAGAGGCGCTGCACAAATCGTACAAGTTTTGGTCCACCCAGCCGGTGCCGCGTATGGACGAGAACATTCTCGCAAACGAAGCGATCGAGCAGGACAAACCGTTGAGTGAGATCCGGCAGGAACCGTACGCACTACCGGACGGTTTTACCTGGGACACGATGAACCTGAACGATCCGCTACAGCTGAAGGAGCTGTACACGCTGCTGAACGAGAACTACGTCGAAGACGATGACGCAATGTTCCGGTTCGACTATCAGCCGGAATTTTTGCAGTGGGCACTGCAACCGCCCGGTTGGAAACGCGAATGGCACTGTGGTGTGCGTGTCGTTAAGTCGGGACGGTTGGTCGGGTTTATTTCGGCCATCCCGGGCACGCTGAACGTGCACCGGAAGGAGCAGCGCATGGTGGAGATTAACTTCCTGTGCGTGCACAAGAAGCTACGATCGAAACGGTTAGCGCCGGTGCTGATCCGGGAGATTACGAGACGCGTGAATCTGACCGGCATCTTTCAGGCGGTGTATACGGCGGGTGTGGTGCTTCCGAAACCGGTGTCCTCCTGCCGTTACTGGCACCGTTCGCTAAACCCGAAGAAACTGATCGAGGTAAAAGTACGAAACCTAATCCTTGGACGTAAATTAACTCCGTTCTGTATTTTGTTTTTAGGTAAAATTCTCCTACCTTTCCCGCAACATGACGATGCAGCGAACGATCAAGCTGTACAAGCTGCCGGACCAGCCGAAAACACCCGGCTTCCGGAAGCTGCTCGAAACGGACCTAAAGGCGGTACACAAGCTGCTGGAATCGTACCTGCAGCGGTTCAACCTGACGCCGGTGTTCGACGAGACGGAGATGCGCCACTGGTTCCTGCCCCAGAACGGTATCATCGATTGCTTCGTGGTGGAGGACCCGGCCCGCCCGGGTACGATCACGGACATGGTCAGCTACTACACGCTGCCGTCGACCGTGATGCACCATGCGGTGCACAAGTACGTGAAGGCCGCGTACAGCTTCTACAACGTATCGACCCGCACGCCCTGGCTCGAGCTCATGAACGATGCACTCATATCGGCCAAAAACCTCGGCTTCGACGTGTTTAACGCGCTCGATCTGATGGACAACAAGCAGTTTCTGGCGCCGCTCAAGTTCGGCATCGGGGACGGCAATCTGCAGTACTACCTGTACAATTGGCGCTGCCCGAGCATGCAACCGGAAGACGTTGGGTTGATACTGTTGTAAAGGGTGCGTGGGAATATTGCGTTTTTTGTTTTGTTGGTTTGTTTGGTAGAACGGACTGGTTGCGCTGAAACCAAAGCACATTCGGTGCGGAAACTTGTAGGGAAGCATGGGAAAAAAGTGAACAGTGGCTGCGCTTGGAATGTGGTTCCCCTTTTGCGCTTCTTCTTTCCCACGCAGCATCTTTTCCGGCATTATTTTAAGTGGTACTGTCCTGGCGTTCTTTCTCCTATCACAACTTCACTATTAATCGCCTAGTGGTTGGGAAAGCTTGACAAAATATCAGGGAATCTGGGGGAAGAAGGTGCATTACATCTCCCAAGATACGTACACTTTTATTTTTACATGTTTGCGGCCATTTTGTGTCAAACGATCGTGGCATGGGCATGGGAATCGTAGTTGGCGGTAGAATTTGTTTACTTAGTTTTATCTTACTACCGTGTTGCCTTAGCAACCCGCTTAGCGCAACGTTCGGTGTGTGTCCGGTGTGTTCAGCAATATTCCGTTCGTTTTTTAAATCAAAGAGAGCGAGGACGCATCGCAAAACCGTGGCCGGGAGACGTTGGGAGTGTTCGTGTGTACATTGGAACAGTAGTGGAACAGCAGGGGGTTTGGGAATGTAATGCATGTTTTCGTTAATGTACGAATTATCCAGTCAATAAAGTGAACGGTAAAGCATTTTCTGTCGTAGCTCTCTTGTGTGTTGATCGTTACGGGCGGTTCGTACAAACGCACCATTCTCCTTAGCAATGTTCCTCTCTCCGTGCATTCGAATTCCCGTCATTTTAGATCAAAAATGGCCAAACGACACGTGCTAGAAAAAGTCTAAAATAGCGACCAGTTGTGGACACCAAGAGAGATCTTAATTGGGGGACTTAACACTGATCTTCATGTGCTAGGATTTTATACGGCTGTTCCGTTCTTCCACGTGATCGTTGATCGGCTACCATTGGGTGATCTGACTAACAAACACGTGCAAACGGGGCAGCTTTATGGAACACTAGCATGGCGGATGTGGAATTAGGCAGAAAATATCTCTTGGTTGTCCTCTCGGTCTCACAAAATTGAACATGCCTGAAGGGATTTCGCGATCGGTTTTTTGTTACGCTCTTATTCGTCCGTTTAAATAATTCATCTCTCAGCATAATAAGAAAGAGTAATTTTTAATATCAATTGTCATCGGTGTTTCCATTCCCGCTAAGCAGCGAGCAAGTAGATTTCAAATACATTGATTAGCTCCTTCCTCGACAATAAATTCGTTCATCAGCGAGTAAGGGAATAGATTTTATTTGTTTTGTCTCCTCTATCCGCACCAAAATGTTGTAACAATTGGCCGCACCACGGCAAGCACACGCACGATTTCAAGTGCGTACACTGTACGGTAATGATGACACGGTTGGTCACGGCCGGCTTGCCAGGCAGCAGAAACAGAAGAGATGTGGTCGGCTAAAAGTACACGGAATCACACACCACCCCCCCTGCTACGCTGACCGTTTACTTCTTGCCCTTCTTGTCACCACCGCCGCCGGCCTGGTTGTTTTCATTTTCGGCCGCTTCCTTCGCCTTCTTGGCACGGGCACCGAAGAACCGGGCGTGCAGACGCGCCTGATGCAGTGCCTGGTACGCGCTGAACTTCTTCTGCTCCTCCGTGATCGGTTCCAGCGTCACCTTCGGTGCGGCATTGCGGATCGGCATCACCGTGCGCTTCAGCTGCTTCGCCATCTTGCACTCCTCCGGCGTGGCCTCACCCTTGCGCGGTTTCTTGTTGCGGTGCACCGGGAACAGGATCAGCTTGCTGCGGTACTCCTTCAGGCGCTGCACATTCTCCTGACGGCTTTCGACCGATTTGTTCTGCCGGCGCGGATCCACCGCAATGCCGACCGTTTGCGCGAAGTTCTTCGACAGACCGGCGCCCTGGAACACGAAAACAGAGGGAACGGTGTCATTAAATTATTATTCCTTTCTAGTATTCAATTCAATTCAATTGGGCACCGAGAAAAAAAGGTACCGTGTTTCACGGCATCTGGAAGCGATTTTTCTTTTCGCTTGCGTGTTACTCTAGCCTCCGTTGTCCGCCGAAATTCCTTCCATGGAATGAGAAGAAAATTTCTACTAGGCGGCAATAGAGGCATACAGCTCCCTCGTACGATTTCACATTTGGTTTGCAAACACTGTAAGTTATTTAGCCTAAATAGTCTACCAATAGGGAGTCCATTATTAGACCTCCGTAGTATACCATTCGATCAAACACTCCCACGAGTTAAAGATGCTCTTGCCCCTCACGGTTATTCGGTGCCAAATGAATTGACACCAAAATGTAACCATAGGGCACACCTAGTCCTGGGCTAAAACACAGCAAGGTCGTTACGGTTCTCTTACCTTCAGCTCGGCCAGGGTAAATCCACGACCCGCACGGATCTTCGTGTTGTAGCGTTGCGACGGGCAGTGTACGACCGGGCGGATCGGACCCTTGGCCGGGCGGGGGAAGACGGATTTCGCCTTCTTGATGCGGTTTTGCCTTCTGCGGAACTTGCGAGCCGGCTGGTTGAACCAGGTGCGAATGTGCCGCTGCCAGTACTTATGGAAGTGGCCATTAGAAATCATATGATTACCCTTCACCATCTTGACGGGTTATTTGTTGTCTGCCGTGTGCCTAAAACCGGAGAAGAAAAGAAACGATTAAAGAAGGCTCGAACACGGGTTGGTTTATGGTGGGAATCAGATGCCGAATGTCAAAATGGATGCACACGACTGTTGGGTTTGCTGGCAAAGGTTCTCTATTCACAAGTAGCCATATTGGAATTAAACTCCCGTAAACATTTCCACTTCCACAAAACATTCGATAAAATCCCAAAAGGATTGCCGAAACACGAATGTACCTCTGCAGTTTCGCTTTGCGGCAAAAATAGTTTGCCACGGAACTTGCAAAGAACGCCACCAACAACACGGCAATCGGCGGTGGTAAGTTTGCATTCATTTAAACCTCTTTTGCAACAACCAACCATGCCGGGAGCATCCATTTTGATACGCGAACGATCTGCGCTTAGTTTATGCTACGAAAACTACACCACAGATGGTAGAATTACACACAAATTAAGGAAATTTATTCGCACCTCAACAAAAATGTGTTCAGACAAACACCATACAGGCCGGAAAAGAGAGAGGTAAAGTTGTTTTCTCTGACAATTGATGACGGCGCGTGACAGCGCTGGTACTTCCGTTCAGCAAAGTTGACGGCAGTGTTGCCAGAGCGTCCGATGAGCAATATGTGCGTTTGGAAGGATTGGAAAAATAAATATTTTTGAATGAATTTGACCATTGTTTCTTGATAACTACAACTATTGTTCATTGATGATTTTTTAAAAACTATATTCAGCTTGCTGCTCAACGGCATTGATGGAAACTTCTATTTTTTTTCCTTTGAATTCGCGTAACGCTTATTTTGAAGTTTGCGTTTTTTGTTTAAATTGACCGTTATTTGACCGTGGAAGTAATAGGAGAAGATTTAAAGCGATGATTTATGCTAGACTTTTAGTTTCTGATTTCAATTGAATTTTTAATTCAATTGAATATTAAATTTATAGATTACACGACGAATTCGCGTTTCAAACTGCCACTCCGAATATACAAATAGTGACGCTCGCATTTCTGGAACAAAGTAAGTTCCGTAGTTAGTTCGTGCAACTTTGGCAATACATGCAGCACAAGTTTGAAGGAGCAGCATTCTCGTACGACCCAAAACACATTATATGAGCATCGTTCTTGCACATGAAAGCACCAACCCGTACCACCAACTTGACTGGTTTATATGTACATACGATCGGGTGTTCAAATTTCCTTCCCGTCTGTAAACAAGTCAAATGAATAATTTTCATTTCTCATCAACCCGGAAGGAGGATGAATATTCAAACGCAGATACTGCGGGACTGGACGGGTACCTAACGGCACAAAGCATAGTACACGCACATTGCTACCAGGAAGGAACTCATAAACCCATAACCATTCCATCATCCGATACGTGGGATAAGGGTTAAATGAGCAGTCCCTTCGCAGTCAGCGCGACTGACGGTGATGTAGCTTTAGAACTAGGTTTCGTTATGCGGTACTTGTTTAACAGAAATTTGTTCATTACTTATACTCTATTTGTTGTTTCTCGCGTTGTTCTCAAGTGGATCCTGTCCTGGAATCGGTACCGCGCGTCAAATGTTGAAGCATATATCCTTAAACAACATCATTAGCCTTTTTTTGTTTGAGACAAAAGTGTCACACAGTAGTGCAGTGGATATGAAAGATAATTATTCGTACTTTCCGGCGTATTCCGTTGACGGGGAAGTGCAACGGCTCTGTATTGCACAGTACTCGCTGCATTGTTGCCTGCAGCCTCAGCAGCTAACGATGAGAGATTGTTAATTAATGATGTTAATTTTGAGTGGGCAATTCTCATAACACTACCGGCAATGTTTGCAAACAACTAGGTGAGGTATGTATTGTACTTAATTTGGCGAAAAACAAGTGGGACTTGAATTATACCTGCAGACAAGTCGACAGGCCTAGAAGGAATACGCCTAAATGTATGCAACGCAGAATAGTCGACATGTATTTTATGGCAGTGTTATAAACATCTTTTCTTTGTAATAAGGTCGGGAAAACTCTGGGAATATACTTGGTGGTGCACCGGAAACCCTTTATGATTGAGAACAATTATCAGCACCTCACCATCCACACCCTACACAAAATTTTTTAAATCCCGATTTTTATGGTTTTGCTTCCCTAAAAGGCGCAGTTTGGTCGGAAAAAATCAAAGAAAATTGTGGAAGTTGTAATAGAAACACTTTTGGCTGGAGGAAAATTAGGAATTCCGCATCACCTAGCTGGAGTTCGCCAAAGTTTGCTAATAATCCTAGAAGTTCTACTATTAGGGTCAAATGATTATTTTTCAAAGTGACAGAAACGATAGTGGCGCCGGTTTTCACACCAATACATCAATTTTTTTTAAATGATAAATGGTTCAAAATCTCGTTAAACTTCATACATCATTTGAGTCCTTAAATCAACTGGGATACTGTAACGGAAATAGTCTCGCTCAAAAGACAAAAACCTGTAACGGGAATTGTCTTAATTGTCCCTCTTTCTCCCTTTACCAGATATTTGGATTGTTCACATTCTTGTTTTACCCCCGTTTGCCAACAGTCTTTATATTCTGCCGCACCAATTAGTCGCGTGATCCAACACGGGTTCCAGTCGCTGGCGGCATTATTTACCCAATCCACCAAGCCAGCCAGTCAGCCCGTCCGTCGGTATATCGCGGTTCTCGGGATGACATGGGTGGAAAGCTTGACTTATCTTGAACAAACGCACCCATTGCCGGAGGCGAACGGTTGGGTGCAGTTACGCACGGTAGCTGCACCTTCTGATGCACACGACAACCGTCTTACCGGCACGGTCCTGTTGCAGACGTTACTTACCGTGCCCTTGATGGCTTGCAGCCGTTGCCGCCAGGAGCAGTCAGCGCATCGAACGATATCTCATACGGTGGGTACGGTAAGAGTTTTGCGTGTGCAGTAGAGGCAACAATTAAATTTAAAACGTAATTGACATGGGAAAATTGTCTAATCGTTGTTTTGCTTGGGGAATGTAAGCGCAGCTGTGCATCGTCGCTTTGGGGGTGCCGCGCGAGTGCCGAATGTTAGCTTGCTGTTGCAGTATAAGTGTTGACAACATCCGAAGAACAGGTTGCCGACGCAGCCGTTCTACGAATGAAATGAAGGTGAGACGTAGAAGTTGTTCTTTAATTCTATAGACTCTGTATTGTTTGCTGCAGGCGTAACAAGGCACAAAATGACTGGCAGTTCTAACAGGACTTTTGCACTGATAAGATGGATAAGTTTTGAGAGTAAAAAGCTTGCTATAGTAGCACAAATGTAAAAACGTTTGTGGAGTTCGCATACTTAATATAACCTCTTGTTGAAGTGAGCTTTCAAAAGCGGTCTGTTTTTTTGAATTGTGCCACCTGTAACGGGCACTCCAACACAACAAGTGCCACCACCGGCCGGCGGTTCCAAAAAAGCTCACTTGGGTTGAGTACCGAACATCGAATGTAGGGCAACTAATTTTTACAAAGCTCTTGCCCAATATCACCAATTGACAAGAAGGCCAAAAAAGGGTTTTTGTTCAAGTTTCTTTCAAGGGGCGTTTGCAATCGATCAACATTCAATTTATAACCATTCAAAACCAAGCGCACAATTAATATGTGCGATCGATTCGATTTCTATTGGCTGTTGTGGTCTACACAAACTTCACCCAAAACCAAAACACTCTCCATTGGTGAAGGGCTTGGACCTAACCTTGGCCAGAACCGAGAGCAGGCTCGTCTCTTTCGCTTAGAAGCAGCCGAAAATGGGCATACATTGTATGTGGCGGTTGGTTCGAGATATTGACATTAGTTAAAAATAGCATTATTGCATTGCTTGAACATTTCCACTCACAACTTGGACATTTTAATTAGATTGGTTGCGAGGCAAATTTTACGCGAACGTTTGTTTGGCATTAAAGGATGAGCAATCGGTGCTGTTTATGCGGCGTAACATCACTTCTTGCACCATTTACCCGACCGTAGAACCGACCCGAGTACGTCTCGTTAGGGTTATTAAGGGGTATTTATTTACTAAATGCTACGGTGGTCCCGTTCGGCGTTCTTTTGACGCTTCAACGCACTAAACGTTTGGCATTTCAAATCCAACTATGGTGAAGGTTACTGGGGAAAAAAGTCTATACATTTAACCCGGTTTGGAGAATCTAGCAAATTTGGAGGTTCATAACTTTGTAACGCGTTGTTCGATATGGATGCAATGTTTGGATGAAAATTAACTTAACTCTTCTAATTTCTATTGCTGTACACATTTTTTCTCTACTTCAAATGGTTTTCACGTTATGGCACTTCAAATTTGACATGTTTTTTTTTTAAAGAAAAATGTAACAACGTAAAAAACAATTATTTAAGCACTTTATGAAAATTTTACAACAACACGTTTCTCACAGTCATAAGAGGAGTATATGTGACGAGTGTAAACAATTTTTTTCATAATTTATAAGTTATTAAAAAGATAGAGGTGTTTTAATTTGAATAAAAACCGTTACAACAGACCAGTTTGAATATTTAGAAACCAATATGAGAACATGATAAAAAAAATAAT
>KB663832.1:12193721-12205399 GCA_000349025.1 Anopheles minimus | reverse complement strand
GTTTTTATTATCGCATATTTGGATCCAAATTCGTTTTAATTGCTGATAAACGTATCACGTATCAATATGATTGGGAAGAACGATGTTGTGATTGAATTAAATATGCTTCAATGTTGTTTATTTTTTGAATCGTTTATAAATTTGGTCAGTAAAATGTTGTAAATACTGCACGCAATAATCCCTGATACTTAACCTGAACCCCTTTCCCGTAATAATAATATTTGCAAAAATAAAGAAAAAGGACCAAAAAATGGATCTAATGTGTGATGTAAATCACTGTAAGTATCTGACCCTAAACGCCCCATTTTCCACTTACTTATTAACTAAAATAAGAGGATTATTATCTTAGGTTTGTTTGCAAACAACATCATCCATATTGTTGGAAACAACAATACTGTGATTAATGTAACAATCCTTGAATGCAGTTTGTAAACTGATGTACGTCATTCCTTCGTGTATCACACACAGCTTTTTGTCTACTATTATTTAAGTTTGTTATTTCAAATAAACATTTTATAAAACAAATAGCATTGTGAATCTCGAAAATCAATGTGAAAAAATTATTAAAAATAGGGAATAAGCTCAATGTTGTGTTATGGTCTGTAGTAGTTCTAGTGCTAGTAGTAATAGTACCGAAGTATCAGCTGTCAAGTAACGTTGCGTCTGACACGTCCCGTAACGAATCGGATGCTGCTAGAAGGAAAACAAATCCTTTCGCAGATGAAAGCGGGTTTCTCCAACGTTTCGAAGCAGAACGATATCAATTGCTCGTTCGTACCGATCCATCAATGGTGTATGATTTCAACTACCCGCCTCTGGTAAAGCACATGCGGGAGAAGCTTTTGCTTTCATCCCGTTTTTTTCCGTCCGGTGACAATTCGCCATAATGCTTCTCGGTGGATGCGGTGGTAGTGGAAATGAATCGCAAAGTTGGCCAACTACCACCGTACGAGATTACACGTCGCACAGAACGTCGATAAAATGACAGACATTCCGGCAGAGAGCATTTGTGTGTGACGCATGAAATCCTTTCCCACTTTTCGGTGTTTTTGGAATCATTTCTTAGGGTAGGAAAATTGGTATGTGTAAAATGTATGGGGTTGTTTTTTTATCTGGAAAATGGAGATTGGTTGGTGGTTTCCCAACAAAAATGGAATTTGATACTGTTGGGTTTTGTTGTACTTCTGGGAGTTCTGGTAAATTCTTGACCTAAACCATTCGCAGATGCTGTGTCTTATCAAAATTAAATCCTTATCGAGAAGCCGGATGGGGTGCGCGTACACCCAAGAATCACCCAAATGGTCCGCTACTCCAGCGGGCTACGGTGCGGCAAAGCCCATAAAAGGATTAATTAATTAGTCCCGCATTAGAAAAGGCCTTCAATGGTCTTTGGGAGCGAGAAGCAGGCGGATGATTATAAACACTTGTGCCACACGGCGTTTGCTTTTGATAGGTTGGCGAACGATACGTGCCGAGAGCACGTTTGAAACGTTCGACCTTATTCGAGTAGTTTGGGTAGTGTAGTATTTGAATTAAATTAAAACTGACAATCGTTGTCGTGTTTGTTAGGTGGGGAAGGAAGGATCAGCTCTTCGTGCTTCGCAGAGGATTTGTCATCCCACTGTCGGACGAAATGCTCGTGTTCGGTACGATACTCGTGTCCCTCAAGTAGATCTTTGAGATTAGGATGGGAAGAAGCGAATAAAAAAAAGACCTACATCAACCAAAACTTGAAGCAAAGCTCCCTCATTCGGGTGTAATCTCGTTAGTGAAGCCGGACGGCATTTGTCGTCTCGTATCGGTGGTCGAGATTGTGGCCCGCATCTCGTTCCGGATCCAGTAGATGACTACACATCCCCAGTGCTTTCGCTACAATCATCGTTATTCGTTTGCTGTGGCCGGTTAAGTGGCCGACAGCAAGAGGGAGCCGAATTTGTGGCTTTGGGGTCAATGCGGTTCAGTTCGTTAACGTTTGTCAACTTTAGAGACCTGCACAGCAACCCACCGGGTACGGACCGGTGCTGAAACAATTGAAAATAAATCACACAAATCGTTTGCGCCCCAATTCTGATTATGTGCTGGGCTGGTAGTTTTATGATTTTCCGCCCGACCGAAGAGATCATCGGGGATCAGGGTGTTTCTTCGTGCGTCCATACCACAGCGCCGGGAATGCATACCGAACGATGGTGCAAAATGGCCATCAAAATGGTGGCCCAGAAATGAGCGAAGAGTAATGTTTCTATTTCGATTTCGCTTTCCTATCCCCGCTATACGCTAGTGGATAAGGATTTATTTGTCTGTCAATCGTAGTAATCGCCAAACCCGCCGAGATGCGGCATGGGGTGATGGCAAAAAATGCTGGGTAGGAATTATGTGATCATTCGTTATTTGATTTTTTGTTACCGCCATTTTACGATTGCGCTAGTCGAACCAGCAGCGCTGTGCACGGTGGGAATGAGAACGTGAGCATAAAGAAGTTACTGTTACGGTAGTTCCACCGTAACGGTCAATATTGCAGGTGATTGTGGGTGGATGGATTCCGGAATAACGGAGGATATTCAATAATCTCATCACTTTCGATCTCGCACTGTATGTTCGGGGGTTTTTTTTCTGTGCAAAACCAAATTTACCGTGCCGGGGTCATTCGATCCTTTCTGCAGCTCGAAGATGTGTCGTTGGCGAGGTTTCATCCGTCACTCGTGCTGGATGATTGGTGAAGCGTAACAGATTTCCGTATCTTTTTCCATTCCATTTTCATGGTGGTGGATTTACGGGTTTCGGGTTTTTCCTCCAATAGTGAACCATGAATAATTGAAATCATATTGCATTCCGTTCTACTTTGTTACCGAATTGTTGAAGCTTTATGCTGTTGAAAAACTTCTTTTAAAAGTGTAAGCTTTTTTTTTAATTTACATCTATCTATCCACGTGAGGTTGGATTTTCAGATTAAAAATAGCTGCAACTGTACGGATATGGATCTCTCAGCAGCGATGATGAAACCGCAATCGAAACCGGTTTGGTTGAAGATTGGTGGTGCGAACGATTTGAATAAATCAAGCGACAACTTGAAAACTTTTTCCCCGATTTTCCACCACTTCCTTACAGTGCGCAAGTAAACTATTTCCAACCCCCAAACGGTGTGGTACGGGGTGAACGGACATGGGGATGAAAGTTTTTTTTTTCACTACCCGCAATTGAAAGCATTCCGTGTCGGAGGTCAACGAAAGGTATTTAGGTACAGGTGAAACTTATAGAGAAGAATAAAATACAGCAAAAAATAAAAAAACGTACAAGATAGAAATGGTAGATGAAGAGAAAAGCTCTATCCAATTGCTAGCGTTTTTGTAGCTTTTACTCTTTTGGCACATTTTTTTGCATTCCCATTTTTACGCTGGAACAGTGATGCAAATGTGGACGTAAATGGGTATCAGGGAAAAATTATCGTTTAAGATAGATTAAACTCTTCTACCGTCCAGTGCGGCAGATGATTGCAGTGCTGGGGTTTGACAACAAAAAGGACCAGTACCAAATTCAACGTGGAAATTAATATTTTTTAAATATTAAATTAATATTGTTTTAGTAACACATATAGGTAGAGTTTTTCCGATTTGAGGGACAATTTGGAGCCATTTTCAAAACTGCGTTGGAATTTATACAGACAGAGGTGAGATCTTTTAACGTTTTTCGAGAAAGGGTAAATAAAATATTCATTTATTCGTTCAAATCATTACACTCCTTTTTGCTAGACAAATGGATCATGTAACGCTTATCATTTCGATTTAAATGCATATTTTCTCGATCAATATTTTAAAAAACGTTGTTGTGTTCTCTGACTTGTTAAAATACTCTTGACACTTTTTGGAAACTGTAGCATATCGAAAGCCGAAATAAAATTTTTTTTGCATACTTTTACCACACTTAGAAAATGATGATTTGTCAAAAATTGTGTCCCGTCAGCCAGCATGATTTCGTGCCAGGGAGCTACCTCAAATAGGGGGTTTTTCATTAAATTTACATTACATTTACATTAAATTATCCATAACGCCACATCAGCTTCCTAGCAGTTCACTTAGTACTATCAATCTTCCACTCTTCAATATGTCTCTTAAAACAGATTTTTATTTTCTGTAACTTAATGTAACATAAAATGTTTACATTTAATATAGCTGAAAATGAAAAAAAAAACTGATGAATGAGGGTTCTATGGTATTTTTCTACCTTTCGAGCCTTTATGAGGTGAAATTTTGGCTAGAACCGTTAAGTGCATGTTGCAGAGCTAAAGCTTTTTATGGATTTTGGAATAAATTTTTCAGTATCGTAAGTGATTTGGATTATTCCCATTTTGTGGTATGTTTGAAATTCGATTATGTTCACTACTTTTTCAAATCGCGGAACTTCCACAACTTTTAAAGTGTTAGTCTTTAAAAGCTTTCGAAAGAACCTATTTGGATTGCATTCCAAAAGAACTCGACAAATTCTGGCATTTTATTTCTTTTTAACCTAAACAATAAATATTTCCCAATGTTAATTCCTTTTAGCGATCAGATAATTGGAGCAAAACGATTCCTCAAAAAACAGCCTGAATTTTTTTTCCGATCGTAGTTCCATCGGTTTCCCACTATGCCACTGCGAAAGGTTCTGCGTAGAGGGGGCAGCAACCCCGTTACTAATGGTTAAAGTTTTCTCTGGGCGTCCTTGGCGAAACCAAAAACCGTTCATGCAGCAAGCGACCGTATGTGTCAATGCAGTTGATCGCGCGTCGGAACGAACTCTGCTGGGGGATAAAAACAAAACGGTTCCCGGAATGCATTTTCCAGGACACGAATCCCCAGGAGAAAGAGTCATGGGAATGCGCGAAAGTAAATCGGAAGCATTTTTCACGTAAAACAAAACCGGAACGTTTTTCTTTTCAACGTTTCGCTACAAACTTGCACCCATTAGGTTTGGGGGTTGTTTGTGAAGCCATTCTTGGTTCTTGTTCTGGCCATACGAGCGAGGAGTTTCATTGGTTGTCGTCCTCGTAGAACAGTTTATGTGGTGTTTTCTTGCTTTTTTTTTTGTTTTATGCCCGCTGTTTAAGCCTCTCATACGCTTTTCATTGCAAAACCTCACGAGGTGGCCTGCACGTTAAACGGTCACGAGTTGGGGAAGGAAAAACAGAACGATCCCCCTATGTCTGATGGTAGGAAAATCAGACCAACCTACAGTCGATGTTACGCCGCACCAGGAATGATAGAGAAAGGATGTACCCGTTCGTTCATGCTTCCGCTTCCTGTTTATGGGTCGTACAGCAGTGGAGAAATACATAAAAATGGCATCTATTCGATTTGAAGCATTTTTTTCTTCTGTCCCTTCCGCTGACAATACTTGCAAAGACACGAGGGCCATCAGTATTGCTGGGTGGCAGGGCGAACCGGATCGAACCGAATCGCCGGATCGTGGATTTCAGTAAGAGGATAAATTTATTGACCCGATAAATCTTAATTGCTTCGAAATTAGCAACAATGTTTCAGGCGCTCGAATCGAAGGGTGATTTACGTGGGGGTGGTGAAAAATGAATTTCCTAAAGACTCGCCGCCGGGATACTTCCGAGGTATGGACTGTGACAGAAGATAATCTGTCCCTTATGTTTGAATAACTTAACATGCTACGGAACGCTACAGTTGGCAGATGTTTCATTCCAAAGTTTGGCCTTTCAGTTGTTATCCGTGGTGGAGCAACATTAACCAATCAGAGTTTATATGTTCATGACAAACTTTTTCGATGTTGTTATTATAATTTTTTAAAGTATTCTTTTTCTCATTCGTTTAATACATTATATTGAGATTTAACGTATTGACAAATTTAATAATTTGATGATTTATAATATTTTTTTTGTATGACGGCCTGGCCGTATTCGACTAATTTTACCACGTAGCAGGATAGTCAATCAAACCCAGTACACCCGGGATAAGGTGCCCTTTCACATTTCATGCATTTCGTGCGTAGCTGGAGTATTCTGGATCTCCCGCCTGGAGTTTATAGAGCTCATAGTAGGCACGATTCCCCTGAACAATGCGCCTTCGGATTTCGCTGGTGATGTTGTTGTCCGAAGTTACGATCGTTCCAAGGTATCAGAACTCCTCTACTACCTCGTGATCGTCGTCGTCAACTGATACTCTGCTTCCCAGTAGAGCTCTATCACGGTCAGAGCCTCCGGCAAGCAGGTACTGCTTGCAGATCTTCGTCGCATTGATCCTCAATTAAATCATAATGGCCGCGCGTTTCAGTCGGTTGGTCTGATCTTCACGTATACTTATCAAATCAAACAATTTGTCGAAATTACGATTGCTATTTTGAATTAACCAGTATATTTTTCTTCTTTTTCTGGTACTATGATGTAAAGACGTCTTTTATTAATTCACTATGGAATTTTTTGAGTGCTCCTGTCGTGTGAAAAAGCGGTTGGTGTAGTGATCAACAACATGTGGGGGATATATCACACGATATTCCTAAAATTCAAAACTCTTTGATTGTGTTTTTTTTTAAATTTTAGGCGTCAGTTGTATAATAACAATGACAGAAAATATAATTCCATTTTATTGTTAAATAATGATGCTAAAAATAAATAAAAAACATTCGTTTAATGTTTGCGTGTGACCGTCGAAATAGACATAGCGCGAATTTTATCTCAAGTAGCTCAATGCTGCAAAGAGAGCTACTTCTCTCGTGAATCATTTCTGCGCCCATTGGCGCGGTAAAATCATGGTTTGTTTCGTGATGATTTGTTTCCACGAGAGGGAAAATATTGTTTATGAAAAAGTAATTTATTATTTTTTTCAGAAGTCATGTTTAAATATTGCTCATTGATTTCATATTACCGAAAATATCTACGAAAAAAAGTCATGATTCAATTCTGTTAAGAAGTGCTCGTATGTATCGATCATTCATGATTTTGAACTCCAAAATAAATATTAATTATCAATATATTCAATAGTTTGTAAATTAATAACTAACATCAAATCGTTTTCATGTATGGACTTTTTAGAGAAATTTCGCAAAGAGAAATTTTGCTCTATGTCTATTTCGGCGGTAACGTTTGAGTGGTTTTCCTCAGTTTCAAAATTCAGTTTTACTGGTCGACAGTTCAAATTTCACGGATGTAGTCAAAGTAGGAAAGTACTTGACTTAACGTGTACTTTGCATTAAAAAAATACAGATCACATAATGTCAAATGCTTAGAAAAATTATGCTTTCCAACCTTAGGAGTTGGTTAATTTGTGTTTAAAATATGTTCTTACATTACATATTTTGGTTTCGTTTTTTATAGCATCTCAACTTACTCTAGAAAACTCCTCCTCTAGAAGAATCCTGGAAGTTCCCGGGAGAGAATATTACCCTCTAAGTTTGTGTTACAGCTGTGTTCAGAAAAAAAAACAACTTAAAGTGTTATCGTTTGTAACATAAAATTAAGAAAGAAACAAATTACAGTAGCACTGGTGTAGTGTATAATATACTTCAGCGTTTCTAGTGTAAGATAGGCTTAAGCGGAAGCGAGAGAATTGATCTAGAGCAATTAGCAAGAGACAAGAGAATGAAGGATCACTCTGGATTCACACCTCTTCGATGACGCACGCATCGTCGAAACACCACACTAGTGAGAAGGATTACAATAATAACCAATTTATCCATTTAAAAAATCACCAAACAACCCTTAATATTCTCCCAAATCTGATACATTATCCCGACGTTTTCGGCAACGTAACGTGGTTTATCACTCGATCATCTCGACGTCGACATAAACAGCCATAATGATTTTGTTGTCTGCAATCAAACAGAAAATGATGCGTACAATCACGTATGCAAATCGGTGCTCCGCTGTGCAGGCGGCACGGAACGCATAAAAAGGGCTATTATTTTCATGCGCATAATTCGCACGTTACGCACAAATTCCCCACACCCGTTCGGTTGCTCAATTGCTCGAAAAATGGTTCCTTTCGGTCAAAAGGTCACAGCGGAGCCGAAGAGGGGGGATAATGCGGAGGCGTCGTTTTGGCAATTGAATTACGCTTTGGGAGGTACTTCGTCTCCGGATTGCAGTCCCGGGTGCAATTGCAGTTTAATGAAGCTGAAGCTTGATTGAATCGTTGCAGTGTGGGAGTGGGAGCGAGTGTGTTGGTAGCTCACTTATTAATAGTCGCTCCAAGCCGTCTGGTCTGGGAGTTGAAATGTTTCATCAATTGTTCGCCAAATTTGGAGTGTCGGTTTACTGTGGCACCAGCGTCCAAATCGGTAATCAAATGTTTCGGGCGCTTTGAATGCGTTCCCCGCACTCGCAACCCTTTTGGCGTCCGGCAGAACCGTTCTTTGTGTTTGTGGATCGAATTAATTAACAGTAAACCGCCCTTTTGGGACGGTACGGCATGATAGAGGATTTACACTGGGCGTTCCGAACGCACCCTAGGGTGGTGTAGAATTGAAATAGCCATTTGTGTGTAGGAATTCGTGTAAAATGTCTCTCCCTCGTCAGCGGTCGGTTGCACATCATCTGTTGGTTCGCTTTGGAGCAGGAGGACGGACGCATCGTGCCTGTGTGTGTGGCTGCTGTGTGATTGAGCGAATCATTCACTTAAGTGATCCGTCCCATCATAAACCACCCAACAAAGGGACAATTACATATGAATGGATATGTGATGCAAGAAGGGGCATTCGACCCCGTCGGCGATGCGTGTGGGACGTCTGTGAAGCCGTCTATGCTGCAGCAAAACGCGCCTTACACCCGGCAATGGAAATGTTTCTTCCGATTGGATTGCCTATCTTGTGTTTGTCACTGTGGCCTATTAATATTGAATGATATCTTTGAAGACGTGTGGATGGTAATGCGTACGTGACTCGGTGCGTGAAAGGGCTTTCATCGTTTATAGATAGATTGGATGTATGAGGCAATAAACTGTGATTAGTAGAAATTCCTCTATTAAAATGATTAATCTGCATAGCAGCATGCTGAGTTTGATTGTTTGGGGTCGGTACTGCTACTAAGGCTATAAATTGCTTTTGAATGATTAACGCTGAAGAACTGTTTAGTATGCAACTAAGTGGTAAAACAAACGACGCATATGTGGTTAAAGAATGCACAGAGGAACACATGCAAGATCACAGAAATGGAAAGCTAAAAATCATCACAAAATATGTTACGACTTCGGTCAAATAATGCAATAAGTATTATATTATATAGGGGCGGTCCGGTGGCAGAGACGATAACGTCACTGGTCTCACACGACCGGACCGTTCCCCCGTAGTGAGGACTGACTATTCAACTATGTGGTAGTAACAAGTCTCGTAAGCCAGAAATGGCATGCATGATCGAGTAGTAGGTCGTTACTCCAAAGAAGAAGAAGATTATATATTATTTCCCTTTATATTTATAGACTTCTGATTTGCAATTCTAACAGGATGTCCAATATCGATTGGATATAAATTAAAATCGTTACAAAGCATTAAATTTAAATTTACGTGTTTGAGTTTTTATTTCGGCGTGCTTGCATACATTGCGGCGTTTAGTATCATGTAAAAATACACTTTCCGACCATAGAGTAATAAACTATTTTATTTGTTCATTGAAGGGCGGTCGGGTCGGGTATTAAAAAAAAACTATAGTTAATATCTATAGCTATTATAACTATACAAAAATAGCTTATAACTATGCGTGTTAGAGTCATTCCTTTCACACAATACTTGCACTTCATCCTGGATGAACTCGGTGCTGTATTTCTACTGAAGGCAGAAATCTGCAATCTCTTCGTGTCGCTTCAGTTATTTGATCTTTCCAGGTAGCTCAGGTGGAGCGATTTTGTGCAGTATTTTCATGAACTTCTGCCTAAATTGTAGTGCAAAGATGATTACGGTGCCGAATTTACACGACTGCACCGGTCCAAAATCCTTTTAGTTCGCTCGTACGCACGACTACTCAGCTGTGTTCAAATATAATTAACGGAAACAAGTCAGAACCTCTTGAGGTTATAGTGCCTTAGGAGAAGAAATTCGGATGATGAAAGGATGTTGGCAATTAGTAGTTTTAGACTTAGTGTCAATTTAGTTTGTCGATGCTATATTATGGTATAACTACTGAGCTAACAGTATAAGTAACGCGCGTATTCGTAGGCTCTCGGATCTAGTGGTAGTAGTAGTAGTAGTAGTACTTAGGCTTATGAGACTTTTTATTACCACGTAGTCGAATAATCACTCCTCACTACAGGAGAACGGGTCGGATGAGATTTGAACCGCGCGCCGCCCGACAAGATTTTTAAAGTAAACTCAGGGGAAAAATTGACAAGACCCTCGGAACTCCTTCTGATCTAGAACATCGCACCTTGCTATAGCAGGGGTGTTATACTAGGTGCCCGAATGGCTAGAAATCCAGACAATCTTGTTGGTAGTTTGTACATGTTTCCTCCTAGAACCTAGCGAACGTTTTCATCTCATCTCTCGTTTATTTCCGATTAACAAATTTTCATAACTAGAGTTTAACTTGGGGTTTTTTTTAAACTTCTGAGCAAACAACCGAAACCATGATAATTATTTCGAAAAAAAGCCAAACACAAACTTCCTTAAGCTTAAACTAGTTTCTCGAATGCATTAACACACACGATGGTAAAAAAAAACTTCGTAATTTCTTTTTTTTTGCCAAATATTCCGAACAACACTTACCAACAAACATTCTAATCGATTTAAATAGTTGTTTCGCCAATGTTTCGATAGTTCCGCCCAATTGGAACTTTTCTAGTTCGTGAGTTTCGGGCGTAAAAACTTTAACTAATAGCCTCACTTTAAACGGCTGGCACCACAGCCCTAACCACGCAGCGTTACAAATTGTCTAACCAACAAAGTCGTAAATCTATCACTTCCTTCATCATCCATCATGCATCTCGTCTAGACCGGGTCGTAGATAGTACGCCGTGTGCGTGGATCGGATTTGTGGAGAGTTAAAACATAATCATTTCACCATGCACTCCACCCCCGAAGGGGTTTATGCAATGTACAACTGTTAACGTTGGAAAACGAAACAAAGCAAATGAAAACAAAATCAAGAAGTGGTTGATGGATAGATAGTTTGCTTTTGTGATTGGGATGTTTTGCTACCTTCGGAGTTCGGTACTTTAGTCATAGCAGCATCTCTTGTGGTGTTTAAGAGGCGTCTTATTAACCTCCGAGAGTGGAGCTAAGACTTGAGAGTCATTGGTGATTTTCTGATGATTTTTGAAAAGAGTTACAAGTGATATTAGTGTTTGAGATGAAGCAAATCGTGCCACTAGTGGCGATGAGGCATCCTTCTTGAGATGAGTCTCGCATCGCTTTAGTCGATTCTCAATCGTTCCAGTTGGGACATCGGGCTGAGGTGTTGCTGTCGTCCAAGAGGATTTCATTACCGTACGGACCGGGTGTATGTACAAATGCAATCTGAATGCATAATCGAACGATGTCATTGCGCGATGTTCAACAACCATCAACCGTTTGTGAAGTGAATAGTCTCACCATAAATTCAAATCAAACCATTGCAGCTTGCTCCTCTTCACCTTAAAGCTCGCTCATCGAAACCCATCATGCCCGCATACGTACAGAGGACACGCTTCCCCAATGAGATTAGGCTTGTAAGTGTTATGCAACTGTTATTATTGGTTGCTTAGTGCACAAAGCTATTG
>KB663832.1:12104444-12179569 GCA_000349025.1 Anopheles minimus | reverse complement strand
CAAGTTTTCAGCGAACAAATGGACAAATTCATCGTTCATCGCTTGCTGTTAGTATCCGTTTTCGTCCACTACCGGGCCGAATGGTCAGCCTTCACACGGTCACTTATGGGAGTAAGGAGGTTAAGAACCTGTTAAATAGTGACGAAAAAAGGAAACCAAGGAACAAAGAAAACTCAAAATTAAGGTGGAGAAAATTTGAAACAGTATTGAATCTACGGTGACCAGCAATCTCGTGGAATCGAGGCTACGACGACTGCAAACCGTGCTGGATGCTAAAGCTGGTCCTACAAAATACTTGAAAATTTTTTCTTTAAAATATTTGCTTTATTTTGTTCAGCTGAAAACTTGAAGCGTATGCTCAATTTTGCGATGTTCAAAACCGGAGTTGTTTTACATTAATCTCTCTTAAAAATAAAGTAGAAGTACTAAAGCAAAACTGAGAGGATATTCAACAAGTTCGATAAATATATGATTGAAACATGTTTAAATGAACCCGATACGCCGATAATTTCCTTCTAAACCAACAGCATCATTATTTACCCTCAAGGTGCGAATGCTCAATTTTGCGATTGACTGTACAACTATATTTTTAAAGGTTCAAATTTCACAAAGAGCGGACCATGCGTAGCTAACGGCTACAGAGCCTAAACTATGAACCATTATGACAGAAATTTTGTTTTAGGCTTTGATAATCAGTATCAGTATCTAACATGAAGAGCAAAGATATAACCAACCTATTGGTTTAAATTGAATTGAGCTATTTTACTACCTTACATTGCACACAATTTATGAATTGATTGACTCACTATCAATTCCCATCGTTAGTTTTACTGTCCCATACCACCTTCTTCTTTGGCGTAACGACCTATCCCGGTCATGCCTGCCATTTCTGGCTTACTAGACTTATTACTACCACGTAGTTGGATAGTCACTCCTCACTACGGGAGGACGATCCGGATGGGATTTGAACCCCGGTGTTGCCGTGTGAGACCAGCGCCGTTATCGCCTCTGCCACTGTCCCATACCTATTGTGTCCCTAATTCTTATTTTAGTGCAATACATCATGGTAGACCAATACTTTTTTGACTCACTGTATATATCGTTTCTTTTTGCCGTAAAAATCAACCACCGATAGTGTCTTAAACGGTCTTTTTGATTTACTTTCAGTTTCTCACCTCCGAGCGTGCTGCGTATTATGCGTTTTGCTCGGTGTGAGAATGAACGAAGAAAAATTCCATTTTCCAAGGCGTAATGGTGCATACGGCGTAAGCGATGATGATGCAACATGCACATGGTGTAGCATGATTTACTTTCCATGCGCTTCGTCCGACTGTTTATGTGGGTGGTTAGGAGGTTAAAGCGAAAACAGATTGGGTAGAGTTGTAAAACGAAAGATAAAATACGACACACACTAGAATGGAGAGAGAAAAGAAAAACACACACACACACCTGGTGCCACGAAAACTTCCAACCCAAATCGCTTACACACGCCCGGTGAAAACCCTCACCCATGCAGGAGAAAACTCAAAGTTGACGGGTGTGCATAGAAAGGCAAAAAATGGGAGTAGAGAAGAAAAAAAAAAAACACTCACACCATCGAACATGGTAAAGATACAGTTTTTATGCTAAAATGGACGGCTGAGATAATGGTTTCAAATATTAAATTTAATTACCTTCGCCTGGTCTGATGTAACGCGTTTTTGTATTTTTAATGTTTCTGTTCGCCTGCAAGGACCGGAGACGGATGGCTGGATGGTGGGGGGTTTTTTGACGTCCTGGCGCACACAAACGCAGTTCGGGCGCTAGAATTCTTGGGCGAAGTTTCGCTGCAGTAAAACTTTCCACAGCGGGCACAGTAACTGGTGGTGGAAGAATTTTACAGCATCCACGTTGCACTCCCTTGCCGGGTTGCCCGGCTGGTGTGGTTGTACTTCATTTAATTTCCCTACCTTGTTTTACGCCGTGTAATGCTGATACCGTTTTCGGACCAAAGTTGGTGCCGTTGCTAGTACTGTTGATGAATTGTATCGCGGCGCACGTCTTAAGTGGAGCTTGCAATAGGCGTTAGGTAAATGGCTCTACCCGATCAGTGGTTGCTGCGTTTATTTAATTTTCTGAAGAAGAAAACTAATATTAATAATAACGAAAGCGTAGCCCCCACGAGGCACAAGTAGGGGCAAGTTTCACTTCCTTTCCGGTTTGTACAAATTTTTAGTATCAATAAAAGTACACCAGCGAAACTTTGGGACGATGGCCTGGAGGATGGATTGAACGGTGGCTATCAAAAATTAAGCCACACGGCGGTGAAAGTAAAACGAAAACGAAAACAAAAATATCCCCTAAATTGTACCGACCCAGCAAGCGGACGCCAGCATGCTTGTTGGCTGCACGCGGAGAAAACTTGTCCAGTCGAAATGATATTGTTTTAAGCGGAAAGTAAGGAAAAGTGTTTGTACAAGCAAACTGTTCGAGTTTTATGATGCTTCTTGAGCACAATTGATATGGTCGGTGCGTTGTAACAGTAGTCACTTCTTAGCGGTGTTTGGTCGCCTCGTTCGGATGTACTATTTGTGCACAAGTCTTGGGTGCGCATCGATACGCGTACGTTGAAGATGTTTTCGAAAGAAAAAAAAACTTTCTTCAATTTGATAGAATTTCTAATGAGAGAAACTTATTTTGTTGTTGTTGTGTAAAACAAATTGTTGTGTTTATCTTCGTTTTAATTTTCTATGCAGAATTTGTTTTTCGATGTACAGCTGCATCAAAGAGAATTGTAACGTATTACAAGGCTTCAACTTCTTCGTTTAAATAACCCGGATAAACGACGGCCGACAATACTTCCGATTCACCCTTATTTGACCATAATTTGTAGTATTTTAAAAAAATGTTTTACTAAACTTAACATGGCACAACAAAATGAAGTGATATCTTATCTTTTTTTTACCGGTAAATATTTAAAGGTTGAATTTTTTAAATACATTTTTTATATAATATTTTTGTACTATTTTTAAGTAATTAAAGTGGTATGACACTTAACATCATGGCTTCGCTTTTTTATTATTCTTCTTGTTTTAAGCCCTTGATTTGCCAGTTCTGCTTTTCTTGACTTGTACTTATCTACAGGAATGATATTTTGGACCGGTCCGTGACCGTGTAAAAGACCACTTGTGGGCAGTAAGAAATAATTAAAATGCACATTATATTTCAAATAATTATTAGATGAGCAATAGGCTTTTGTGCAAATGTCTCAATTATTCAAATATTCAATTCTTCAATTTCTTCGTTTGATTTCTGTTTTATAGTCAAGGGACTTAAATTACCACGTAGCAGGATATTCAGTCACTGCTACGGGGGAACGGTCCTGATGGGATTTTGATTCTAGTCCGTCGTGTAAAAGACTGGTGCCGACACCACCGATCCCACCGGGCCGCTCCATTTTTACCCTTATTACTTTCTTACCCTTATTACTGGCCGCCCCAAGTTTTTCACATCTGTTTGTAATACATTTTTGTTCAAGTTTCAAAGCATATTTAAATTTTTGGTTTTAAAATAGAGAGCTAGAATTTTATCTCAATTTATGGTAAGTATCTCAAATATCCATTGTAGTTTTTCCATAGTCCATATTCGCCGAACAAGAACGCAACGCTACTAATAATTTAATTAACTTTAGTGAAAATCAACTGAAAATAGTTGGACAAAAAAGTTGGGAAATAGTTACACAAGAAGTTGGCCTGACATATGTCAACAAATAAAACATCTGTCAGTTCCTTCCAACTGGAATTACAGATAATTGGTTACTTGCTTCAAATTAAATAATGAAATTTATAACTAGGAAATACAATTCAACTATTTTATGGAAGGAATATTTATCTTTTTAAAGCGGAAAGGTTAATGCTGCCTGAAAAGTGGACACTGGATGGAAAATGTTGTTGAAATCCTTCCTTTTACTAAGCTGGAATAATCTGTTTTGTTAATCTGGTTTGCAATTTTGAGTTCCCCAATATTTTGACATGTTTCGTACCATTGTGTCTATGGAATCATTAATCCATGCTATAAAAGCTGGGTATGTTTAACTTTTTTTTTTAATTAATAAGTTCTGTAGAAGCTAAAGAAAGAGTATTAGGTAATGCTGACCATGTTGGTTTATTAGACCGAATAGATCGTTTTTCCTTCAATCATATAAAACGAACGACCAAGTACAAGACAAGAACTGTTTTGCTCTTGTAAGCCCATAAAACTTCGTGTCATTTTCAGTTTGTACATAATCCCCTCAAATACATTAAAATGATTTCGCACAAATTAAAGAAGGAGCTTTAAGATGAAGCTTCACTTACTCAATGGCTGTAAACTAAAAGTGCCAGTCCGTATCTGGATTACACGTTTAATCAATCGTCCATACCGTGTACAGGTACCGGGAAGGAAGCTTAAGGACTAATTACCGTTGATTTCTGCTGGTGCAAGCCGTTCGATTGCATTGGTACATCTTTCACCGGGCTTTACACATCCCAACCCAGAAAACACCTTGCCTTCTAATGGTGGAACAACGTTTCTGCTGCGAAGGCAAGCAGCAGACTCGCCCACATGTCGAACGGGAAGCAAGGCAGCAACCAATTATCGGCCCTGCAAGAGATTGAGAAGACAACCAACCAATTAATCGGTTGGCATTTGGCAAGCGAGCTAAAAAGCTTCAACCATTCGCAGAGTGTTGGGGTTGTAGAGTGATTCACCGGCTTCGCGTAAAGCCACTGCAAGACAACCAGCTGAAGAAAAAACACGATTTTCTATAATAAAAAATAGAGCAGAAGATTCCGCCAGAAATCAAAAAAGTAAAGTCAGCATTTTTTGCCCCATTTCAATGAGGCGTGAGTAAATTGGATGGCTTTAAAAAAAAATACCGGAATGAAGTTTTGGAATCTAGATAAAAGATTTAATAAAGATTGATACAAATCTCGTACGCGTCGACATAATCTCTCGTTCGAAACAGAAATTGCTTGATCAGCTTCGACAGCGTATGATGCATACTGGTCGCGGTCGTAAAGCTGCTGTAGGCTGCCGCACAATCCCGCTGTGTCCTTCAACGGTCGCGTGTGGGGCCTTTTTGGCTCACACACTCACGCCGGCGGCGAAAACTACTTCCGGAGATGAGTGCATGGTAAAGCTCACCCTCCTAAAGGGATTAAATTTGTTTCAGATTTGTTACCAGCTGCTACAGAACAGCACACCACGCATGGCCACAGAATACAGTCATACACATTTTTTGCTTGCTCCACAGCAAATCTCTGTGTAGCAGTAAAATTTCATCATAGTCATATGCACCGGAAACCTTGGCGTGGAGCCGAAAACTAATTAAACACGAATGCAATATTTTCCACACGGGAAGCCTCCAAAGACTGTACGAACTTGCTGTGGTGGGATAATGAACCTTCCGCTGCCGGGAAGGCGTTTCAGATTTCACTCCTCGCGTGCAGAGCCTTCGCATTGGATGTCGATTGATGCGCTGCCTGTTTGAATGTCACTGCGAAGGACGTGCTACAGCCGTTGGTACGGATTTGATGAAATTAGCTTTCTTTTGCGTCGAGTCATGGCACAATAATAATGTGCCTGTTTTTCTGTTTTTTTAAGAGCAGGTTACATTGTAGAGGAAGCAGATCGTTTTTTTTTCTTGTTACTGCCCTTCTTAATCCGAAAGAAGAGCTTTTCAGAAAAAAAAGATCCCACGGTTTCTAGCGAAATGGAGTTCACTTTGGCCTTAAAAGCCAACACTTGTAGGCGATGATGTGTTTACTTTGTCGATGGTAGTTTGTGGTTAGAAAAAAATGGTGGGAAAAATGAAGGTTAAGTATTAAGCTTTAATGCAGTTTTTAAGCTACGAGATTAATACGGATTTTGTTGGTGATAAAGGTTTAATGTTAACAGAGTGCCGGAGATAAATGGTTAACTGTATTTTGGAATTTTTAACTGTATTTTTTAGGAATTTTGTTTTTTAAATTTAAGAATATATTGTTTCACTTTACTCGTCGATAAAACAAACCCCAGAGGAACGTAACAATATACAACAAGAAATAAAAATCCATATCTGAATGCTTGTTCTTGTCCATACGACCGTAAGGTCATTCAGAGATAGTAGATTTTTTTCCATATAGATAGGTTGTGTTCTTTTAGGGATCGAATCTGAAATAGGTCAAAGAATGTATCTCAGATCAATTTACATATTCGAGAAGCTTTCAGCGTGTCAGTCGAGAGAGCTTTGAAGCGAATCAGCTACGTTTTGTTCAAGATTCAACAAATGCCAAAGAATTCAGCTACATTCTGGCACTTTCAAATTCAACTGGAATACATTCCAGAAAATACACGAAATTTGAAATTTTAGACTCTCTATCAGCTTAATTCGTAAACTCTGCAGCGGCAAGCCTGACTCTATGGATGGGAACTGATATGTGACCAGCTGATATGTGGCTTGTTGTTATGGTAATACATTTTCGGGATATAAGAGCTGATGTGGTCTTTGGAATATTTTAAATAGCATTCAATAAAATAGAAGTTCGATGAAATAGAGTTTTTGGGTTCAAGTGGCAAAGTGTCAACATTATCTGAATTTTGTTCGAATTGAATTAAAATTTGTTATTCTGTTGCTTTCCGTAGTTTATTAATTTCTTGAGGTAGAGTGACTGGCCCTGCGCTCAAGAGCGTGAAAACCTCTGGAGGGCATCGTGACAATAAGTTTAGCCGTGCACTACCATCCGTCCAAGGGGTTGGATCTAGCCCGTTTACCCAAGCTTCGATATACGGTGGTACACGTTACCACTCTGCATGACGAGGACGTTACGAAATAGGAGTTGACTAGTAGATCCTGTGTGACCTTCTAGAGGTTTCCTAGCCCATTGCAGAGCCTTCCGTCATTCGCGACTCGAAGATGGGAACTTTGGCCACCATCTTCTATAAGTGAATCCAGATCTCTTAGCATACGCTGATGACATAGACATCATTGGTTTACGGCTCTCCTATACAGCAGATGCCTACCAGAGGATCGAGCAGGCAGCGGGAAAGAGCGGGTAGGAGAATAACGAAGTAAAAACAAAAAACAAAATGATGATGGAGCTAGCAGCGGCTCGACTAACAAATACTGACCTACGCGGGGGTGATGTACGGGTAGGTAACCGCACTTTTGAATCCGTTCAAAACTTCACCTACTTTGGGTCAAAGGTCAGCACCAACAATAACAGAGATGTTAAGAAACGACCTTGGATGCTGGCTGCCTGACTTGTCCAAACAGAACACCTGTAACCCAGAACACGGTTGAAGCTGGAATTATATAGAACTTATATAGACGCAGTATTCACATACGCCTCTGAAACTTGGACACTGTCCAAAGCTGACGAAAACCTCTCAGCTGCATTGGAGAGGAAAATTCTCAGAAGGATTTATTACCCCGTATGTGTGAAAGAACAATGAAGAAGCCTCTGAAATGATGAGCTGTCTGAGTTATACGACGACACTGTCGTACAACGAATGAGACTCGACAGGCTCCGGTGGGCTGGTCATGTTATGAGAATGGTACCGGACGACCCAGCCCGTACAGACATGAGACATGGACAGAGGAGACATGGTACGCTCAAACTGAGGCGCCGCTCACGAAGGCGCTCGACCGTGTGTGGTTTAGATTTCTGCAGTAGACCAAGCCCGCGAAGCGATTGTTAACAACAACTTGAATTGGACAAGTAAGTAAGTACTAGAATTTGCCGAAGTAGATATGGAATCGTTTGCAGAGAAACAAGAAAAGCTTGACAAATGAATGAGAACTTTTATATTCTAGTACAACTTGCACAAAATCGCAAGATTGCTCCGACTTGGCCACATGTACTCTTAAACCCTGTAACAGACAGGAGCGCTTACACATTAAGCGCATAAAGTTTTGTAGAATTTTAATTGCTATTTTTTGTGTTTAACACACACGTATGTTTTCAATTTGTAATTACATTTTCCGGCCACACAAACCGTAAACCAAACATTCCATTTACTGTAACCGATTACCTGCCAACCATATGATCCAGAACGAGCACATGCACACTCACAATTTTTGCGGAATGTGTCAACGAAAGAGGAAAAAATACGCAGTACCGGATAAAACTTTTAATCACTTTTTGCAACTTTCACCTTGCGGCAGACGGCCCATTACCGACATTGATAAATGAGCAATTTTGTAGCAAAACCAACGCACGCACGCTTTCCTACCGATCGGCGGTGAGAAGCTGCACGCAGTGAGACAAATTGTAATCTTTCACCGGTGGTCTTTCATCGGTTGTATGTAGGGAAACGCAATTTTTCTCTCTCACCTCCTGCGCGTTGTAATTAGTGGCGTTATTGGTTCGTGCTTTTCGATACGCCGGAAAATCGGGCTGTAATGATTTTATGTTTGCATTAAGTTTGATACTTTCCACCCTTTGATAGGCAACAAAAAAAAACCCCTTTGTGCCAGTGGAAAGTTCGATCATACACACTGGCCGGGGCGTTTCCCGGCACGCGCCTGCCAAGTAATGAATGGTTTGTTTGTACACACTTTCGCATGCTGGAAGCGAATTAACTGCCGGTCATTGTACCATTGGAGCCATCGATAGGAAAATATGAAACAAATTAACACCAGAATACGACTTCGACAATCAGTTCCCGAACGAAAAGCACAGTCAGGTTGATAACGAGCTAATAGTTTAGGGTTGATAGATTAACTGCATTGGAACTTACAGTAAAGATTGGAAACGTATCAAAGATTTTGCAACAAACTAATGCGTTACGCGAATGTGTTGCAGTTCAACCAACTATCGATGGAATTAATGTTGCAATGGTTGAAATTGATCATGCAGCAGGTTTGCTAGTGGAAAACGCGCGTTGGAAAATTGCACCAGACTGTTAGTAATAAACAAAATGTGCTTTTCATACATTGTGTACTAAAACTATAGGGACACTCGTTTTTTTTACGATTTATCTAAATTCCTCCAAAGATAAATCCAAACAATGTTAGCATGATTTGGGCGAAAATATAATTTACATACTTTTAAATTTTTATTTTGGTTGTTTTACATTTTCCGTCAATTATTACGCCTTTTTTTAAAAAGAAGAAATTGGGTATTGGACGTAAGATAACCATATGGACACTTCGGTTAAAAATAGTTTTTTTTCACTTCAAATTATGTTCTTAATAATTGTACAAAATAACACCAAAACAGACACATTAACATGCATCATCAACATCTACAACAGTTTGTTAATAAACCAAAATGTTAACACAACCGAGTATGCCCGGGATAAGGTTAAATACTAGGAGGAAATGCCTTATATATGAGCCGTCATACTCAAAAAAATAAATAAATTAATAAATAAATAGTCGTTCAAAGTCACTGGTTACGTTATTTTGCACTAAATTATATTTTTTTGGTGATTTCTTGAATGTAGGAATGTGTGTTTTGTAAAGTTTGTTTGTTACTAAAATATCAATCAAGATAAGTATATATGTTGGTAGTAGAGGATTCTAAATGAAAGCAGAAGCATAACTTACTTATGGAAATAAAGGTAAAAAACATAAGCAATGAAAACGGCCAAATTTTTTTTTACTGCCATAAAACAAACAAGTTGAACAAAAAAAAATCAAACAATGTTTGTATCTATCTCTTGAGGAGTTTGAGTAAATCGAAAAAAATATGGTTGTTCATATAATTGTGGCACGCGCTGTATATTACGATCAGGTTAATCAGTGACACAATCGGTGAGGTACGACTGGCAACATTAAATTCATGCAAGAAGAACACACAGAGAGAAGGGGGAAAAAAAACTGGGCCTACGCCGGAAACCGGAAAGATCGTTAACACATAAAATGTAATCCAACCTCGGTGCATCATGCATGCAGATGGTTTGCATGCAGTTGCAAATGACGAAATCTCACTAAACGTTGCTCTGGATAATGACACTCGCAAGTGATGGTATGCTGAAGCTTTTTTTCTGCATCATAGTTTATTACAAAATGGCCTATATGTTGCACGTTATACCATTGCAAAAAAAACGGATGGATCTCATGCACATCATCATTCTATAATGCAATTATTGACCTCCGTTAGCTATGCAGCGTGATACGGGGTCGATGATACTCGCTACGAGCAACGTTAAAGCCATCTGGTTTAGGTTCAGTAGTTTCACGAGCTGTGGCCGGCACTAAAGCAATCGGTATTAAACACAGAAGGGAAAGTGTGATATAATTGCTCAAATTCTATCCCTTATCCACATGTGGCAAATAGACTGCGTCCGTGTATGGGATGTGACGGTGTCCAATAAATTGTACCGTGGAAGAAGGAACGCTCTTGCCTGCAGTGGGCGGAACCGTGGAAAGTGCAGTCTTTCCATGCTGCTGCACAATGATCATTTATCATTTGGTGTTTTTTTCCAGTTTTTTCTCTGTCGGATTGTTAAGTGACACTGAGCGGCATGGTTTATTGAGTACGCTTTCGATGTGTTGTAATTTTGCTTTTATTAGAGCACTAGAGGATGAGTTCTTCATTGGAAAAATGGCTTTTTGATTGATGATTATTGAAAAGCGAAAAAGCGGCATTCTGTATCAAAATTTTTCATTATTAATAAATTAAATTTCGTGTATTTGTAATGAGTAATTTAATTAAGACTTATTCCCGTAAACGTATGTAGTTGAGTAATTTACTTACCTAAACCCAACCGGAATTTGCTGGATATCTTTTTGAAACGCATATTAAATTGAAAGTGTTATCCTGTTTAAGGTTTTTTCCAGATTATTTACATCGAACACATTTCATTGAAATGCTTTTTTAGCATTTGATTCTACTTTAATTATACTAAACCCAAAGATCCTGAGGTATATGTCACTTACTACTCATTTAGTAACTTAAAATGGATGAAAATACGCACCCAATCCACTAATCCATCAACGAAGTTTCACAACAAGTGGCGCAATAGCACATTCGTTGTGTCTAATAAATCGATCACGCTCTTACTAAAACCAAAAAAAAAAAAACAAACCAACCCCAACCCACACAGTCGATTGTTGACAAACACATTTCGTAGGCGATCAACACTGATGAAAGTGAATGCATTTCCACACGATGCTTGCAGTCTGCTGCAAAGTTCTTCGAGTGTTTCATGCTATGGGAGTAATCTTCCAACATCAAAGAGATTTCGAAGAAAAAAACAAAAACGGAACAATCATTGAGGGTTTTGGAGTGCAGCAGCTGAATGGAACCGCCGAGATGGGGCGTCAATTGTGACTCCTATGACGGTTGCCCACTAGTTGTTTGTGTCACTAGTGTTGCCTATCGCGAACAATCACACTTTAGCTTGAGGTTTCGCTTCTTAGCTTTGTTTTTTTTTTCTTCTCGTTGTCACAGTTTAAGGGTAGGTTCCCTGTTTTTTCCCCTTCATCCCCGGGCAATGCAGTTTGAATGCAAAAGGGCTGTGCAAAGTGCAAAGTGGCAAATGTTTGAGAAACAAGCATAAAATATGTTTTATGGTTAAACTTTCAACTTTGCTGCGCTTTGGTTGCCCTTTTTCTCCACCGAGCGCATTAAGCGGGGCAGGCGAAGGAAGGAGGGGGGGGGCATGGTGGAAATGCTTGTGGAAAATTAAAATATGTCATCGCCGTGCGGTACGCGAACTCGTTAAAATGTTGGCACAGCTACGGGCGGCTGTTCGTTTTGGTTCGTTTTTTTCCTTCCACTCTGCTGTTTGAGTTTTTCCACATCCACATTATGGGGGATATTATGTGGTAGAGGTGCGAAGGTGGGAATTGGCGTTGTGGCACTGTGGATGGTGTTGCTCTTTAAGCAGCATCTCGGCACGATCAACAAATATGCACAATTGCGCGCACACACCAAAACAAAAACAAACAAAAAACAGATAGCGTGACAAAAAAGCTCGTTCTCATGTGTGTGCGCCGTTCTCTCGGTGTGTGTTTGCAAGACATTTCATCTTCCTGTGAAATGCAACCGACTGCATCTTGCATGACGTGAAGCAACGAGAAAAAAATGCAATGCACACGCACCGTAGCAGCAACCTTCGCTATGGCGTGCGCTATGCGATGATGCAACATGTCGTATTTAAATTTGGCTCTGCACATCACATTATCACGATATACAAGGGGAAGATAGCGTTAGACGAAGATAAAGCGGCTAACCCTTGGATGGATTCAACGTGTAAGTTGCTCAAAGCCCTAACCATAGCTACACAGAGCGATGAGAATATGTTGTCTCACTCTATAGCAACTAAACATTACACTAAAATTCATATTATGAAGCATTTACAAAATGCTTCTAATAACGTTGTATGAAAACATTTTTCTAGGTTTATCTAATTGTTTATAATCACAATACTAAATTTCTACTAGAAACTCGGGCTGTTGCTGACATAATGTATATTGAATTGCATACATTAAGGGTGTTCAGCATAGACAACACATAGAAATAGAAATTAACTATCGAATCATTAACCTAAAATAGTGGATGGCAAACTTGTTGGATAAAAGAGCTAACTATTTGATGGAATGTAGTTTAAAATATTTGAAATGTTGCAATAAGAATAAAATATTTAGAATTCCGAGCTATTAGTAAAAATATTTATAAATTTTCCTCTCAAAAATTGATGTTTGAATTTGATTTTTTTTTCATACTCTAGTTTATATCGAAATATTGTATAACTCCTTTTATTTTATCCTGTAACTCATTCTTCTATGAGCAAAAAACTGAGTTGAAGAATCGAAGAACCGTACGTTACCGACTACAGAGCTAGGAGCAATTGTTTTCATTTAAGAAATAATTCCTCCTAAATACAATTAAAAAATTAACTCAAATTTAATTAATTAAATTAAATTAATGTCAATTTCTGCACACAAATAAAGTTACTTGCCTTTCGAAGGGTTTGAACTGCGTCTCGTAGGCAACTAAATTGAACGAAATTACCAAAGAATGTGGAATATGTTGCATTTTTCGAAACTTTTTCCAAACTAAACCACAAATGGCAAACACTTTTTTTTCAGTTCTCGTACCTTCATTGGCCCTTGTGGCTTGATACACCACGCCTGATACCTTCTTCCGCACCGACGATAATCGCGTTGAAGCGTGGTAGGTTTTGCGTGGTATCTGTCCCGTTGCCGGGTGGGATAATTATGGAAATTGCCAAGAAGTTAACGCGAGGTCGCATCGCCCCAACTCGGCTCTGACCCACCCTGTCGGTGAGTTTTCCACACCGAAAGGTGCGAGTCAGTTACGACCGCACCAAAGTCGCCAGATCGCCGGCTGGCAAAAGTCGTCGCCGTTGTCGCTGTTGCACAAAGTTTCGTCTGCTTCTTCGGCGAAGATGGTGCACTATGATTTATGCTAAGATTATGTCACGATCCTCATAGCCGTTGATGTTGCGGTTGTGCTTGAGGGTGAGAGCTTTCGGTGGTGCAGAGTTTTTCCACTACTCGTTCGTGGGGTTTTTTTTGTGCCGTTTTCGTTCTTCGCTCATGAAGAAACGTCTCATTTGCCCTGAGCCCTGCGGATAGCAACAACGCTCAAACCGAAAAAAAGGGCTGCGCAGTCTTATTTGATCGAGAGCGGTGGCGTGCAATGGTTTAGGCGGAGTTTTTTTTCCACGTTGCTTGCTAGCCCTGCTCGGATGAAATAGCGTACAAGATTACGACTATGATGAGCCGTGTGGTGCATAAAATATTAAAGTGATGAAGTTTAGCAATCGTCAGCATCGAGAATTTATGATGGCTCTAACCACCCGAAAGGAATTATGGTTGTCGTCGGTGAGAAATTGTTCACCGTACACGAAGCGTGCCTCGGATAGGAAACAGGAGGGATTGGGAGGGTGATCGGGTGGGATAGCGATCGTGAATGAAACAGTTTAAGCAGAGGGAGAATAATGCGATTAAACGACACACTATGGTTGCAGTTTAACGAGTATGCAAATGATTTATTGTAAAAGTTGCTGAAAGTGCTCTAGTGCAATCGATGAGCAGGTCATCAGGTGGAAAATGGCTACACGTAGTTTTTGCTTACTTTTGGTAATTATTTCGCCATACAGTGGTTTATAGAATGCTTAACAACAATATAAATCTTTTTGGAGATTGAAAGTTACATTCAAAATATAGTAAAGTAATCAAAAAAATTACATTGATTTGTGGTATTTTTTTAAACATAAATGTTACAAAATGTGTTTTTAACAACTATTAGAATATCCAGCTAGAGGTTTGACAGTAGAAAATCCTCTGAAGTAAATGTAAAGTAGAATCTAAACAAGGAAAGAAAGGGAAAACAATGCTAAACAGAAGAAGTAGCACGGGAAGAAAAAAGAATTTAGAAAAAAATAGAAAAAGTGAAAATAGAAAAGGGGAGCAAAAAATGAATACTAAAAACGAGGAAAAAACAAAAAAAGAGAAAGACTGTGCAGAAAGTAGAATAAAAATAAAAATATTATATTTTTATTTATTAAAGAAGCGTGGCTGCTCAGAGAATAAAGAC
Source organism: Anopheles minimus (assembly GCA_000349025.1). Lineage (NCBI taxonomy): Eukaryota > Metazoa > Arthropoda > Insecta > Diptera > Culicidae > Anopheles > Anopheles minimus. The sequence continues at coordinate 12,165,053 of KB663832.1, read as the reverse complement.
AAGTAACCGAAAAACTATTAATGATATTAGTAACAGCAATATAAGTTGTTGTATAGCAGGGAAGAAGAAACAAAAGATAGAAGAAGAAAATGAAAAAAATTATCCAAAATATTGTTGCATACTGTTTAGACAAATGTTGAAACTATCTCAGTATTAGATTTTCTAGGCTCCGAAGGACTGATGAAACACTGATGACATTGGAATGGCATGAATCAACTCAACTCGTAATATATTTTTAGACCCTCCACAGGGGTATAGGAGCCGTGGTAGGTCCTAATCGAGAAAATTTAAAGCTAACCGAGCAAGTAGTCAATACAATAAATGATGTTTAATAAATGTTTGTTTTTTTTTGGGACGAATCTCAAAATTCGACTTGCCTATATTTGAAAGTCCAGTATTTCAAGGATTTTTATGCGAATACTAGATTGTGTTTATACACAATCAAAAAGTACTATCAACGCTGAGCTGTAGAATATTCACGTGATATCGTAAAACATGTATTAAAGATTGTTTATCCCTAAATACCACTTTATGTTATGTAATCCGTGCATAGGACTGTCCCAAGTGACAGCTAACAGACGCGGATGTCTCGAAAGACCTTCATGTCACGTTCATGAGTAGAGGTTGATTTTATAAATATATCAACCACTCAAACGATCCGGTCTCTTTCGTATATCGCGACAAAGTCAGTGTCTAGGGTTATCGGTTTAATCAGCCTCCGCCAAGCCGCACGTAACAAAAACTTGTTCCACGACGCCTCGTTCTACCCGGCCATTCTTCCACCACCATCTCAGGAATCATCGGAGTTCACGCTCATTAGCTGGCGGCAACGAAAGGGTCACATAAGCTGCTGTTGCTGCTGCAACTGCAACACAATCAGTAGCATACTTTGCATACGCACCGCGCCCTCAGTTGACGCGATCGGAGCACAGCTTGTTCCCTCAGACACGACACGACGCCACAACCACGTACGCAGAGCTAATGAGGGTCCACCGGTATGCCTCCACGCTGTGAACTTCTGGCCCGTCGACCTTGGAACCTTGGGCGAAATGTGCAGTCACAGTTAATGATGGGTGGCGTTCAGCGGAGCCGTACACGAAGTCACAGCCAAAGTCGAAATTTAATCAAAACAGCCTCGAACCTCCACCGAGCCAAACGTTTGTGTGGAGTGCGAGCCCGGGGCGCCACATAAAGCGCATAAGACATTCATCGTTCATCGCACGATGCACTATATAAGCGATGTGGAGTCACTCGAATGCGTCACGACCGACTCCCGAATTATGACAGCTGGAGCAGCCGGCGGAACGGTACGCCCTTGTGCTCACCTACGCAATGGGGCTCAAATTATTGAGCTGCATGCTGCCAGTATGGTGCACTATGGCGTTTGGAGTGTGGATTTCGCCACGCAGGCCAACAGTACAATTTGGAAACGCTGCTTCATACTCCCGTCCGGTCTCCTGCTTTAAAGCTACGAGTGAAAAGGTCGTCGGCCATATTCGGTAAAGGTGGTTTGTTTCGTTTCGCCTTTGGGTGTTTCACTGTTTCTTTTTTAACGCGCTTCATCTGTGAACAGCTAAATTATACATCGCACGACGGATAGATTGAAAGGTTAGCTGTACGAGCACGAAATGCAAAGCATAGTAAATAATAACCGCAAAGATTTTGGTGAGCTGGTTGGCGATCCGATTAATTCGTTGACAAATGAATCGTGTCGGCAGTCCCGCCTTGGCGGAAGTGGCTAAACTAAGAATCTATCAAATCACAAGAAACCCCAGAGCGTCATAAAAGCCGGTTTTAGACAACTCGCAATAAATGGTATGCAAAAACAAACAAACTTCACACCACATGTGCGTGGTAGTTACAGGGAAAAACAAGTAAAATTAATGCGTACAGCGTAAAGGATTACGCAGCAGATGCAAATTTATGAGCAGCAGTAGGTTGTGATTGTCGTTTCTTCTAAAGATTAATTCCACAATCGACAGTGGGCAAAAGTGAGAAGAAAAAATCGTTCCCAGCGCAAAATCGGTTGGGTTCATAAATAAATAACACACGCTCTACTCAACCGGCCCAAATTGCAACATTTTGCACCAGAGGGCGTTGTCGCACTTAGTGTCAAAGTAGATAACGACGAATCGATGCAAAATGGGATGACGGAAATGGGTTGAAAAAGCGGAATGAAACCAATTTTGTTCGTACTTGTGTGTGCATATTTGAAGTGAAGAAACAGCAGCGAAGACGTACAACACAGTCTCTCAACAACTCAGCGGCATAAAATACATTGCGGAAAGCAACTGAGAGGAGATGATGAATGTTGGTTGGTTGGTGCAAAATGGGAATATAATAATATGTACACAAACAAAAAACAGACACAAACCTGGCCCATTAAACTCACTCATCAATTTAACCGAGATGAAGAAGCGTGCAATGTGGATGAAGAAAGTGTATCGCCGAAGAGAATGGTTCATAAAAACGCATAAAATCGTTACCGTCACTTTTTGCAAAACCAAAAAAAAAAACAGATACCACGCAAACATTGCCGCACATTAACCACACCCGGGCACCTGCGTGGCACCCGTTGGCGTAACAAATGATGCCCTCCCAACGGACGGGCACCGGTGCAGTATCAACGGCTAACGATTTGTGAAGATGTACAACTTTCCGAACTGCGGCCGAACTATTGTTCTGCTAATGGCAGAAGACCCGTACGCGTGCCGTTCACAATCGGTAATGCTATTAACGATCGCATAAAATAAAAGTAAAGCTGCAGCCCCAATGAAAAGTTACTATTATGCTAAATGAAACGAGATTTTTGTTTGACGAACGCACATAATAGCCGATTTGCAAATGGTGCTTTGCGTTTGTTTTCAAGCAGCAAGCGGTAATGACAAAAAGCCGTTGCGGACAGTGTGCGGAATTTGGGTTGTTGTTTTATGCGCACATGGACCACAGTTGAAAAATCCATTAAAATGACTAGCGGCCATGTACGAACAATGTCGCTTCGGTGACATTTATCATGCGTTCGGATGCTGCTGGTCGTAAATTATGTGCGATGCATAAAAATTCCAATCTTCCAATTCCAAATTCCAAAATTCCAATTCCAATAAAAATTCCAAATAAACGAATATTGCTGCAAGAACACCGTTAAACCAGTGCGAGAAGAAAACCAATAGCTCAGCAAACCATGACAGCGTAGTGTGCTAGTAAAAACAAAAAACAAATGGTAGTCAACTGTCAAGCTAGCAATGTGCCAGCGATACTGTCAGATGAGGTTTTTATTTATGTCCATTTGTGTACAATTGTGGCAAAATTTCGAAAATGATACGTTGCTTTTCCAGAAGGGCTAAAGTTCGAAGAGCGAACGAACTGGTTTTTGGGGGCAAGGCGAACAATGACAAAAGTGTATCAATTACACTTTAATGGTGGCTGTGTCGCTACCGAGCAACGGTTACTACCGAGCTGGGGACGTGTGTCATTTGTGGCACTGTAATGACCGGCGTGTAACAGCAGCAGCTCCAACCTTCAGCCTGCTCGCATCCCTCGCATGCAAATGTGATGAATAAAATTGAACCTTTAATCTTGTCATTATCTCATTTAGAAGTTCACGTCGCCGGCATTGGTGCGGCAGGGCGCAGCAGTCCTTTCCGGTCGTCCTGACCATTGGCGGATACGAGCGGGGAACGTAAATATTGATATGTCTGTACAGGACGTCCTTTCTGTCGTTTGAGGGCGTACGGTTGTTGAGTTGTTGGAACAGTACACAGGGATGGTTTTGTGTATGTGTGATGGTTTTTTTTAACAGTTTACACTTTTTTCCTTCCCCGATATATGGCTTCCTGTGTGTTTTTTTAATATGAATAATGGTACAGTAATGTGTGTTCAGAGTACGCAAAAAGTATTTTACAATGCTTCATTCTGAAAAGGACAGCAGAATAATTTTTATGTGTTTTTTTTTCAGCAACATTGCTGGTTAACGTCATCCCACACCATAGTGCTCGCTGAAAAGGGAGCTTTTTTTGTATTGCTGTTACTGTTACTTTGTCCTGTGTTGATTGTTTTTATCTGCCCACACTATTAAACGCAATTGTACCGCACGTTACCGCGTTACTGCAAACGGGTCTCAGTTTAAGCCCCGCACACACATAAACAATTAAATTGGTGCTTTTATCCCATTATTACAGCCGATGAGTCACGATATTCTGCCAGATTGATTAAATATTTAACGCATTTTGTTCGCATTTCCACAGATTTATTACATTTGTGCACTATAATCCCATCTGCTTTGTTGTGAATTATTATCGTTAGCTTTTTCAATGGCTAATGAGCTTGTTTCGCATAAATAATAAATGTAACCGTTTGTGTGTGTGTGTGCATATGATAGAACATTCCATCTATAATAAATATGCTAAAAGGGGCTTAGAATGAAATCATTAACTTTTAGAGATATGCGTATAAACTGTTACCTCAAATAATGGAAAAAATTATCTCAACACACTTTGTTTAAAATCCGTTCCAACATTCGAGCATAAAAGGCCTGCATAAAGATTGATAAAAACTTTGCATCAAAGCTGACTATCACAGGAAAAGCAATGGTTTCCATCTGGTTCTTGGAAGCTTTTTTTTTCACCGTACCGCACCGTATGACTCCGAGAGTGTGAACAGCTAGAAATGCCAATAAAACTGTGTTCCGAGATGGTTTAGGCAAAATGTGTTTAATATTTTTTTCGTTTTCATACACAGTGAGCTGGTTCACCGGGAAAAACTTTTTCATTCCACTGATGGGTGAGCTTGTAGCCGGTTTGCGGGATAAAGGAAAAACTTTAATGTGTCAACCGAGCCGAAATGGGTTTGCACTGGATTTAGATGCTTTCGAGGGTTTTACCGTTTGTTGCTTGGCAGCAAATGGAACGGTTTGGTTTGTTTGATGTTCGGAAATTGTGTTTCACTGAATTGTTCTACAAAATAAAAATAAAAATTAATAAAGTTTCAATATGAATGATCAGGAAGAGAAACCATGCGTTTTGATGTACATATTTAAAGCATCAAACAATGTGTTGCATTACTATAAGTGTTTCCCAGAAAAGTATTTTTTTCTGTGGAATTCAGTTATCATATTACTCGAATATAAATAGAGTTTTTTTGATTAACTACCTACCGTATGTACATATATAGATACGAAGATTGGTACCATACTTTAAGATGTTCTTTGATTCAAGTGACTCATGATCTCTCTCTTCTTCTTTGGACCTACTCGATCATGCCTGCCATTTCTGGCTTAATAGACTTATTGATATCACGTACTTGTATAGTCAGCCCTCACTACGGGGAAACGAGCCGGACGGTATTTGAACCTTGGTCCTTAAAGTTTGAGGACCGTCACCGCTATCGCCTCGGTCTTCGGGCCGTCTTAAAATGTGATTATAATGTATATTAATAATTAACTAATATATCTTTAATATTTGGGAATCGCGATGTCTTTGAGATTATGATACGTAAAACTTAATCCAAATAAAAATTAATAAATTTGCTTTTTGTGTGATGAAGTGATTTGAGAAACACAACACATTACTTTCTTCAATAACAAATGGAAGACTGCTTCCGTGGAGTTTATTTAATCGTCTTATTCTTCTGGCCACTAACAAATGGACTTCCAGTAGCGGTATGGGTGTGAATTGATATTTGTCTTAGATTGACTTTTCTTTACCCGCCTCACATTCATCTGTAGCTTTGCGCATCAGGAACAATCGAGATGTCTAACTGGTCCGTAATTAATAGGTTCAATTTCTCTGCGGGATTGAAAAGGAAAATCCTGCAGTGAAACGAAACTCTCAATTTGGAGGCACCGGACGGTTCGGGACAGCTTTTCCAACCTGCTGAAACTGGTCTTCTAGACCCAAGCACAATGTTTGGCTTGACGTTTGCGCTTTTCTTTCTGTTGGGCTATACCGGGCTATAAGGATATAAGAATCAGATTATTTTTTTTCCAGAATAAGGCAAAGCGAGTAGGGAGCAAGGTTTTATTCCCCACCATCCGGATAATGGTTCCGTAATAATGGTTGGTGAAAGCTAGAAAAAAAACAAAATCTCGCTTTAATCATCTTGAGCTTTATGGTGCCGGATGGAGCATTGTGTTGTTTGGCGTTTGGTGCGGTGCGGGAAAACTATTTTTCAGTACGCATTCATCGTGAAGTGGAAATAAATTAGCTCCTTCTAGCTCTCTGAAGTGAAATTATTTAATCTTTTGCAGTTTTTTATTCTCACCATGCTATCTGGCATGGTAGGATAGATGCTTTTTTACTGCTGTTTCTTTCTTTTTTTGCGGTCAAATCTCGGTTGCAAATGGGAGCAATTAGGATATGAATGTTTTATTCCATCCATCTTCAACACTGCTTTTGTTGGTAATTACAAATGTTCTCGTCCGTGTCTATCCTTTGTGCATGGTGGCGTTAAACCGCGCGTGGCTAATAAAGCTTGCCGCTTGCAAGTTTGCTCGTCGCACACAATTAACGCGTCTCCTGCACGCGACCACCATTTTAGAGCTGTGACATTTGAGCCACGCGGTAAAACATTTGGAAAATAAAGAACAACATGCAAGCAGTCATACTGGCGCACGAAAACAAAGGACAGCATGGTTTTTTTTTCTTTCAAATATATAGTTCAACTCAAGAGAGCCCTGACGGCATCATTGAGGATAACACAGATGGAAAAGTGTAAACGGTGAAGGATTTGTTCAAAAGAGATTAAACTCCCTTGGAAGTAGTGTGATATTTAACCGCCATTCTGCAATTCGTTCAAGGTTGCTACGGTAACCGCCTTCAACATGGTGTGCGTTGACTTTGACGTCCGAGGGGAAATGTCATCCGGTGCAGTGATCGTGCTGCACCCAGAAGATGGATCACGGAAGATGCGGAATGGAGTATCTTAAGGCGTCCACGTGCATAAATGTCTTGAAGTGGTTTTTTTATGATACGTGTGTGTGTGTGTGCGAAAGTTTACTCGAAAAGGGCACGGAACTGGATGCATAAGGAGGCCGGTAAGAAACCTTCATCAACTTACAGGTTCGCTCAGGTTGTGGGTTTTGCGCTGATGCGGTTCTCTGCGGCTAGCGAAGGTCGCCCGGTTTGGATAGTCCGATCCGACCAGACCAAAGCGATGCGGTTTCCCGAACCGCTCCGTCCGCCTCCATTTGCAGGTTCGAACGAAAGCGAACGGAATGCTACACGCGGATCCCGGGAACGGAAGACGCCGGCGAAGGGGCCAACCGGGATGATTACGTCGCTCCGGGAAAGCGAAACCACAATGGTTATTGTGGTGCGCCGGTCGTGCCGGCAGTCACGGAAGTAAAGGTTGAAGATGCAATGTTTGCACCTTACGCTGCGTTTGGGGGAAGCGTCCTGGGAGACGGGAGAGTCGTTTTGCTTACAAACAAGAGTCTATCTCGTTATGGCTCCGTATCGATGTTCGTTCGAAAGATGATTACATTCTTCGGTACGGTTTGGGATCTCTTCGAAGGGATACCGGATTCCGTACGGATGGGATGGTATTTTCTCAATCACGGGCTATATTGCATAGCAACTGCTTTGGCACGAGCTCAACAACAATACACTCACCGAAAGGTACATCCCTACGGACACCGTCCAAGAAGAACATCGCCCAAACGCGCTGTTTCAGGGAGTTTTGGACGTGGAACTAGACACGTCGATTGCAAACACAGTTTGGGTTCGTGTGCATTGTTGGTTTTGGAAAATTGAATGTTTGAACTCAAAATTAAACAATCGATGCATTCCCGGCGAGGGTGGTGATTGTTCATCCGAATAAACAGCTCGCACACCAACAATTACAATATGTCCCCGGTGTTGCGTACTACAAACATTGCACAATGGAAAAACACGCATCCTTTTCGGGGATGTTCTGTGTTCTAACCGGCGCTCGCAGCCCATCGTGAATAGGCACGTGACGTAAATAATGAGCCGTTACCCAAACGTTTGAGGAATGTTTGTCAGGAATTTGCGTGTGACATGTTGTTTGCCGATTGCTACATTCAGCATTCCGGTAGGTTGCATTTTACCAGCCCGAAAGGGCGGGTTGGAAGGTACACTTTTGACAACCGATTCATTCACCGGATGCAAGCAGGATAAGTGATCGTTAATCATGCAGCGTAATTGCTACATTTCTAATTGTTACCGAATGTCGATACGATACCATGCGAACAATGGAGGGCGAGCTTATTGGAGAATGTCACGTGATGGAATTTACGGAACCGCATGAACTAAGGGATTGAGATTTACATCCGTAGCACGGCTGCAAAATGTTCGTCTATCGCCGTGTTCCGTGTTCCAGGGGGTTCTTTTTATTCATGCGACGGCCCAAAAGTGTAATTAAAGCGATATTCATCTGCACGGCTGTACGAGAGCAAACGCACGAAGGAAAGGACGATGACGAGGCTCGATGACAGGAGCAAATATTTATATCTTCCCTTCCTGTGGTGTGATTTTACCATTCTGCGACTCCTCGGCTGGAACACACAGTTTTTTTTTCTCTTTCTATCCCTCCCAAACGAATCGTTGAGGAGATCCTTGCAGAGGGCTTTTTTTTTCGCTTGGTCATTCGCAAAAAAAGGTTTAACAATGGCAGGATTAACGATCACTGTAATTAACAGGAGCTGGAAAGAGGACCGTGATCCGTGCGATCCTGAAAGCTGAAGCTGAAGGACGAGAACACTGGTTTGCTGTTAGCGGCTGCGGTTGGTTGTCCCGGGTTGGAAGCGGGAAGGGAGTGAAACAATAACGATCCAATTTCAAGGGCTTTAGTACAGGGGTGAGCTTGAGTGTGTACCGGTGAAAAGGGGTTGCAAACGGACGATGACAGCATCGCCGTACGTCTGGGAAATCGGCTGGTGGTACTCGCTCTTGGAGCTGAGCGCAGCTGTCAAAGCAACAGGTCGCGGTTTGAGAGAGGCTACCCTAGGCAGGATGGATTGAGGACAATTTGGTCGCTGCGACACTTGAGAACGTTTCGATCAAGGCACAATAAGGATGATGGAAGAGTTCGTCCCCTGGCGTACATAATCAATAACGGCTGGCACATCAACTCAGTTGGAAAGAACTTTGTTACCTTGGAAGCCAAAACAGAAAGACATCAGGAAAGCATCAACTCTCGATGATAGAAGCGATAGGGAAAAATAAGTTTAAGCAAAAGAGTTAACGCACTCACAATTCTATCCTATGATGTCCGCTAGCTACCATTTGCACTCATTTTCCTTACAGCCATCCAAGCTTTCTAAGGCTGTGGTGGATAAAGATGGATGGAGTGAAGGTCGTAGATCGCCCGGCACCCGTGTTTCGAGTGGAAAGTGAAGCGCGCGCGACATCATTTGAACAATTAATCAACATGGCCCCCGTGTGCCTGAACAAATAAGCGACCACTGCGAATGGTGCGTGCCCCAAAACCCTGCCCTGTCTAATGGCGAAAGCTAAACGCTTTTTCTCATTTTATGTGCCCAAGTTTGCAGGCTGGTGTTATGTTTTGGTCCGTCGAAGGAAAATTACGATGCAAACCCCCCCACCGACGGGGGAAGATCTGGCGGATCTGGTTTGCTTTGTCCTTTGGCCGTGCCGTACCGTGAGTGCGCAATGTTTTATTCAGTGTGACGGATTGGAACGGCCAATTTCGGTTTGCTGCAGTGTAAATACTGTTTCGAGCAGCAACTTTGCAGAGGTTGTAACCGTAAGGTGTTTGCCATTTTGTATTTGAAGCTGCGCTGAAACAATTCATACAAAATCGTATTGGGCCTACGATTGGTTGAACCTCTTTATTTAACGCTCATAAATAAATTATGAAATATTCGGCAAATATTCTAGTAATGAAAGGGTGAATAGATAAAAAGCAAAGTATCGAAAAATAAACAATTAATTATTTCAAATGGTGAATGCTTCCATTCTATTGCTCATTGTTGATTAATTTGTAGGATGATCAACTTTTTATTCATAGTATATCTTACAAGCTACACTCACAATCTAAAATTCATACATAAAATACATATAACTATTAAGTTGAGAGACAAGTTGATGATTTTTTAATACTTTTTCTACTAGGCGATCAGAATTTTTCCCTTCGTCAAACTGGTAATTTAATTTTAATCAATTATGAGAGCCATAACCTCTAAATAATTTCAATAAATTCAACCAGCAAATCCATTCCAATCTTAATTGTTCGGTCTAATTTGTGAAAATCATCCATTGATGCCAAATATGCAAATTCGTCAATACATTTGTCTGAAATTATGCACAAACCGCACGAAGGTCGCAATTCCATTCCATTTCACTCGTCTCGAATCGAAACCACTAAATCACCAGAGACACCTCATTTCACAAAACCCCAAGTACCATCCGATGTATCGATGATGGGGATCCGTGAGGCAAAGCAAAAAAAAAAGAACCACCCTGCCTCAATGGCATCATCAATTCTGAAAGCTGCGTTTTGCAATTTCATTCATTCTTCACTGCTCATCGAGTTAATGTGAGAGTCGGACGGAGTTTTTTTTTGTTTTGCTCCACTATTTGGGTCAAACGGTGCGAACCACCTTTTCGGTGTGATTCAAAGTTGCTACCGGGGTGTCGCTGATCGATCAGAAATCTTTGATAGAATGTCAAAGTTTTTGGGAGCACTTTTACGGTGGCGTTAACTTTCGTTCATCTTCGACACGCTGGCGCTGTCAATCAAACAGATACCGAAGGGAAAATGCGTCAACCACGGGTCAGCTTCAGGGGTTGCGGTGTTGTAATTGTGAGCGGGGTGGGCGGAATGTTTCGAAAGTTCAACGATTTCGGGTATTGCGGAGGAATCCCGACTGATGACTCGATTTTGCGTTCATTTTTATTTCCATCCAATCGAACTGTACGGAGCCACTGGTAAGCTCCCGCGCTTCTCTATTTCGTGACGCGATATCGTTGGACAATCTTTTGACAGCTGATCATTAACACTGGGAGGGAAGCCCTCACGAGGGGGTTTGTTGGGTGTAATATTCGCTTACCCGCGAGACTTATCAATTAATCTCGTTTCGATGTGCAAGAGAAGAGCACATTAATTTAAGAAGTGCAAAAATGGAATCGAAATCCAACAGTCCATTGGGAGATGACGCACTGTTGAGTTGTTTTTGGATGTTTTTAATTACATTTAACTCAACACAAATACCTAGTCGACATACTGACTGTATTAAACCAACACGACGTTTGGGAGCTGATAAGATTTCCAAAATACATACTGCGACCCATTTATCGCATCTGTTATGCTTTGATCGGCCGCCGGTGGTCATGCTGGTTGTGCCTGTAACCCCTTCCTGTTTGCTAGCTTTATGCTCACGCCAAAAGCATAACTACACGTGAGCGTGCGTTCGCCTTACCAAAGCCGGCATTTATTTGCCGAAGCTTGAAGGTTCACCGTTCGGCTTCGTGTTTCGTGATTCTCTCTCCTTTGGTTGCGTTATTTACTCTCTGATCTTGTTCGCTCGGTTCATTCAATGTTTGTAGGGGTAGATTCATTCGTCTATTTTGCCACTTTTCATCGAATAATATCATAATTTTATGGTAGTTTTACAATAATTCCTGTCATTTTGATGATTCTATTTCATTTCCTGAAAACTTTCTTTTATGTTTGACGTTTTTTCAACTTTGTTTTCATATTATTATTATTATGTTTACTGTAAGTAAGAACTTGGAGCATCAAGCAAACAAATAGTTAGAGAGAAACAAAAGACTAAGTGTTTGAACCACATGCGTTGAATAAAATAAATAAAAAAATACGTATGAATCAAAAACTTAAAACATAGATAATAAGTTACTAATCAATATAACAAGTAATGTAAGTAATGAGTAATCTAACAAATGAAACTTTTAATAACATAAACTCGATTTAAAATGACAAAAATATGTAACAATACAGTCAAACATTATTTTTAATAAAACTAAAAAAAATAAACACTCCTCCTTGGAAAACAGATCGGATCGTTCGGAATGCCTTTGCCGGTTGCGTTCATGCTTCTCCAACGCAACCCTACACGAACCGATCTGCCAGTGCGCGTGCCTTGCCCGAAGAAACTGCGTTCACTCTCCCCGGCGGTGTGAACATTTCGTTCGGGGTAGCAGCCTTCGCTACAGTGCGTGGAAAAATATGCTCAGTCTTTGGAATACAACCGCGCGGGTAGGTTGCCGTCGGTCCGCCCGTGGAAAAGCGTACAACGCGCGTTCGGTGTGTGTTTTTATCCACTTTCGCTCCGTTTCGAACGGTGTGGCATTTGTTTTGACGGGTCGCAGAACTCGCGTTGCTCTGCTGCTCAGTGTTGCGAATAGAGGATGCCTTGTGTTGTAGTGGTTTGTGCATAACGCTGTAAAACAGTGGAAATATAGTGCTGGTAAATAATTGATTTAAAATTTTCGAGAAAATGTTAAGAAAACAGAGTTAGTTTGCATTCAACCAAAGTGATGGTTTTGTTTTCTTGCAAAGTATGAAAAGTAAAACAAACACAAAAAACAATGTTATAGTGATGAAAACCTCCATTTGCGTTACCGTATATGCACAAGAAGAAAGCCAAAAGATCGTAAAAAACGGGGAACTCGATATCGGGTGCGTTTTGAATTTTGCTTTCGCGCTCCGTGTTGGCGATCTCGATCGGAGAAGGTAACTCTCGGTGTAAAAGCCGGTTCCCTGAAGAAGCTTACCTTGGTGAAGATCTCCGCCGGCCCGGTTACAGCAGCAGGCAAGCCGCTTCCGTGAGTGTGTGTTTTGGATTTTATTGCCCTTTTTGGTCGCTGCCACCCAATGTACGTTTGTGTTTGTGAGAGTTGCACCCAGCCCCAAAAGGTGTTGCGTGAACTTCCAAAGAAAGCATAAAATCCGGGATAAAACATCGTAATCACCCGTTGAACTGAGTGTTCCGAGGTTATCTGTTTGCTGATAACAACGTTCTGTATAAACTTTATACGAACGAACAGGAAAAAAACGCCATTCTTTATCGGTATGCACAACGTCGCACGGGGCATAATGGGGATTTCGAACCGGAAACCGGATTCTTGGCTTCAAGGCGGACTGTGTGCGGGACAGTTCCTGTAGGAAAAACCGGTTTTTCTCGACGAAACTTGTCGGCTAATTTCCCCAAGCAGTACCGAGGGAATGATCGCGAGCTTGGCGCTCTGGAAGTTGATAAAGTATTAACAAGCAGAAAATCTGCTGCTCGATCCACCTTTGAGTTTGTGCTTTGGCTCGCCTGTTTTGCAGAGAAAGGAAAACCCTGGTTTGCAGAAAATGAATACCTATTGGTGTACATGTGTTTTATTTTTTCACAGTTTCTACAAAAAAGTGTTTTAGTGGTTGTGTAAAGTGATCGTGTTTCGGTGCTGTACAGGACATTGGCATAATACGTCCTGAAAGTGTTTTTGTGCATGAATGTGTGAGTTTTTGCTGTCCAATCCGTAGCGTGATGATGATGATATGGTTTGGTGATGATTGATTGAAACGAAGTGATAAAAAGTGCAAGAAGCGAAGAAGAAAGAAAGGTGTCTAGTGCAACCGAAACAGGGAAGAAGCATTGAAAAGGTGGAAAACTGCATCCAGGCAAACTCGCTCGGTTTGTGAAAGCAATTTTTGCCTGTCATCAAACCATCCACCGTCTGGAAGCGAGCCAATCTCCTGAAACGTTCGCCGTCGCGGCAGCAGCTCCCAAGGCGTACTCCATTAGCGTCGGGGTGGCGCAGTAAAAAGGTAGGCAAACTGGAAGCGTCCTGCAACTCACGAAGAGGACGAGTTGGGAGCTCACCGAGGGGAGCAAAGGCTGGGAAAGGAGGAGGCAATTATCGCATTACAATTTTAATTAACTACCCCCACTGGTAATGGCGGATAATGTTGGGCGTGCTGGGTAGGGTTACGCTTACGGGGATTGTTTAACTGTTTCTTTCCTAGCCGGTTGTGGATCCTTTTGCTTCTATTTTTGCACCGGGCGGAAAGTGTTAAGGACGCTCCTCTTCTATTGGACAGGAAATTAGCTCATGTAATCGGTGCACACATGAACCAGTTCTTTTTTTTCCGGAAGCATATCCTTCAAGAAATGCTAATAGACCATCATAATAGAACCGAATGAAACGCAACAAGCATAAATACATACATCACAAAGCGGATAGTTTTTTTTTTATGCAAGTATCCCTAGAGTCAGGCTATACAAAGATGGCGTACGTATCACGCAGACGAGGGAGAAAATCCGGCTCGCAGTGAATCAACAAGTGGTTCCCGAGCCTTGCCGGTTTTCCCCGTCACTGTTTTAGGCCCAAGGGCACAACCCGTCTAGTAAAATAGGATTTGAAGAATGAGGGGAATAACAGTGTTTTTGGGGTTCTGCCTATACGGAGTATTGATTTTATGTTGAGAGATAATTTATAAAAAAAGATTAACTATATCAAGCTAGAGATGTATTTCCCTCTTCGATGAGAATTGTTTGGAAAAATAACGTTGGGTAGTGAACAAAAAAATCAATATTGATTAATAATAGTTTGATAACTGTTCCCTTTGCTGTGCACATAATAACTCCAAGCTGTGTATGGATTGTCAGCATGTAACATTTAATGAACTGTCATCTGCATATGTTTAGATCACATTCTTTTGGAAGAAATACAGTGTGCAGTAACAAAAAAACAAAAATGCTTACAGAGCTTATTAACTTATTACTCCGGCGTAGTATTTTTCCCACTCCTTTGATATGTGGAAGGTTCATATATAAATATTTACATACCAGAAATGACCCTCATGATTTATTTTTGTTTTTTGGAAAAAAGTATACTTCATCATTCCGTTACTCTGTTTCCCAAAATAAGTTGTTATAATGCCTTTGTTTCTTTCGCTTGCATGTAGGCATTATTGATTTCTCTTACTTTTCGGGATCATTTTCACGAATGGTGATGCCTCCCAGGTTTGGCCCTTCGATTCGCGTTCGTCATCCCATTTTTTCGGCTTTCATTGCCTCTGCTTCAGTCGTTGGCCATTTTTGAATGTGGCGTTGCGTTTACCTTCAGTTTTCGTTGCTTTCCTGTTGTTCTGTTGTTGTTTTCCCTGCTCCGTTTCGAACCTGCATCGAACGGCAAATTATGCTCGTACGAACGGCTTCCCCACAGACCCCAGTCCAACAGACCTTTTTTACACGCAAAAGCGTCCGAAACGGAACGACCGGAGGAAGTTTTTGGTGGGCGCAACACGGCGATGGGTTTCGAATGTTTTTTTTTTTGTTTGGTAGAAGGCGTCAGATCGTTGAACTTTGTGAGCTTGTGTTTACCGCGTACAGCGCACATACAAGCATAATTGCGGTCCGGTGTTTTATTATTGCCGCTACGCTTTGTTCGGTTTCGTGGCCTATACGGTCGCCCTCAGCCCAATGCCGTGTACGATTGGTTTGGGCGGAAGTCGGGAAGACGCTCTGTGTAGCTGCTGGTCGATAATTTAGCACCGAAATTGTGGTGACGTGGGTTCTTCGCTTTAAAAGCTTGCCAGAAAGAACGATAGCGGAACAGGTTCGGATGGACAGATGACGGAGAAGTGTGATAGAAGTTTGACTAAAAACTGCAACGTGCAATGCAGACGAGTGCATTACACTTAGTTATGTAGGCATCTATTACCCATCATCTAGAACCCTCGTGATGGCTTCCGAAAGATGTACTCTGCAAGATTACACAGACAAGTTCCCAAAGGTGTCAATAATCTGGCAATGAACTTCGTATCGGTCGAGTCTCGCCAAAGACAGGTTTTGGTAAAGGTTCAAATGAACTAAACATCATTGTTTGGATAAGTTAATGACCCTGCAACCATGTGACGAACTCCTCGAAGATCAATGTTCGTTCTTGAAGGTGTATGTACGCTGCAGACGATGCAACAAAATCATTTATTGAATAAAGGAGCGTGAAATGCAAACGATAAAATGTCTCACTAAGCTCAACTTGCCCGCCACAAACATTTCTCATAGAGAAGCAAAGGCACGAAATAGAACGTTCAACGGTCTCACTGCACTCGGACGATGAGTCGTTCTCAGTCGTCCAAGCAATATATCAAACTTTCCCATCCCCGTCCCGATCGCTTAGCATCAAAAGTTTTGACATTTGACTTTTGCGACTGCAAGTGTGCTCCTGAAATTCGCTAAAAGGTCAGTCTGTGTCAAACAGATAAGACAAGAGTACGCTAGACGTGAACTGCACTTTTGTCTAAAATCGACCCAAACCGATAGGAGCACTTGGAAAGGGTTTTGGGGGCAGTTTGTTCCTTTTTGCCAGGAGGAAGTAATTCTATCAGATTTGTTGTCATATTGAATATTGCATTTCTTTCCAAACATGGCCGAGCGTTGTGCAAACTCGTGCTTCGCCGCCACTCTTCCGGCCCGGAGTGTCGGAAGTTTTCAATCAACTTTGCGAAACTTTATCCCATCCGTCCCGTGTCGTGGCTCGTTTGCACCGAGGTCGAGACCATTGGCACAATGCCCGAAAATGGAAAACGAGAGCTTTAAATATTTAGCCGCAGCGGCTGTTCGGGGTCGAAATGGCAGGAAGGGTGAATTTTTTGGTTGAAGAAGCTACTATGATAGGAGTGCAGTTGGGCAGTGGGTTAGTGTGAGTAAAAGTTGGTCTGAAGGAAAAGTACACTCCAATTAAGACATCTTAAGTGAGCGCAATAAATGTTACCCGTGAATGAAGCCTCGAGACGTTTGAAGGAGCAGCATAAGTAACGTTCATGACGGCATCTTCAGCCAGCATAGTTCACGAACTCGAGAACAAGAAATTTTAGCAAAAGAAAAAAAAGCTAGCTGTTCGAGTAGTGGCAGATCTGTTGTTGAATATTTCATTGTATCTCGCTGGGAAATGGATTTTTCACTTGCTCGTCGAATCGAAGTTTCCACGTTCCAGCACACGATTCCCGGGTTCATGGTGTCGTGGAAAACGATCTCCCGTTGGAAGCTGACGGGGTAAGGTGCACAGTAAAATGGACCCGCAATAGTGAGTGTAGTGTCGTGAAAGGAAAATAGCCCGTCCGTAGGTTTACCATGCCTTTGCCGGGTTTCGTTTGCCAATTGTATTTTGTGCCTGAATCATCACCTTCCTCCTGATGGACACTGTTGTGCATTTTATGTCTCGAGGAAGACTCGAAACTCAACCCCCGCCGGGACTTGACTTTGTAGCGAACGCTTTTGTGTAACGCGGGTGGAAGTTTTGCGAAAATAAATCTACCACTCGATGCCGGAAAATGGGGCGAGAGTGAATTTTGGAAAGCAAAAGAAAAAAAAAAGAATTGCAAAATTGCATTTTCCAAGCTTCCCTTGGTGGAGTCGTTCCGTCTCCGTCAAGTTTGCTGCGGGCACGTGTCGTGAAGTACTTGAGTTTTTTTTTCTCTCGCTTTCTCGTTGTTGCTGTTCTATTTCGGTGTGTTCCCCGAGCTGCGGAAAGTTAATTTCCCCATCAAATTGAGAAGATTGCAAAGGGGATCTCGCTCACGAAAGCATGGCGAGAGCTGTAAAGTTTTAGCAGTTGCCTTCGTTAAGCTTGTAGCATACGAATTTCGCTACACACCGTGGGGAGTTTGTCAAGAATTTGCTCCATCGGTAATCATGATCGTTCGGTAATGAGGAT
Source organism: Anopheles minimus (assembly GCA_000349025.1). NCBI lineage: Eukaryota > Metazoa > Arthropoda > Insecta > Diptera > Culicidae > Anopheles > Anopheles minimus. The sequence goes on along the minus strand of KB663832.1, from coordinate 12,147,408 downwards.
GATGACGATTTCCAGCGGGAGAGTAGAAATTTTCCAGCCACCTTAACTCACCAAGAGGTGTCCCATCTCGTTCAATGTAGTTTTCACCGTGGGTACATTTAATTTCTCCACTCCGGGTTAATTACTTTTGCACTGCTGCGGACCGCCGCGAAGTTGCTTGGTTCGCGCTCTAATTTGGTGTGATGTTGCAAAACGAGTCACTCGTTGATGTGTTCTGCTGCTGCGCCACGTCTTGCACTCAGAACGTTTCAGTCAAGATTGCTTAGCGTTGTGTGTCGCAAACTCGACGACGCTGGGAATGAAATAATTTCTCTTGAAGTGTCGCCGTAACACTACATTTGCCCTTTTCGCGGTGCGCTTAGCCAGAGGGTTGAAGCAAACCAAACGATCGACTATTTCGGTGTTGCGTTTGTTCTTGTTTCGAATTTTACGATGATTTTGAAACCATTAGAAACCACAGAGAGAACGAATCAAATCAAGTGGGGCCATGTCTTGGTTGGGGAGACACGATTCGCCAGCTGGTGGTCCGGGTATTGTTACGGATTCAGTGGATCTCTTGAAGATCGTTGAGGAGTTAAAAGTTCCGTGGGCTGTCGTGTGCGCTCATTTTAGGGAACAATTAATGGCTGATGCTGAGTACCGGAGTTGATAAGTTTTTAGAAGTAACAAAAAGGAAGATTTGTAGGATGTGGTAAATATTTAACCTTTTCATAAGTTGCTTTAAACATATTTGCTTCTTACTTTTGTACGTATTACACACTTTAGAACTTAAAAAAAAAAATTAACTTATCAATTTGATATCCTCAGAACGGAATTCTGACAAATGTTTCCACCAACACGAGCATTGATCACGACGTCATGTTTCAGGCCTTTCAATTGCGTTCGTTATTCTCGAGTGTTTGTCCTAAGAATTTTGCATAATTAAAACTGTCGCCATCGTTAGCAGCGAGCGCGAGAAAACTTATTTCCATTCATCGTGAGTGACGAAAGCAAAGAAAAGCGTAAAAAAAGAACCATTGCTTCGGTTTGCACGAATAGAGATTTAAAGCTAGGTTGGAGGGGTGATCTTTCGACCGAACGATGCACTCGAAATGGTGCATTTGATGACAAAATCGTCGTATGCGTTACAGTTTTCCCCTTAACGAAGCAGACCTGCTCTGCCAATTATATTTGTCCCAATCCACTCGAGCTACACGTGGAACTGATTGCAAGTTTTCCTCTTTGGTGTTTGCTTACGGGATGTTATTAAGTTGAGCGGAGAAAAGAAACAACAGGCTGCATGTTTATTAAACCCGTTCGTACGTAATTAATCGAACTGTTGAGCCAAGTGCGTACCTAATCTCCGGTCGCTCGAACTCCAGTTCCAGCTTGTCGAAGATTTTATTTGTCACATCTGCTGAAACGCCGCTTGCATCCGGAGAAAAGCGTGAGGCTTTTTGCTGCCCCCCGTTCAATCAATCATGGCCGCCAGCTCTGACAGCCGGCCGTTGTTTGACAAGCGGATGCGGAGTACCGAACTTTAGTAGCCGTCGGATGTCAGTTGGTGGAACGATTTCAGCTGCTTTCTGGTGTAAATTAACGGAATTCTACATTTGATGTTTTGATTTTGACGACATTTGATGTTTTTCAATTTAAGATGTTTTTTCGTTAACTTCCATACGATAACGTCGTGAAATCCGGCTGTCTTTGAAAAGTATTTTTTTCGGACTTGGATAAACTGTGTATATTTTACACAGTCACGGTACACCGTTGCCGGCAGTGCAGGAAATGTATCGATTGTTGTTTTTCGTTTGTGTATGTCCGTTCCGTAATGAAAGAAAAATATGGTCAGCCGGTTACATTCATCTCCATCAAGGCGTAGAGCGTGTCCATTGTAATAGTTCGGCCATCCGGGACACTATCGGTTCGTTTGGAAGTTTATTTTTGTAATTTTCTTCAACACTGTTTGAGGGGAATTCGTACATTTTTAAAATAAAAATTAAAATTTTACTATATTTTAAATAATGTTCAGTGACAGTTTGGTGATTAAAAATATTTTTAAAAAAGTTTCCATTACATCTAATCTTATGATCAAATTTATAAACGTGTCAGTAACTATGCAAAGGTATAAGTAGATCCCAAGATATGCCTTCCATTATTTTAAAAGAATTAGTAACGAACTCTATGTTCCAAAAGCTATTGTTTATGCTATTATTAGTCTAAATCAAAACGGCCATTCTATTCTGTAGATTACAGAAGCTTGATAAAGCTCTATGTAGGTAAGCCATATGAAAAAAAAAAATTATACATCGTTATCCATGTTACACACGAAACAATGGTAGTGGTGGTAGGTCACTAGCGTGACTCGAAAGGGGACGAGTCCCAGAGGACAATGATGACCTGCTGACAGGACGTGGTACAACAGTGTTTGTCATGTTCCCATCGCTTCATGGCTGTAATGTCTGACGAGCCCCGACACGTGGTTAGCGTGGTTGACCTCTCCCGTGGTTGTCACTGTTGGGACACTGTTGCTACCGCTTTCTATCGATCGCTTCAGAACTCTTCCGGTTTGCTTGTAATGCTTAGTTGTGGGATAGTTTTTTTTTTTTATTTTACTTTATTCCTTTCAGTGGGCTAACGAAAGGTTTGCACATGACGTTGTTTGTTAGGATATTTCTTTGTTGTTCAGTTGTTTTGCTTTTTTTCAGAATCATGTAAAAGCATTGTATGTTTGAAAGGCTGATGGAGATGAAAATATGAAAAACATCAAGTTTTATGATATAAACACATCATTCTTATTAGTAGCGTAGAAAACATTTGTATACTTTTGTAAAGCAAACAACACCAAACCCTCCCAAAAACAATCGATCATAAATTATTGACAGGCCTTAAAACACAAGCTTTCACTTCGGACAGAAATGTTACCAGATTGCATACTAATGGTCCAATAACGCCATCTCTCGGCAACTCATTAACGGATGCCGGAACCTTATGCAACGTTTGTTTTAAAATTGAAATTCCACTTTCCTTGCCGAGAAACAAAGCCATACGCGCTTATGAATCTTTGAGCCGGTTTTTTTTATTTTTCTTATTGGGAGTCGGGTGTGTTCGGAGATTTATCTTCGTATCGGTGGCATCGCTGTGTAAGTGGACACTCCATTAGCGCCGATCATATCAACAATCACTTCACATTGTGCCACTTCCACGTCCTACAGCAACAGATACAAAAATATCAATCTCTTCCCGGTTTTAGTTGGGAACTGGTGAGATCGAAAGTTTCTTTCGCCGGATCGTTCGTTCCAGTAGAAGACACCCTTCCTGCTTCTTCTACAGTGGTGTGGCGTGATCGTTTTCGATGCACTTTACCGATGAAAGAGAAATTCGATTCATGAATGCAATTGAAACATTTAGGAGGGGATTCCCTACAGGGAAGAAAGTGACAGCGGGTGTAGAAGTGAAAAAGAAACTGTACGATCAACCGGAGAAGACAAACATTCAATTGGTTTGATTTGTTTTGAAACGCACTCGCTTCGAAGCGTCCCAACAATGTGATGGTTTGCTTGAACGAAATGTGCCACCCCACAGTGTGATCGCAGACCGGATGGAGGCTACGAGAGTGGCCACGGCATCAGCCGTGATCGCGAGGCTCGCTCGTGATTGCCCCGTAAGTCATGGGAAACTGCGCGAGCCACCCTTCGGTCATTTTCATTCCCTTCGCGTAACATTCGAGCAGGGTGTCGCGTAAAAGGTATGCGATGAGCTCAGCGAAGCGCAACATACAAGTGAAAGAACTAACACCTGAGCACGAGTCGGTAGAAGCAACAAAAAAAATTTAATAGGGGAAAGAAAAATGCAGTGGCGATCAGAAGGAAGGAAGGTTGCTCGTATAGTAGCCACCGTGGGGTGGGGAAACAAAATTCGAGAACTCATTCATTTTAAAGTTCTTTTCACTCGTTAGGACACGTGTTCCTTCACATCACAAAACCTCGATTGTGTTACGTGTGGGAAGGTAGTGTGTTTTCGTTCTCGACGTGAAGTGCGTTGGTTCACGTGGCCACTCTACGTTCATTACTCTCCTGCTCTGCGCACCGGAGAAGGTTCGGTGATGATGTTATTCTCCCCAAAACCCCGCTATGATATATTGGCAATTTATCTTCACGTTATGCGTTCCGTACCGGTTCATAAACTTCGGCGTCCACTAAACAGGGAACCACGGGGAAAACGTCAAAACAAAAAAAAATACAGCTGGTGCCAAATTCGTGGTTTTTGGTGGGTTTTGCTTTACAACCATTGCAACCAATCCCCGTTGCCGGTTGAAAATGTACGCTTTTAAGGAGCTGCCAATTTTTTTTTCTTCGGCCATAAAATATGGCCGATTAGAAGGCCGTGTCGAACAGGGTGTGCACGCTTTCACAGTGAAGCGGTTGTTAGAGTGCCCCTGGATGTGTTTTTCACCGAGCGTATGCATGCGTCTTTATTAGCAACAGCTGCCGCCATTGCTGCGTTAGGCCGCACAATGAATCAACACGACAAGCGTCGGAAGGCATCCCTTTTTCCGGTTTGTTCCGAAACCCGAATGTAACCCCGGTGGTAGGCGTAGGTGCGACGCTGACAAGCATTTATGTGTTGAAACAGGCATGACGGCATAAAAATGTATTCCCTGCAGATCAATTAAGCGTGCGACAGTGTAGTGACAAATCGGAGCGCATGACGTTTAGCTTTCAACAGCTGCGAAACATTAATAATTTTCATAAATGAACGATACAGCAAATGGAGGTTTTATTCAAAAACTTTATTTTATGCCGATTAAATGTTGTAAAAAGAAGATCAGCTAGAAACACTCCCCACAAGGGAGTTGGTGAGCGAAATTTGAAGGCAATTTAAGCTCATCTTTCTGTGAGTTTTAATAATTACCACCTTCAAGGTCCCCGCACACAAGGTGGAAAGGCCAAAAGCACTCCCTCCCCGTCTGCCTAAGACAACATTGAACCACATTTCACTTTTGGCGTTTCGTTCACACCTACCAGGCAAGAAGATGAGGGAACGAACGCGAAATGAGCTCTGTCGCTATTGTGCAACGCATGTAACGGATCGAACGCTGATGCGCACTCCGACACCGGGGGGATATAATTACGATTTGTCGGTTTCAACCACTTTTACCCCGCAGAAGGTGATATTTTGAGTTCGCTTTAGACAGAGCTGCTGCTGCTGCTGCTCATCGGCTGACGCACCTCCTGGGAAACGGAATTGTTAAACGATCTCAGCAGGTTATGTACGTGCGGCAATTGTCTGCACCGGTAAAACTGAAGATCGCCTCGGTTGGGGTGGTGAACGGGCGAACGAAAACTAGCAACGTCATTGAAAGTCTGATCTGCAGGAAAGGGAACTACTGCGGCTTGGTACTCCGTATTTTTCCAACAGTATAGTTTTAAGCATGTAAGTTGTGTCTAGAATTGTTCGAGACGGTACTGGAGCACCGCCGACCTTTATGGAGGCGGTACCGAGCGGACGAGCACAACCAGCTCAACAAGACAACACGCAGACCTTCACAGTGTCCAGTTATTAAGTACCGTAAATGGTTGCTAATAAAGACCTAACCGTGTATGCCAATTACGCACACGTAGGCAGCGTTTTGACAGCCATGGAAGATGTGCCAAGCATTAACCAGACTGGATTTATGTGGGTCTTTCCGCGTCCTTAACTTAGGAGACTTCCTCAGGAAATTTAAAGCGTCCCGACATGTTGAAATTAGGCACCATTATCTGTGCACTTGGGTTCCATAACAATTGATCGTTGACGTTGCATCTTTTCAATGCCAGTTGCGTTCCATTCGCAATTTCACGTCTGCCTGCCTTCATTATTTTATTATGTTTGACGTTTACTTATTACGCTACACACACTCACACACACGTTAGTGGCATGATTGGGTCGATTAATAGCCCCTATTTTTGTGTGTCTTTCCTTGGGTGCGTTTTTTTATTTTTATCGCGGAAGCTTTCCTCATTACCAGCCCACCGGTTATCGTGTTGCGTTTTGCTGTCAGCTGGCAGACACTGGCGCATTGCTGACTGAGACATTCCCGTAGGGCCGCCGGAACGAATTATTTATTTTGATGCTAATGACCGTACTGGTGATGTTTATTGTTGATCGATGAAAACTAATTGTACTGGGCGCACGTTTGCGACGATGCATGAATGAAGGTTTTCGCGGCCGCTGTGTTTGTCTTATAAACGTAGTTTTTTTCTAAAGTGTGTTTAAATTCACCGTCATTGAACTCGGAAGGCAACACAGAAAAAAAATCGAGACAATCGCGTTGAAGGTAAACTGATTCTTTCCACGGCACTTTGAGTTCACCGGTTTGGCTGGTTTGAGACTATGTGCACGCCATGTTGTGCACCAAAAAAAAAAAACCTCCCGAAAAGTCTTTGAACGTGGTTAACATTTTTAGGGTGATGGTTTCACCGGAGAAAGGGTAGGTGCTTTCTATTTGAAAGTAGTTTTCAGGAGCCTGCTCGTGTCGGGTTTTGGGGTTGTCAGAATAGAGGCCGAAGACTTGGTTCAAGCCTTTCACGGTTTCATCTTGCCAAGATGTACTCTGCACGACTGACGAAGACACCCTGCACCACTAACAACAGGTCCATCAAAGGCTAGCCGATTGAGCTTATTACGAAAGATATTGCCATCGGTGTTACATGACGCTTTAAAGCGGAGGGTGTTGATTGAAATCTGAGTAGACAATAGCCCCGAAAAAAAAACCCGCTCCTCATGCTATCAACAATGCACCACGAAACTGTAAGGCGATATTCACAGGCTTTCCTGGTTAAGCAACCTGGTGTGCATGCGGTTTTAAGGCTTTTTTTTGTTTTGGAGCAAGGTTTTCTACTACTCCAACCCGATAGTATGATTTATTAGCGAAATTTGTGCCAATTATCGAACACCAAGTTTGGGGCGTGCGCTCAGGTGGCAAAAACCTGCATGGAGAACGAGTTGTACAGTTGGCGTTACGTTCCGTAGGAGTGATATAGGAAAGGAATTGTCCCTGTGCTTGGACAACCCGGTTAAAAAACCTGTCCCGGCGAAAGGAACTCCGTGTGACGTTGAGTCAAATCTTTAGCAATGAAATGAAACTCGTTTCGGTGGAGGAGTGAAAGAGATGTGATAAACAGAGCAAGAACATGTTAGACGTGAAGTAGAAGCGAAACGAAACGGAGCCACTATGGCACGCTGTAAGCGCAGTGGACGACGAGGACGACTGTCTGTCAAAAAATCCATTTTAGAAAGGAAATTACTCTTGTTACCAGAAAACTAGATCTTTGCTACACAACACGCGCACCGCTGGGATTGATCCCGCGCCCGTCAACCGTTCCCAAAAGCATTTTAGATCGCTTCTCTCTTTCCCTTTCGGTCCATTCGTGGGATGGTTTCTCGTTGCGTTGGAATTTGTACGGTTCGACAGACTCACGGGCAAAGACAGCATGAGATGAGACACGTACAAAACGGTGTTATGAGTTCCGAACTCGTCTGAAGTGTTGAGTAGCTGTTGGACGGACCTGTGCCCAGGAAGAAGCGAGCAAGTAGTATTCGGGAGGAACGGTATTAATGAAATAAAATATAAAAAGAAAACTCACCATCTCACTGCACCGGAACATGTGCTCGGTGCCTGTGCTCTGTAAATTTTCGAGGTTAATAGCGTGTAAAACAAATTAACTCTTCTTGGCTACGCCCGGTTGATTGTGCCGGGCCGCTCGAGAAATGTCCGTGAAATGCTGACGGGCGTACGGTGGGGTCGATGATCAAATTCGCTCCCCATCAGCCCCAGCACGAAGGCGTTTCGATTTCCGTCCGCAGCTTAGGGTGGAAAAAGTGTAATAATGCCCCATTAACGCATCGCGCGCGGCCTCGGTTCATTAATCATTGATTTTTCTTCCACCCAATGAGGCTCTTACTTTACATTCGTTATCCTATTTCGTCAACTCTCCCGGCGGTGACGGGTTGTGTGTTCCCGGTGAAGCTGAAGGACGTTGTCAAGGTAACGGTGGGCGCATGGCACAGGTCGGCACAACAACGGAACAACCGTGCGGAAGACAACACTCGAACAATCTATGGCGCGACCTTGAGCCGCACGTGCGTGTGTAAGTGGTCAGCTGTATGCTCAACTGCTCCAATATGGCGATGGCTTTGAATGAGCATTAGTAAACACAGCGAGATGTCAAGTTTGACAGCTGCGTTGCGTGGGGATGGTAGTGGGCAAATGTTTACTTAGGCCACGCTCAAGCATTTGATTGTCATCGATGTTCAACTGACATAATGAATGATCGGAATAAAGGTGGAGTGATTATTATCGGCTATCAAAAGCAGTAACTTTTTATGACTCATGAAATGCCGCTCGAAAGTGGTAAAGAGGGCAAGCAAATAAGCGAGATCGCATTAGCCCTGGTTTACTGACCCTGCCCAGGTTGCCCTCATTTTCGATTTCGACCCGCACTTTAGGCTTTTATTGCTATACACACATTCGAACTGTTGCCGTTAAGATATTACTTTGCCATTGAAATGTGAAGGAAACGGTTCGCAATGCACCATTTCGGCAAAAAGCCCGAAATGACAACGGTTGTGCCAGTTCGTCATTTTATCCGCTCTTCAAAGGCAGTGGTGATGAGTCCAACACAAGGCAACGCACCGAATTACGTTTCCTATTTTTCAAGACTTTTACACCTCATTGACTTGCTGCCGCACGATGAAGAAGATTTTCACAGACCTCTTCCCTTGTGGAGAACGTTTTTTGTTTTGCCTTAGAAGTAGAGGGTGGGTTATGAGAAGCAACTGAGAATTGTTCTCGGAGTTGGATGCGGAGTTCCGGTGACGAGTTCAGCCGCGACTTAGTGAGGCATCTTTTACCAAAAAACACAAAGGAAGGAAATTGCGCGTTGAATGCTATTTTAACATCAGCTTTTTCCACGGTTCCGTGCACAAGCTAGCGCGGAGATCTTACTATCTACCGGTAGGCTAAAACTCAGGCCCGACCTACTAACGGCTCCTAGCAATGGGCTCGCAACCAACAATTCTAACGGACGATGTGGGTAGCTGACGGTAGAATTTACGAGTGAACGAGAGCATGAGAATTTCCTCTTTTTTGACAGAGTTGTATCTTTCAAGTAGCGCGCACGGAACGCGCAGATGTTGCTGAACCGGAAAAGCAAAACTTCTGAAGGTATTTGCTCCATAGCACTAGGTGCGTAGAGTTAGAAGCTGCCCAAGTTTGGTTCTAAATGTTTTCTTCCCTTTCCATTGGAGGTTTTCCGAATTGCCAAAACGGTTTATTTAGTACCACCTCCGGTGCCTCCCGGTTTTATCTTCCGTGATCACTATCAATGCCGAAGACATCTGGGAGGAAATGAGATACGATCAATGGCGTACGCGTTTGTATATTCTCGCTGTCAAGAGCAGGGGATTCTAACCTGCAGTGCGAGATCGCGCTGATCACTGTTAAGATTTGCTCACTGCTTCTAAAGGCAGGTTGAAAGCGAAATCCGCTAATCCGTTGAATTATTTAAAACATTCTGAAAGATGTTACTCGACCGTGCGATAAGACGTTGCGGATGATGTACTCTCGTGTTGCTTTTCGCGTGGTCTTCTCGGGTCGACCATGTCTGGAATTTCCATCGGGGAGATACACACACACAAGAGTCTGGTGTGTAACAAGTGATTTTCTCATTCCTCATGTTACCCTCCATGTAGTAATGGGTGCGTCTTCGCTGCAATATCGTCGTTCGTCTTTTCATATGATAAAAGTTTGTGCGTGGCCAGCACTTGCAACGGTCTTGGGAAGTAAGTTTGTAACGTTAATTCTCCTAATCTCTACCTATTATCACCGTCGCTGAGTTTATTTGGTGGAAGCTGGTGGCGGATGAAGTTCTCGCAGGTAGTTGTGGGTAATGATGATCCAAGCAAATCGAACCCACGGTCACACGGGATCCACACACGCCCGGCCACGTAGTTCACTCCCCTAGTTCCCCCGTACATAACACCTCACACCAAGCGGCATGTTGACTAATTCCCGTTGTTGACTAACGGGAATGCCGGGAGCCGGAGCATTCATCCGAAACTGTGGGAGATGGTTTTCATTTGCACTTGTAAGAGCAACCACCATTGCATGAGAACTCTCCCAGCGTACAGCGCGTTTGGTAGAATGGTGCCACTACAGTAGACTAGATGGACATTTGACATGGGACGTGGGAGCTGTACAACACCCCGAATGGCAGACGGGCACGCTGTTGTGCGAACGCGCGGATGAACAAACATTAACCCACCGGTGCTGGAACGGCGATGATAATGTAATGCGATTAAATGTGCGATCGTTTACTCGGAAAGCTTAGCCCAGCTCATTCACAGGTGTGTCTGCCACCGGCCGTGTCACCTCCAGTGTCCGGTGGATGAATATCGCGCTGCTCGATATCTCTCACAATCGATTGGTCGAATCCATACGAGTGGGTCCATTCGGTGACAGCTGAAAGTCGGCCAGCACACGCTCGTGCCGTAGCTTAAAGCCGCACCTTAGCGCCGCGGTTGATGGCGATGTTTGAGACATTCCAACCACGAACCATCTCGGTGGTTTACGCCGAGGGATGGTCGTGGAATGTGAGATCGTAGAGTGGACTTGTCATGTACCGGGCGTTTGATTTCTGGGTGCAGTTTGACGCATATTTCGCATATTGTAGTGTGTTTGACGTGTAACATCATAACAGACAGGCAGACGCTCAAAACTTACTGCTAGCTTCGGCATTAAAACCATGGAAGTAAATTAAATTTTGAATTATATAAGAGGTACAACAGGCAGGAGTGGAATTACCTGAAGCTTTAGACAAATTGTTTTAAAAATTAATTTAATAACTTTTTGTTGAGAAACCTCTAAAACCAATTTTTTAAATTTTGCCAAAAACAAATTTTTGAGGAAAATGTTCTTCAACATATTCTCATAATTTAGTTTTGCTTTTGTTAAGTTTAAATAATTAACTTAAACTGCCTCATTCATTCAGGCATTTCACGAGCACTGAAAAAGATATCCCGAACGTACACGAGCCGAGTTTGTGTAAAATTTCACCGCCAACAAAGCGATGGTAAACATTGTCGACTCATGTTTCGATTGATACGCATCGCTGTAACGGACGGTTGCCAATGTAAACAGTGTGTTGTGTTGTGCCCTGGCCCATGCCAAAACCCCGTACGAAAGCGACACTTGATCTTATCCACGCAGGCAATTGCGCCGAGCGTTGCTTTTTTTTGTTTTATACAATTTGAAGAGTACCGTGACAACCATCGTATCTGTATTCAAAATATTCAATGTTTGTGAAGAGTGGCCACTTTCGCTGTGCTGGGTGTATAAACCATTTCCATATTCAACACGGTGTGGAGCAAAGCGTTTTCGCGACACCCGAACATGGTACGAATGTTCAAGGGTGGCGCCCTGCCCGTCAGCCACAGTTTTGGGCAAGAGCAGTGCAATAAAGAGCATGAGTTCCATACGAGGTGCCGCACACATTTGCAACAAGTGGCTGGATGAGGCTTAGTGCATTATTTGGAATCCAATGAAACGAATAAAAACCATCTCGTTCTACTATGTGTTTTGATTTAATTACTGTTTGATGAATACTGAATGATATAAAGTTCAGAAAAATACATTAAAATATCTTAAGAGTATATAAGAATATATGTAATGGGAAACTAATTTTCTGAAGAATCTACGTTTGTCCCCATCCGGCGCATCATATTCCGCAGAAGTTAAATTATAGCCCTCCTTTAAAGATGTTATTTGATCACTCGTTAAGCTCATAAGCCAACCAACCCCTCTCGGTGCCTTAGACAATCAAAGCCCGCACGTGGTCGTCACGCAAAGAGCGGTTTCTTTTTACGTTCTCGTCTGTTTGTGTGTCGCTTGACTCTTACCACCGCGAGCATAATGTGTGTACCCTTCAGCAAAGCATAATGTATCGAGATGACGACAGTGAGGTTTGCCGGAGCATTGCTTGTGCTTGTTTTAGTACGCGCCGCAGCATTGCAATCGTTGTTACATCCATGGTGGTTGTTTGTTTTCATGTCTGTTTGTCTCTGGCTGTTCCTGTTGCGTTTGTGACGGTGGTACCGCATGTACAGGAGATGGAAAGAATGGTTTGCATATTTGCAAGCAATTGAGTGTTGGCAGCAATCGTTGTTTGGTAGCGTATCGTTGGGAGTCTGTAATGGATGGTTGGAGAATAAATGTGCATCGGTATGGCTGATGGATGATGGAACATGGAGCAACAGATTTATTCAGATAACCTGGGTATCTTAGTCAAACATAATGATTTATGTCATTTGGTAACGTTTGAATATTTCAACAAATTAAAAGTAAAACAATTTTATGAAACCGAATGTAAACATTAGAGTTTATTTTGTTTAAAAAAATAATTCTATTGATTTAATATCAGACATCTGGCTAACGTAAGCCTACAAAACAGTTTTTGTTTCATTAAAATCACAAAAATTTGGTCTACCTATACAAGCAAAAATAAAGAGTATAGTATAAACATTGTAGTTGTTCAACTAAGTGGCGCAGAAAAGTCAAGGTTGTTTAAACAAAGATTGAAGTTGAAAGGGTTATTTGATCCAAAATTTGTCATCCCAAAATCATAATACAGTGCTTAACAGAACTATATGAACGCCTGTTTATATTAAATTTGAAAATGGACTAAAAGAGTAAGACGAAAAAAATATTATAGCAAGTTAGAAAGCATAATCAAGCACACATTTACATTTACACACACTAAAACATTTTTTTTAGCCTATGCAAAATTGCTCCATGTAACATGATTATACAAACACGAACAAAAAATATTTTTCTTCGTTAATGTAATGACTAAAACAATTCGTTCAGCGCCCCCAAACAGTACGTTACATATGCAAATATTATTCATTCTTCTGTAGCTGTCTTTTACGAGGTGTGCCTGACCGACTTGAGTAGTAGGATCAATTTTGCTAAAAACTCTGTAACATGTTGACATTAGCTGCTCGAATTTATGTAGCCGGGTAAAACCAAGTAAGACTGAAATTTATCAATCTTCCTTTTCGTTTATCAATTTCTTGCAGTACTTGCGAGTTTCGCTTCTTCAATACATATACATCTTTTGAAAGGTTATTAAAAATGGCTTAAGTCACAAAAAATGGATTGAGAACATGTAATCTCAAAAATATAAGAAAAATATAACTTATCCTCAAAAAACTGCCAGATAGGGTGCTAAAAGAGATGAAAAAAATTGTTTAAAATAAATGGAAGTTAAAAAAGGTTGTATTTAAACAAAAATCAGCCTCTACAATAACGGAATCAAATAATTCCCGTAAGTGTTCGAATAGTTATGTAATGTTAGAGGAATTTTGTAAGTAGCAAAAAAATCGTTAGTGTGTATAATTTTTTTTGTTAATGTGCGTTTTAGTATCCTTTATAACTATAATATCAATTTCAGTTAACTCCTTTAGTTCTTCTTTGATTCTAAAAAAACAGGTGTTCATATAGCTCTGTTAGGCACTGTTTGTAATAAAATACATATTTTGTTGATAGGAAGTTTAACAAGAGTAACATACTGCATGCTTTAATTTAGTTTCTATGAAACATTGAACAGTACATGATCAAAATCATCCTAAATATGTTGTACATCAACAGCACAATAACATGATTATGACACACAGTAAATGTTGAAAAAACTCACGACACGACCAAACGCGGTACGACACGAAGTCTCCCTACTACTTTCCACAACACTTGTGGTTGTGGTGTAGAGCGCTGAAAAGAAGATCTAACTCATCGATGGCACTTCGCCTTCGGTTTGATTATTGAACCTCCAGCAATGGCCACACAGTTCGGTAGGAGTCGGCTACCCCATTCGCTGCCGGTTGACATAACGCTGCAGCTCAAACGTATCCCGGTGGGTGTCAAGTGCTGTTTTGAAAGCATTTTTGTGTAACCAAATCAAACGGATCGCTCACCAACGCGTTTATCTCTACCAATATGTTACCGCGTCTGTGTTGGCTCACTCGCTTGGGTCTTTGTGTGTGTGTGTGACTTCTTCTTCTCGCCACATGTCAATCGTCGCCACTTGGTGATGCGTTTCTTCGCTGAAAGGTTGGGCGCAGCATGGGACTAATGTTGTAAATGGGTGGCCACTGTACAAATCGGTAGCCATCGGTATGGGTGTGGTGGTGGAACTGATGGATCTGAAACACACTTAAGTGGCGGTTTGCGATGCGTCGGCCCTGATAGAAAGAATGCAAAAAGGCTGGTCGTGGCATTGTGGTTTTGATTGTTTATGGAGGGGTGTAGAGGTTAATGTTTCGAATTTCATTCCGACATATGCGATTTGGATTCGATTAGCTTTTTTTTTCTCTGGGGTGCAATTTTGGTTGAAGGAATGTGTCATTAAAGAAAATTCGTTTGTATCGAAGGTCGAACCATTGGAAGGATGCTGTGGATGCACTTGGAAGTTGTTTTCTCTTTTTTCGGTTCATTTTCAATGGATTTATAGTGGGGAAAATTGTTACCAAGCGCACATATTAGACCACTCATAGAGGGAACCTTCATTTTCTTCTTCCTTCTTTATGTTGTCAGAATTCTTTTCTAATTTTAAAATTGATTGCTTGTGTAATAACATGTTACCAGCCAATTGTTTTATACTTCAAGAAAATTATTTTGTTCTTTTCATATTGCAGACAAAGGGGGTTTAAATTTGCGTTCAAAAATGGTTGTTATAACATCGAACGTACTACTATTATTTATTAAATTGAAAATTATAAAATCTGATTCTTCTCATTGTATTTTGGTGAAACGGCATATTAATACATAATGATTGCCATAACTTGCTTATTCCAAGGTCTTTGCTACGCAAATGTGATCTGCCTTGTTGTTTTACAAATATTGGTGACAAACAATAGTTTTTGGAACGTTGTTTAGTATTGCAATTTAATTAATTTTTTTGCATTTAGAGAGTTTGTAAATCATATATTTTTGATTTTTTTTTTGTAAAAATACTGCCAAATCCAATAATTGTATAGGTTGTCCTTCTCAAGAATCATTTCAATCAATCAATCAATCAAAAACTGCTTTTTCTTAAGAAAAATATAGTATAAATAAATAATTTACTTCTGCCAATATGGTCTGATAGAGTAGTATTGGTTTTATAATGTTTAAGAATCAAGTTAATCGCAAGCATATGAATCACATTAATAGTGTGTGTTTAGTGCAAGCTCTAATCATTTTACTTCACACCTTTCCACACCGAACCGGCTCGACACGAGCTGTCCCTCAAAGCCTTTCTAAAAGCAGGAAATACGCTCGACGACAAAGTACCACGTAAAAAAAAATGGCACGTGAGGCCAATACGTTCCGTCATACAGCTGCAGTGGAGTAATGCAGTTGCTCCCTGGTTTTGCTCAATTTTAAGTGGGTTGCAACGGGTCCCCAACACCAAGCGACCAGCCTATTGCACCTGAGCGAATTGCCGCATGGTGGGGTGGGCTTTACCACCCTCAAAAAACCACCCAAGCTAGCAACGTCCGGAACCGGTTTAACCCGGTGGTCCAAGAAGCTTTGGTGTTTGTACCTTTTGAATGTTTTCTAATATATTGTGTTTTCGGCTCCTTCCACAGTAACTCACATACATTAGTCAATGGTGTAGAAGAGGGTGGGGGGGGGGGGGGGGGTGGTGAACGTGTGTTTGGTCTTCTCGGTTCGGTTTGGTTTTTGGGTAAAACAAATACATTCACCTTGCAACTCCGTTTTATCGCTAGGCAGCACAAACATCTTCGACTTCCAATGCCTTCTGCTACGGGAAATTGTGGAATTTGAGCAGGGTTTCCTTCTTCTCATCCCTTGGGTTTGGGACACGTGTGGTAATGCCAGCTCGGGGTTGGACGGTGCTTGTGTGTTCTGAAACCTAAAGTCGGTAACTTTCGCTGGTTTGTTGAGTGAGTTTGCTGACATAGCTGCACGCGAATGCAAACCTACCATTGGTTTCGGTACAAAGGGAAGATATTTATAGTATATCCTTAATTCTATACCGGATAAAACAGAAACAATACACAACACAATATGTGTGCGTGTGTGTTTGTAGGCAAGAAAATAATTTAATTCCAAATGTATCAGTGCCGACTTAAAAACTCCCTCCCGCTTGATTCCTCTCAAAGGGATAATAGGGAGTACGGAGTGTTTTCCCCTTTTTCCCGTTTTAAAGACACTTCTTAACTCGAGTTTTACTTTGCTACGCCCCTTTGGAAACACTTGCTGGCTGGCTGCTTAAAGCATCGTAGGCACCATAAAGGAGCAAGAGGAGAAAAAACGAACGCCGAAAAAGCGAAATAATTTTATTAGCAAATTTATGATAATTATCCAAACCCCTTCCTAACGGCTGCTGTACGCGAGCAAAGGACGATCGCGTGCGCTCGGAAGGAAGCTTATTATCCTGCCGCAGCGAAGGCACCCGGGCTGGAAGGTGTTTTTCATCTCACTTTCCGTTTGTTTTTGTTGAGCCTTTTGCATGATATGTTTGTGGGTTTTTTTAAAGGCTGTTGTCGCGTTTTGAGGGGTGCGAGAGCTTCGTTAAGCGTTGGAGCAAAGCGCGTACAAAATTATCGCCCAGGGAGGACACTTTACAACAAGTGATGTTATGTAAATATTACCAAAACGAATGTGATGGAATTTGGTGTATTGTAACATGATTTTAACGCGTTACAAATTTATGACATAATAGATTGTATTGGTGATTATATATCAAGTATGAAAGGAAATATGTTTTCCAACCTTTAGGAAATTTGATAATTTAAAGGATTTTCTAAATTACTTATGTTATGTTCGAAACTATGCTTTAAATTCAAAGAAATTTGGTAGAAAGGTAGAATAGAGTCATTCATCCGTTGACAGTCAGTGAGCGCTTCAAGTGATCCAAGAGGCCATTGAACACTTCTCACTTTGATTTCAATTTGCGTTCTTAATTTTTTAAATTTAATATTATTCAATATAAAAAATGGGTATCTGATTGCAGACAATTTAGTTCGGCAGGGGCCCCGAACTTACATGGGGTTGTATGTATTCATCTGATGTCGTTTGATGCGTTGTTGAAGGTGAAGTAAATTATTTTATCATATTTTAAAAATAATTTAGTAAAATTATTAAACAAAACTGAAAAAGATTGACAACAATTCATAATACACTAACGTAGCTATAACGAAATTGTATAGGCATATCCTAAACTTTTCTCAACACACTGAAACAATGTAAATAAATTTGCTCATAATTCCAATTTCTAACGAATCCGCCCTGAAGCGAGTTAAAACAATTCTCGAAATGCAATAGCTCAGTGAGGTTAGATATTATGGTCATTCTACATATCGGACACACATTTTTGACAAAATTTCTTCAAAAATAACATTACTAATGTATTTGCAAACAGAAAATCGAAAAAAAAGCATCTAATGTACTGCTTCAGTTATTATGTTTTAGTTTTGTTTACTCATTCCGTAACATAACTATAAAACCACTAGTTTTTTAGAAGTAATTGGAAAAGTTGAAAAGATATGTAATTATGATGTTCAGCAAAGTTGTAGACAATAAAAAAAACTTTTCAAATTTTTCCACACAATCGTTGTTTTTGATGCAAATCATCCAATTAAAATTCGGTAAAAAATAGAGGAAGTTTGAAAGATTTTCGAATAAGGTTGATATGTATTTAAAACCATTTTTTTCAATGGCTGGGTTACATTGTCATTCAAAATACGTATACCTTGGTTCAATTTTAAAGTTACAAAAATAACATTTCAAAATATGTATAGACATCCCCGGTATTTATCATTTTTTTCGTTTGAACGGTCATTTTTTTGAATTACTTTTATATAACGCGTTATGTTATACTTGATTTTTTCATTTTCAAAAGCAAGTTTTCATATAAATATATTTGCTGAATTAAATCCAAGTCAGGTAATAAAAACCAATACAAAAAATATTCACTGGGCGCATAGAGCTTCCTAAATTTATACTTAAGGAGGCCGCCATTGATGATATGTAACCAAAAATATATTATTTGGGTTTTTTTTTTGGAAAAAGAATTACTCACTCATTTAGTTGAAGCTGCTTCTTTCATTTTAGGCAATAAAGAATTTGTTATTATAAAGTAATAATGCTGGCTTGATATTACATGATGCATTCCTCTATATAGTGGGATATTGCATTAATCCGTTTTGCCTTTGCCCAACCCGTGGCTTATCTCACGGTTCCATTTCTTATGCTGATAGCAAAAGTAACAGCGCATTCAAGCAAAAAAATAAAAATAAACAAACAAAACAGAAAACGCCATGCTCCATTCTGTCGTTCGCTCTGGCAGGCTGCATTGGTGCGGTTCCTTCAGCTATAGGCTGGTTCGTGGCAAAATAATGAGAAGCTTAATTAAGGTCTTGAAACATAACGACAAAACAAAACAAACCCGCCACCATAACAAGAATTCATGGCTGCACTTCGATGCACCAAACTGTTGGCCAAAAATTAATTCAATTTAGAAAAATAAAACCCCCAACGATGGTCACAAAATGGTGTGCTGTGGCACGGGTAAGGAATTCAGCTTTTGACACGATGCTGAATGACCCAACGGCGTTCGGTGCGGTTGTGCGCTGATGGGAATGCTTCTGGTTTATGTTTCTCGTTCGGTAATGTGGAAGAAAGGCGCCTCCACCTTCACAATTGCTCCCCCAAGCCGCAGTTTCAAAAAACATGAAAACAAAAGACGATTTGTAGTGTTTCTGATGTTATCGTCATGTTCCCGGTTGTGTTGTTTTCCAGCAGTTGCTGACTGATTTCAACATCCTCCGCCGGTTTTCGGGTATTGGGTCATTGGTGCCAAATGATAATGCTGCCATTAACTTTCGGTGGGCTTTTCATTGTCCGAAAGGGAGGCAACCTCGTTTCTCCTCCATAACTGATACTTTGTTTACAGTTTTAAGGAGCAAAAAAAAAAGAATCATTAAAAACTAAACCAAAATTGGGAATAAATTTGTGGGAACCCATCCAACGGCAACGGAATGAGAGAGGTTCGGTTGGTTGTTTTCTTCTGTTTTGTGGTTCGGGAATTTTACTTCCCTTCTAGCTGACCGCAATGCCGCAAGCCTGACCTTAATTGAGCCCTTTTTTCTAGCACCTTTGCTGGTATTAACGGAAAATTTGAACCGGGCGAAATTTTCATGTCAAAAAGTTTTTCCACGCATCAATGATGATCGTCTTGGCCTTTCTGCAGGATTTGCCTCAAGTCGTTATGTGCGTATGTATGTGTGTGGTGGGAGGTGGGTTTTTGTACACGCCCCCCCCCCCAATGCTTCACCCCACTGCGTCCGTTGCTCAGTGTGCAGCGAGAAAGTTTATCAAACCAGAGCGCCTCCACACTTTGAAACGGTAGAACCCTAATTATTGTGGCCGTTTGCTGGAAACCCACCTATCATTGACCCGGCGGCCAGTCCGGTCTGTTTTTCCTTCACTGACAAGCGTCGGTAGATGATGGACGGACGGCCGAAAGGTGGATGATAATTAGTTTGGCTTTCGTGCACCGTTTCGGTGGATAATTGTAAACTAATTTGGTGCATTTTATTCGCTTTTCTCCATTTCGACGCTTCGACGTCAATTATGGTTCCGGTGGTGTGGTTAACCATTTTGCTAAGTCGTTGGTGTATCTAGCATTTTGTAAGGAAAGTGTTGCCTGGCAGGCTTTTACCAATTGTGATGTTTATCGTTTCTAGTTGCTTTTCATTTGTGGGTTAATGATTTGCTGTTTTTTTTCTGTTAAAACTTTATGTTTTTTTAAGCACTTTTTCAACATTTTATAATTACTTTTATATCACAAAAAGTAATTTTAATTTATGATGAATTTAATTTATGATTGATTACGTTGTTGTATGAAGATTGATTTATGTTGTCACAACCATGTAAGCAAAATATTTTTTTTAATTTATTTATTTATTTATTTATTTATTTACCGCTTAATTGTTCGCCTTAGAAGGTTTAACAATATAAAGTTCTTACAATTTAATTATAGACTAACCTAATCATACAAAACACGGAATGCCCAATCATAGTTTCATAGTCAGAGGGCCATAAAACAATAGTCAAAATGACATAAAACAATGATCAAATGGACATAAAAGCATTATAGTAAGAAATACATCACAACGGACAAGCTAAATGCTGATATTAAGGCACACAACTGATTCTACTGGCTATGATATTAATGGATGCGTTAAAGTCGA
The DNA here is from genome assembly GCA_000349025.1 of Anopheles minimus. Classification (NCBI taxonomy): domain Eukaryota; kingdom Metazoa; phylum Arthropoda; class Insecta; order Diptera; family Culicidae; genus Anopheles; species Anopheles minimus. The sequence continues at coordinate 12,127,128 of KB663832.1, read as the reverse complement.
AGTAGTGGTAAAGTTCATTTAAACATTTAGACATGACCACCATCGGATTGTTGACTAAGTAATTGGATCGAATCGGATAAATTGTAAACATTTTTAAAAGTTTACGTTTTACGGAAACGTTTGTTTACGGATACTTATTAATTCGTTTCGATGGGCTTGCTTGCTTTAGACAGCTGTTTAGATTGCTGGTTAACAAATATCAGTTGGTTGAATTAGGCTATGAAAAAAAACTTAGAGTTAGTCCCTCCTGTACTCAACAGCATTCTATCAGACAGTAAGCGAAAGTATTATTTAATTATTTATTTACTATTTCCTACTTCTCATATTTCATTTATTGTTCATATGCGAATATTTTTTGTATAATCTTCAAATTGGTTAGCCGACTTTTGCATTTACGTTCGGTTTTAAGTATTTTTATACCACAACTTCTATCTTGACAAGACTATCTTGATGAACAGCTTAACTTTATTGCAGAATCGATGTTATAAATGTTTTAAAATGAGTATTATTAATATTAGAAAACATTGATCGTACTTTTTATTGACAATTTTTTTGTATGATACAAATATATTCTAAAATTTAAAAAAACATAATTGGAGTTTAAATATCTATTTATTAAATTTGAAGCTTCATGTATATTTTAGTGCTATTTATCTTTTTTAACTGAAATGGTTGACAACTTCTCGATCTTGAAGTTTGTTCAAGCAAAAAGAAATATTCTACTCTTTTTTTACTAGTTGTTTTATTATCTCTTATTTGTTTCTTTTTACTTATCGTCACTTTTGTCTCAAATATTTTTTTAATTCATTTTATCGGATTTAGTATTATCTTAACTACTTTTCATATTTTTGCTTTCGATTTTTCTTTTCGCGGAACAACTAAACGTACAATGGTGATCGCGCTTGGCTGTTCGTTGTTTTTCTCTATGTTTTCTGTTCTTTTTGTTCTATTCATGAAGAACAACCAGACCGTATTGCTTTTTCCACTTCTTTCTATGGTTCAATTTTCCACTTCATGCATTCCCCGGCATTTCCCAATCATCACTATTTTCACAACGTCGTTAAACGTATTAACGAGTTTTGTTTTCTCATGTTGCTCCTTTTTCTTCTCTCTTTTCTTCTTGCAGGTAAGTTCGATTGCCTCATTGCCGATTCGGGCACAGTTGGCCGATATTGCACAGCCATGGGCCGGAATTTCCCAAGCGATCTCACACCCATCACGATTGGAACGCTGGTCCGAGCTGGTGCATCGTACGCTTTGCACCGCCATCGGAAATCGTTCGGTCTCGTTTTGTTTGCTGCGGTTTGGATGAAAAATCAGCGCACCGGACCGCGTTTGGCTACACGGTGCATCTTCGCCGCGCCAGGTCAATCGTGAGAGGTCAGGAAATGAACTGTCGAACATCGTTAGTCAAGGTAAGGCGAACGCGGTGACGGTGCTCACGGTAGGATGGGATGCCTTTTTCCGCGTTGGCTAAATTAGAAACTCAACGGTCAGCATCGAAAACTGAGCCAGCTAACGAGAAATGTTAAAGGCACAAAACCCGCCGTGAGCTTGGGTGCTTGGTTTACGGGAAGATGATTTTCCCAAGCCCGGCCAGACAGACTGTGCGAAATTTGTGCTTGCGGAAATCGGGCGAAATTCGTTTTGTTGATTCGTGTTTGCGGATTCACGCAGGCGACAAGTGACGGACAGACGGCTCTGAGAGTCAGTGCTTACCTCCCACGAGATCGCGACGGAGAAGAAGTAAAAAACTGGTCCGCGTGGCACCGTCACTGACCATAAACTATCGTGGCCGTATTCGCGAAAAGCGGATGCCGCGCTCAATGGTTTTTTTCATGTTGTTTACTTAAGGTTTTGAGTTGACGTGCAGTGGGAGGAAACAACGGCACAACACGGGGAGGAAAATCACCACCCACATGATGCAATAATGGCGCTTTCGGGGTGAAACTTTCAGCGTTTTGTTGGTAACTTTTTCCGATGGTGGCTTTCACGTTAGATGCTTTGCCGTCTGGTGAACTGTTTAAGTAAACGTTAAACATTTTGTTTGCTAAAAGAAAAGTTTTTTTGCGTTAGCTAACGCTACTGTCGAACGATGACATTTTCTCCCGGTAATCGTATACGGTGGAAAAAAAAGGTAGCTGGATACAATTGTGGAGGACGTTCGAACAGCGTTATCTGACGCGTAACGGAGCTTTCGGAACTCTTCGCCTAAAAGTTTTAATGGTAATTTAAAACGAAAGGAATATTAGCGTACTATAGCAAAACAAACCATTCATTAGCTGTGGCTTTCACTCGACATAAGCAACAACAGCATTGATGTTTATCGAACTCGTTCCAGAAATGAATTTAAGCGACTTAAATGGATTCATTTTTTTGCTCATCATACAAACGGGGTGTTTTGGGGAAGAAATGAGCCAGGAAAAAAAGGTGGTAAAGGAAAATTAATCTTTTACCTCATAGAAACCATACGCACCGTCATGCTCATCCGGGCCTGGATTATGATTCGCAACCGGACCGGAAACGCGGTCACTTGGTGGGTTGGTCACTTTCCTCCTGCCGTCATGCAGTTGTGCTTCCGGCGAAACCGGTACCGATCGCCACGGAATTTTCCCAGAGCGCGCTAGGAAAATTGGGTCAATTTTCACTGTTCCGTGTAGATATGAGCCCTGCATCACGGTTTCGGTACGCGTGTGTTTAAACTCAAACAAGTTCGTGAAAGCGAATCGATCATCCATTCGTGCTAGGGGGTGGGGAAAGCGTGCCATATTGGAAAAGGAAAAGCGAATGGGAAGAAAAATGAAAATATTGGGTTTGTAGAATAACAAAAAACCCGACGTACCGCACAGGTTGGAGCACCCAGTGGATCGTGTTATCGGTGAAAAAAGGATGGGTTTTTATTAAAGCAAAATAAATAAATACATCCAGGCGTCCCACGTGTATCGATAGACTCCGGGGCCGGAATGGAAATTATCACCCCGTGCGTCCCCGCGTTGCAGTGGGGAATCGAGTGGGAAGAACGGAAGAAAATATTGATCAATTTATAGAAAAAACGGTAAGCACTATCCACGATCATGATTGTGCACATACACACAGCCCGTACTAGGTGGCAAAAATCGATCAATAGCCGTATCGTACGAAACCCGAACCGGCCAGGTGCGGCATCGGTGAAATGTCCGGTGAAAGTTTTTGTTTTCCACCTGCATGCATTTTTTAACTGCAGTGGGTGTTTTTTTTGTTGTTAGTTTCGCTCGGTATCGGTTCGAATTCAGGCGCTCTCTACTCGGAGGGAAAGTTCGGATGCGACAGACTCCGAGACCCTTCGCAGGTGGAAAATCTCCGCGGTAATTCGCTCGGGGGGGATGAAGTACAAAAACAAACACGCGTTACAAAAACATCGAACGAATTAAACAATCTGCCTATGCCGGTGCACGTTGCGATTGCTGATCATCGATTTGCGAACGGGGTTTTTCAGTTTTCCTTTGATGCTGCGTTTGCTGGAACGCTTTTCCGCAGTGAATTATGCGCCATTTAAGCGAAACACAACTAATTACTGAAGGTTTGGTGAAATGGAGGAAAAGCTTTGTTTCGTTTTACACATTGTTATGCGAGTTGTCTTTGTAGAAGGATAAGGAGTAGTGTGTGTGGAGTGTCACGGTATTTTGGTTCTGCACCTTGTTTTGCTATGCGAATGCAGTGTTTGTGCGATTAATGGGACCCAGGGGAGACATTTTTCTATCGCAATTTATTTTCCTTTTCGGTCGAGAAGCTGTTTTTCGCGGCAACTAAAGGATTTATAAGCATTCCTCATGGTAGATTAGTAATATGGGCGAAACATCAAAATAGATGAAAGATTAAATTAAATGATCTGATGCGATGCGATGGCATGGCATCTCTATTTTTTCCATCGAAAAAGATTTCTTTACGCAGCTTTATATGCGCAACTAATGTTTAATTTCTAATTTTTCTGGATGTGTTCTCATAATAATCAATTTTAATCTTTTCGTATTCGTTATTGAATTTTCCGGGATTTGTGAAAACAGTTTTCCTCAAGAGTTTTTTTCATAGAGAACCGTCATGTTCAAATTTACTAAATCACCTAAGGGGCATTGTAGTCCTCCAGCATTTGAATATTAAAGTGACTAGTGAATGTAAACTCTGGTCGTAATATTTTTTACTGTCTTTACTGTCTCCCTGGAGCTAGAATGTAAACTTTTTTAAGAATATACGGGAGGATAATAATTCATGCTTGCAGTATATTTTTGGTCTTTTAATTATATAATGTTGACTAAAATAAAATCTTAAGTCAACACCTTCGAGATTGTAATGCCACCCAGAGTAAGCAAATGACTTGGTATCCGGATAAATTTTTATATCGAGATTTTACATGCAATAAAACTAACTGCATCATATTACATCCTTTTCTATTATTTGTTCCCATCCCATTAAATGTGTTTTATCTTCTAAAGTTGCAGTTAGTGCACTTTATCTATAAATTTCATCCATGGCATTTGTTGAAATCCTGAAAAAAGTACTTCTGGAAATAGGATAACTGTACCATTTTTGGCTGCTTAGCGCAGCTGTTCGCGAAAAATGTGAAAATTCCTCTTATTTCCAACCTTTGTGTTTTGTAAGTGATGAGATTTCGATTGATACATTTTCATAGTAGTTTTCTTCTTCAGTGCTCCAAATGTCCAAATGTTCGGTGCAATATAAAGAATATTTGTGAAAATGATCAAAAAATATTTTTGTCCCAAATTTTCGACAGTATTTTTCTATTTTCAGCAACGCCTATATGGAGCTTCAAACGTATTGATCGTTGTAAATGACCAGAAAAAAATATCTCAAATTTTGTAAAATTTATTGGCCAAAAGGTTTTAAAAATTATTGATGCCCATTTTGATAAATGAAAAATAAATACAATGATACAATTTTTCACGCAGGAATATGCAGCACTTTGAAATTACGGGGTATCGAAATCTTGATTGTTTATTATTTTAATGAATATATTTTTTATCTTAACAAACTTAATAGATTTTTTTACGTTGAAGTGAAACATTTTACTTTCATCTCAGTCTATTCCCACTATGCACAGTACTCTCATAAGTATTACCACATCAATTTCAGGTATTATCACGCAAATCTAGTGTTTCTTTATGTTTAGAAAAGAACTCACTAACAACGATGGTAGTAACTTTTTCGGCTAACACTGTCCAAATCCTCCCTTCTGTACAGAGGTACATGCACACGGTGGATTTGAAGTTCTAGCTTCATTTTATGCATTTGTCATTCTTTAGTCGTTCCTCACAAGTTTCGGTCGGTACTGATCGTCAATTGAGTTGTTCATCGTCGAAAAATATGAGTAAGCGTGGAAAAAACAGCGTACGAAAACTCGCTCTTTTCACCAAATCACCTCCAAGTGACGATAGTTTTCCGTTTTATTTCTTGCACTGGTTGGCAAAAAAGGACCGTATCGTTCGGACGAGTTTTGCCAACTGCAACAATCAGAGCGTAGCCACGTGCGGTGTATTGTAGTATGAGGGCAGTGAAAAGCGTTCGTGCTGGAGGAAGTTTTTTGTTTTCTTTTCTCATAAACAGTCTGCTGAAAAGAAAAACTTCGTTTTTTTTCTCGAAGCGTTACTTGTAAGTGAGTTGGTACACAGAATGGATAGATAAACCCAACTCGCGCCAGGACTCAGATTGAGCCACGCGGGAAACTGGTTGGCGTTACTACTGAGCTTCCTATTTGATGTTATTGTGACGTTTACGAAAGCAACAACGAATTCGTCTTTAGTTTTCATTTTTCCCTCTACTCGCCGTAACGAGTCGTCAACCAGGGCGTAAGCGTCGGCGTGGTATTTTTCTTCGCGCGCCACGTGTTACTGCTGCACAAGCTTTGCATTTTATCACCGACACATGTATTAAAATGGGGGGAGGGTGGGCGGTGAAGATGGATGAAAAGAAAACAAGATCGTAAAAAAATAGAAAACGAAACGATGCGACGTGCAGACGATGAAACAATTTATTCCACAGTTTCTTTCTGAGCAAGAAATTGCGTGAGGAATCTGGAGCAGTAGAAGTCAACCGCCCACGTGGATGGGGTAAAAGTTTTTTGGCACGCTGCCAAACAGACTTCACCGCAGGTTTGTCTTACCGAGCGGCAGCACCCTTTAGCGTGGGGGTGGGATTAGGATGTTTGTTTGGATATCCTTTCCAAGTTTTATGGCGATCTTTATTTGACCGTGGAGCAAAAATTAGCACCCATTAGCTGCAGGGCCAGGCGCGTTGTAACGGGTTTGGTGGGTGTCGTGCTGTGGCAACGATGGAGGGGGTTAGTGATGTAAAATGGCTTTCGTGCGAAGTTGTAAACAAGCGCAATAGGAGGATGCTGTGTTTAGGTTTTAGGTGGTGTTTCATTTTATACATCAGATGATGTGTTTTTCGTGAAATTTTATTGCAAGGAAAGGATTGTATCTTGATCGCACTTTATTGGGAGTTATTTCCTCAACTTTAATGACCCAGTTGAGCTAGACAATTACTAGAATTGCACGCAGCAACAAGCACGATGAGGTGTTGTAAATCTCAACTAGAGTTCATACACATGATTGACGTATTAGATAGTCCTCTAATTTTTCCATAATTTAATTTATAAAATAAACTTTTCTAATACTGTAGGAAACTATTGTTTGCCAATGAATGCTATACCTTACTTAACAAAGGGATTTTACTACTGGATATTTAATTATACTTGGTTGTTTGTTGTAAGGCCTTGTAGCCTTGTCCTTCAGGGTTAAAAGATTTTTTTCCGTATGTTTAGTTGGATTATCCTATTGATGGAATGATTGGTTGGTTGGTCTTGAAAGACTCGGCAAGGGTACCACTATATCTCAGGGTTCACTACCATTAATGTAGGACAATTCGTAGAGTAGGTTATGACAATGTTTAGTAAAAAGAGTTTTGAGCCCAATGTGATTGGTGGTGGTCATTATGATTGGTGAAGGTTGACTCTATTGCTGACAGCAATCTATTTCTCATGATAGAGACTTATTGGTTTTGTGCAATATTTTCAGGCACACATGCCTTGCAGCTGTTCACCGAAGGCTTGCTGTGAGTCAGCAGAATGTGCAGTTGATGGTTGCTCAAAGACTGTGCATTACTTCCGCACAATATTAGATCTATCAATTGATCGCGAGACGTCATTGAATAATTGACCAAGTTGCACAACTCCTACCACCAATATCTAAAAGAATGATTCGAGACTATCGTTCTTGGTTGATGTGTACGCTTTCGCATTTAGCAAATTTTTTACCGATGGTGGAGGTTCGTGGACTTGGACTTTGTCCAAAGCTGACGATGCCTTTTTAGCCGCGATCGAGAGGACAATTCTCAGCTGGATTTTCGACCCTGTATGTGTTGAAGAGCAATGGAGAAGCCACTATAATGACGTGCTCTATGAGTTCACTGTCGTACAACGAATTAGACTCGCCAGCCTCTTAGTCATGTCATGAGATAGGCACCGGACGACTCATCCCTTAAAGTCCTTTTAGGCCGTCCACGTGGACAGAAGAGGCTTGGAAAGCCCAAACTGAGGTGGAGAGGTGCCGTTGAAAAAAAAAGTAGCGCTGGATTACTTACTTAGTGAGTAAGTAGGTAAGGATTGGTGCAAGATGAGGTGATCCCTAGTGAAGATGGGTTCCAACACCAGTCACCAGGCCTACCCTAGTGAGAGAGGCAGTTTATCTCAAGGGATCTGAAAAGAAGGATATGATTCAAGATGGAATGATTTCTATTGCAGATATACATAATAGGATGTGACATTCATAGTAACTTGAATATCATAACTAAAGTTTAAACTATTATCTTACGTTTCCAATTTTTATTCCACAACTCGGGCTGTTTAAGCCTTTTTCGCACCTTTATCGCTAGTCATACAAAGGTTTGGAAAGGATTTGAAGCCTATATAACACTCTATTGTTGTGAAAAAAAATCGTCCAAAGAATGATAAACCCACAGCTTTCAGCCTTTGCGTTGTTTTTTTCCAGCTAGAACCTTCGATGGACTAACGCGAGGATTACAAAACAACCCGACCAGATGATGGAGAACCCATTTACATTGTGCTTTCCAAGAGGTCACGGAGAACTTGTCACAAAATATGACCTCCACTTTCACACGCTCTCCGCCTTTATTGCATTTCTTTCACTTCACTCGATATTTCCAGTCTATTTTCGTAGCAGCGGGTTTTTTTTGCTGTTATTAAACACCTCGTCCATCGTCGACCTATGGGATTTGGGCGACCATTTTCTCTTTCAATGAAGCCCAACCGCAAAACCGGGTGAATCCGAACACGTCGCTACAAATGTGCGGGTGTTCGGGTCGCCACGGCAAACTCCGGTCCCCTGAATTCGGACACGTCGGCACGATAAATTTGTGGTCCCAGGCATCGGCAACAGTTTCGTGCAAGGATTTTCTCTTTTTGGCGACAATTATCGGTTATTCGATAACGTTGTCAGCTTTGAAGGCGTCCTGGCGACCATTTGCACACGGACATGCCGTGTTTTTGGCGTTTTCTTTGTGTTTTACCACCATTCCGGCCATCTTGTCCGTACGGCTGGACAATGTGCCAGCGAGTGCTGCAAAACTGCTGACACGTACTGTGGTCATTTTTCTTACGAATGTGTTTCTGGTTGCCGGTGTCTTTGCGATAGAAGGAAATCCATTGAACTGGGCACTTGGTTTGAGGACACATTCTGTGCTTTTTCCCTTGCTCGTGATGGTACACCGACGTGTAGGAAAGAAACCGAAGGCAAAAGAACGCAAAAGAGTTACAACTTGTCGAGCTGGTTCCGCTTCCTATCATGGTGGTCCCGGGGTTTTTTTTTTGTGTTGCACGGCCATCATTTGCATGTCGTTACGAGGCGCCCATGCTGGCATGTGTCCTGTACATCCTTATCGGTTGTAGCCGTCCACCGTGGACTGGAGATCATTTCCGTAACATTTTTGGATTGATTCAAGGGGTGGAAAGCTGTGGCACTATTGGAAACTTTTTCATACGCTTCGTTCCGGGATTCTTGTGCGGAGAAGAAAAGCGACTGGAATTCTTTTTTTTGCCAACCCGACTAGAGTGCACTTACGGATGCTTTTTTGTTGTTGTTCCGAAACGATAATGGCCTGCCCGTCGTTCGGCAGGTTCCTTTCTGCTAAGGTGCATGTTACTTCGTCCGTTTTTTCGCTTGTGTAAGGTCCGGTATGTTGTATCAAGCATTTCCTTTCGAGGTTTGTGATCCTCCGTTTTGAGTTGTATGGTTTTTTTGTTCATTCTTTCCCAGGCAAGCATCCGTTTCCTTCGTTTAGACCGGAAGTCCAGCTGATGGGTGTTAGTAATGGGTTTGACCAACTTTTTTATGAACACTTTGCCGATCCTTCCGGTGTATGGGTGTAAGGCAAAGGCAACTGGCAACGAGCTGGAGGTAAATCGGGGCAAAGTTTTCCTATCGTTTCCACCCAAAACCCCAAAATGAACTCCCCTTTCACAGGGAATGAATGTGTGTGTGTGTGTTAAAGGGATTTTTTTAGAGTTTAGTTTTTCGTGAGCATTTTTTTTGTTATCCTGCCAACGACGTACTGTAACTGTTCAACAACGCCACCGTTCGACAACTTGCAATGGGACGGTACGAACCGTTCGAATAATTTCCACACCAAAAGTGGAACAGTATGGAACGTATGTGAGTGCTGGGAGTTTCGTTGGCAAACTTTTCTTACGACTATTTCAGTTTTGAATGCTATGAAAGCTGTTAAAATTTATATTTATTCATAGTGTGTCGGGCGGGGAAGGAAAAGTTTACGGGCTGGTTTTCCTTTCCTTCTTTCCATTCCATCTCCATGTGGGCTACGCGCTGTTAGGTCGATGGCCACATTGGGCGGATGGATGGAGATTCCTTTGTGCCTTTCGTTGTGTGTAAATCAAGAACGTTCCCCAAGCAAGCTTTTGCCTTTATCTGGCTTACAGCAAGGATTTTTACCGGCTCTCAAAATTATTGAAAGAGACGTTAAAAAAAAAAGAAACTAGAAAGTGTACACATTTTCTTTTGTAGTGAGAAATCGGTACTGAAAACACAACAACAATCATGTCACTGCCGCGCCGAAAGGAGCTAGCAAACGCGCCCGCTCCGGTCGGTCGGAAAATCGCCCAAAAGTGGAAACTTTCACATCAAACGCGTTCGTTTCGGTTTCGCCGAATTTTCGCCTCACGTTCGTCCGTATAAGGAAGAGGGATAAATGAAACAAATGTTTCATGAAAAACAAAAAAAACGAAAATAAATGAAATTATGCTATGAAACTCTGGGGCCCGTGAAAAACATCGGCCCACTTATGCCACCCCTCATTTTCGTCCCCCCTCCCCCCCCAGAGTGCCGACCTTGAAAGAAATGCGAAGAAGCGGACCGAACGATTGTTTGTTGGTGCTGAAGTTTGTTTGAAATGAAAATTATTTAAATACAAACATGCGCTGAACGCGTGGACAACGGTTTTTTTGTTTTGGGAGATGGGGCGCTTGTTTGTTGCCGGCATCGTGTAGGATGTTTGGATACACTGCCTAGTCGCTAGTCCGGTGGAAAACAACATTAAATTCCTTAATAACCTTTGAAGGGAAGCTGCAAGGGAAAACCCGGAGCGCGATGGAGCTAGAATGTTTTGCACGCTGTGAGAAGATACCGTACGCTGATGGGTGGTAAATGCCCACCGCTCGGTATGAATTTAATTCAATCATATTCTCACCACGGTCCGTGGGCTACTTGTTCATTACGATCATGACTGTCGCTATTTTCGTTACTTACCTTTCAAGCGAATTAATATGAACATTTGCGTGGAAGTTTTTTGAGCTGTGAACATAAAAAAAACAGGTTGGAAAAGACAATGTAAATGATTTGGGCCACATAAAGCTCAATATAATATCAATTGAGTCAGCGAAAGCTTAAAAAAAGTTGATTAAAAAAAACTTTTGTGTGCATTTAAACTTGCCATACTTAAATGTACGCACAATATTAATTAATTTATTCTGTTTTTTTTTTTCATTTGTTTTTTTTTTCGAGCAGCAATAAGTTAATGTTTTCGAAAATCATTGATGGAAAATGTACACGTTAATGATGTTATTTATGATTAACTGATTTCCAAGGAATAAATGTGTTTGTGTTTGTGTGTGTGTGTAACTGGATTAAACCCTTATGAGTTGGCGATTACTCAATTAATTAGCAGGGACCTTCAACGTATTTGACGATGTAATCAATTCACCTATGTTTACGGGAAAAATCATAACCACAAACAAAAATATAAATTGAACGTGCCATGTAATGTGTACCGATTTCCCATTAGTAAATTAATTGCAAATTAATTGATCAGTGATGGGAAGATGGGAGAAAAAAAAAAACAGTGAAACATGGAAAATTTAGCATGAAAATTGTGTTCCAACGTTTTATCGGCCTTCGGGCGGGAATGCTTTGTTGTTAGAAATTATGCTGTTGTTTTATGCACACTAACCCGTATCCCGGATAACATGCTTTTGTTTGCAAAACAAAGCAGATACTTTTTTTCACTGCAAATTTATCTCGAATTTCTCGTTGAGCAAAACGGTGGAACATAAATTAACTCAAACGTATTCGATGGAAGGATACGTTTGGTGTAATCTTCTCTTCAAAAGGCGCCATAAGAACGATGTCCTTCGTCCGGTACCAATACATACACCCTGGCTCAGTTTTATGTTGCCTTTTTGCAGTACATTGATTTTACTGTGCCTTATCGTTTGACGACAATCGGTACATCAGCATTTAAACGCATTTTCCGCTACCCCATCGATCGTATCTTATTAGTGACAGTTTTTCTTTCGACTCGCAGAGGCAGAAAACTTTCCACCACCGGAAGGTCACAAATTTGTCGTGAGTAGAAATGGGTTCGTTTGCTTTTATGAGTTTCCATGATAGTGAACACTGGCACGGGTGGCCTTCACTCAACGCACGGAAGCTTTTTCCACTGCCGGCGGGTTGAATGAATTGTACGGAAAATCTTTTATACAAAAAAAAATACGTAAAAAAGAGGAAAATCGAACCGATACTGAAAAGGGTAAACGGAAGGCACTAAAAAAAATCAAGGATTAGCATAAACTATAATCACGGCTTTCCATTTGTGCCCACACCCCTGAATGGAATACGAAATGAGCGGATCCGGCTGCTTCCTGTCAGTTTTTTTTCCCTTCATTCGGAAGGTACAGTTTTGCTTTCTTGTTTCAACTATCCTTCGATTGTGTCCGATTGAATGTTACCCACACAATCGCAGGGAAATAAAAGCAGGGAAACATAGGGAAAAGGATAATCTAAAAAGGGGAAAATTCCTTCACTCCCAGTGAGCTAGCGCTACACACTGATAATGAATGGGATAAATGGAGAAAACGCATTCAACCGCTTCGGGATCGTTTTTCATCCGAACAGGCAAAAGCTTCAGCGAGAGAGAGTCCTTTCGCCCATCGGAAAGGATTGTGTAGCATTTGTTTTGACATTTTTCTACTGGTTTTCAACACCCTCGGGGAAAAAAGCTCCACCTTCACCATGAAGGTTCGGAATTGAATTATGGGTGTGTAGGTAATTTTACGATTTAGTCAAAAGGCTTGCACAAACACGCGGGCAATCGATCGTTTGTGTTTGAAAATCAGATTTTCCTGTTCGTCCGTGTCCTGTGTTGATGCTTTTTTTCCCACCACTCCGCTTTCAGCAGTCAATTCCCTTCGCGCAACAAATCATGCTATCAAGAGGAGCGGCTGCCAATTCATGATGCAAATTTATCACGCTCACTGTGTGATGTGTTTTCCATCTTCGTCTCGTGCACAGCTTCTTGGCCGGGCATTTCCACAGGTGCACGATGACGGTGGTGCTGAGATGGTGCAAAAGCAAGGGACACAAAAATTCCGAACGTTCAATTTTACGCTCCGGCGGGTTCTCTGGGTTTGCATCTTCACGTCAGCTGCCACCGCCGGCTCCACGTCACGATTTTTGGCCGGTTCTTGTCTTTGATTGAGCGGGCTCGTGCGAAGGAATGTTCTTTTGCCTTTTTGCTGTTGTTGTGAAACAGTTTGAGCGATTTTTTTTCCCAATTTTTTTTCGTCCGCCATAATATTTCTTATATTGGGGATGTTTGCTGTAAGGCACTAAGAAGGAACAAAATGTTAGAAACTGTTCAATCGGAACAAACTCGGCGATGGATGGGAAGGGCAGGAAGTTTTCTGCAAGGTTATGGGAGGTTGGGAACGAAAATAGTCTGTCACAATCAGGAATCGTTTTCCTCCCCATTCCTTTATCAACAGGGATAGAGCGTGTGGAAGGAAGGCAAACGAAAAAATAAGATGGTTATCTTAAGAGTGGCTCTCTTTCCGGGTCGAGTGCTCAAAGCCTTGTCGTTCGATCCGGTGCAAGATCGATGTATTTGCTGAACGTTTCTGCGTGGATCGTGGAACAGGTGAGTTCGGTGGGATAGACAAAAAAAAAAGCATCGTGCGCGAGTATGCCAAACATAAACGGTAACATTTCTCCCTCTTACGATGCATAGCTTATGGCCAATTCGTTTACTGCAACCAGCGAAAGGTCTGGCAGGGCTATAACAAATATCTTTTTGCTTCGATTTGTACCTCACGATGACATGCACCGCTGTACGCATTGCAAAGAAAAGGACGTCTTTAGACATGAACGAAATCCTTCGGGTCAACCGTGTGGTGAGCGTGAGCTGCGGCATTCGAGCACTTCACGAGTGTTGGAATGGGGAGAAGAAAAAATATGCCTTCAACTTCCCAACTCCCAACATTCTACCGTAGCTTTACGTTTAACTTTTTCTTTATCTATCCCTCCTATCGGCACTGCCTCGTACCATAGCTTCCAGGGTTTTCCATCATCTTGGTACCACCACCGCACTCAAGGCATCCCGGAAGAACCGTTTAGTCTAGTACCGATCGGAAGTCTTTATGCCGAAGATTCTGAGAAACCCCTGGGGGGAAAACGTTTCAAACCTAAAAACCGTCACCAATGCGTACACTACCCGGGACCGCTTAACCCCGAAGCCGGAACGAAACGCCTTATCCGGAACGGAAACTCACGGAAGTGGAATAATTTATACAAATTTATTGATTACGATCGGTAGTTTTTGTGTGTTTGCCCGTTGGAGCAGCCGGGACAATGCGAAAGCCCGTGGTTGGAGGGAGGGCAACTTGCAAGTTGTGGCGGTAAAGTGTGCACATGTGAGGAGAATGTATGCCTCCAGACAAAAGCTTCCTTTAGCCAGTGCGTGGAAGGTCCTTAAGCGAATCCCACCATCGGTTGTTTCGCTAGTATTTCTTGTGAACGAGGGCTGTGAGGTTGAGCTCCAGCATGTCCTTACAACATACAGCAGAGTACCACTCCACCGGGAGTATGTAATTTGAAAAGGAACAAGTCAACGAAACCGAACCGCTCAGTCGTGCAACAATAGCAGCTGGGTTGTACAAACGGGGATACTGGAGTGGGTGGTCATGTGATGTCGAGGTCGGTTCGATTGGGAATCGGTTCTTGATTGAACGTTACAATGTTTTCGTTGCTGTTGTGCATAATTTATGAACATGCTGTTAAATGTCAGTGCGCTACCGGATGGGGATCGAGGGAGGTTTTTCGGAGACAGCGTGGTCGTCGAAGACGCTGGTGATGTAGTTGTCGGAATCAAAGCTTATGCTATCGCTTGTCTGTAATTGGAAACATTTGTACGCCGATGTTTTCTGTTGTAGCCTTGCTGGTTCTAATCCTTTCATCGAACAAATGTGCATCTGTGTCCAGCATCTCGGTGACATGGAGCTGACGCTTCGATGGGATAGGTTGAAACAAACATTGATGCAAGTAATACAAGATGGATACATATGGAAAGACGAGCAAGTATTGTTCACATCAAGCTACTTGAATACCAACCGAACTCCTGGAAGGATGGCTTCTTTCCAATCAATACATCACAAATTAAAAGCAAAATTGTACCAAAGAGAGAGAAATAGTAGCAGCAAGAAATGAAAACAACTGTGTGAATTTACCACCAGGCGTCGCTAGCGTTCACGAATACACTAAGCTGTCAAACCGTATCTCGATTGGTTACGTCTGACACTTGACGTATGTCGCTCCTAGAAACCAGTGCCTTTTGGACTTCAGAAGCATTGTGATAAAAAATTATCTCCTTTACGTGCGTGGGACATCTTTGTTTTTCGGCTACTCGTTTACTCTTGGTATCGATTACTATCACCAATGATGGATTTGTTGTACATCTTTCGCTGGGCTCACCGATTTAACACGGCAGTTTGTTATTAAATCCCTAACATTTTGTGATAATCTTTACGCAACGCTCTCGGTTATGAGCAATACTGGTTTGACGTGTTTCTGCGTTCCCAGAGATAAAAATATATATTCAACTGGACATACAATTGATGAACGTTGAATTACACTTTATGGTGCTTCCGAAAAAGCACATTCCGGGGTCCATTCATAACTCATGAAGTGTACATATAACACCACCGCCATTGGTCAGGCACTCCCATGACGAACCCTTACCGAGCTGACCGTACGTATCATCACCCCAGTCCGAGTTGAGTTGCCGGGTGAGTTGTTTTACCACTGCCGAAGGACTCGCACAGTTTTGCCATTTAACGAGACCACAGATCATCACAGACATATACACTATTCACGGACATACTTATGGGTGAAGATGCAATAAGAGCAAACAGTAACATCGTCCACATCCGAACATCCCACCAGTGTTACAAACCACATTTCGCCAAAATCCCATCCAGATGATGAATAGAATTACTTATTCATAAATCTTTCACTTGCTCTGACATCCCGTCTGGGGGCGCGTTTTTGGTGAGTAGTTTTGCTGGGTGCGCGTGCACACGCGGTCTAGCCCTAGCCTTTTTTTTGTCGTTGTTGCTCTCTGTCACTTACAGGATACCGGGCAGCTCATGCACTGCTGAGTAGCTTCAGGTGCAAATTCCACCATGACGATTCATCCAGATTGGGATGATGAGTGTGCTGGCAACGGTCCACCGAGGGGGTGTGAAGGATGCCTACTGTACCGTCCCACGGGCGGATGGATGCATGCAGTGCTACACTAAAGACATGCCGGTGCAGTCAGCTGGACTCTGGGCACCGAGGTGCAACGGGATACGACTGATGGGTTGAAATTTAATTTATTTGCACCGGTGAGTGCAAAACCCATCTTCCCGGCGGTGGGCAAAGGATAACCTGGTGAAGTGCTGCCGTGGACAACAAGCCATAGTAGCAGCATGCCGGTGTGGAAGCGGTTGGAATTGCGTAATAAAATTTCATCTACTTGAGCGGATGTATCCTGTGCAGGAGTGTGTTTGTATGCGCGTTGATCCGGTGCTACGAAAGATCCAGCGAGATTCTGCGTGTCCGGAGGCATTGCAATTTCATTTTCCACTTGCAAATGTATCACCGGCAATCCTGTGTCATAAGCATTTTTATTATTGCGTTCGAAATCAGTGAAATATTAAAGCAAGCTAGCCTGCACATTCGTTATGCAAGGAACCTTCTAATGGCTACGGTTGTCTACTCCGATGTAGATGTACAGTGACTTTGTAGTAATCGATATGAGATGCTTTCTTCACCAACTGAACCTTCCACTAAGGCTCACGTGAAAAACAGGCAAATTGCCTGTCGACTTGCAATCCATGAATAAACACATACAGTGCACCCACCAGACATCGCTTCGGGGAATGCACACTAATAAGAACAGAACATCGGCGACGAAGACACGAGCTAATGTTTGTCTAGTCGCAAACGACTAGGCTTGTCAGTGCTGTTGCATTCCAATATACTGAAGTTCGGGCCCTTGTCCGCAGTATTGCGCTGCACAACTTCAAAGGCACAAGAACGTGTGACATGTGTTTGAAGATTGAATATCTCCCCGGTACCATGCTAGGATGAGGAGGAAAAAAATATGTCCGATAAACATTCCCTGCGTTCTTCATTACGATCTTCAAACATGGGTCCTGTTCGTACGATATGCGTATCACTTCCAGTTCGACAGCGGGGGATCATCCCGGAGAGGTGTATGGTATGAATATGTCACAGTTGGATACCGTATTAATATGAAGAATTGACAGCTACTCACCTGCAGTGTCTTCAAAGCTTGGATTGTTGAATAATTAATTGAACCTAGCATGTTGGAATGCATTCAATGGATCACATCGAGAGATTTTGTAGGAATGTGTTCATTAGATTGAAAGCTCTCATGGATATTAGGCCAACAAAGAACAGTACGCTCTAAGCGACAATGACTTGAAAATGAAATCACCTTCCAACAGGTTTTGCCTTCTGAGAAACTTTCAATAATTATACTCTGTGATTTTCTAGACGATCAGATTATTCCAGATGTTAAGTTTTCACTAAATACTGCGACTAAATTGAAATTTTGTGTATTAACCAATTTCTTTGAAATCTTAATTTAATTTTGCAGCTGACAGGATACATACATTCGACTGCCTTCTAAGAATTGTTTGCCACTGCTCTGAAATTGATGCACTTCTAGTCTCATCCGATAGATTATCGTTTGCGTTAAAAAAATTGACATCAAATGATTTTCGTTCTTTCCCGCGAATCGTCCCGAGGTATTATTGAACAACAGGCAAAAGTTCCACAATCGTCCCGTGTATATGTGTGCTTTATTCATGTCAACTGTCCGTGTTCCCGTGCATAACTTAACCCATTCGAACTCGAGCCATACTTTTTGAAGTTCTTGTACGGCACAGGTCAAATGCTGGCAACTTCCTTTTTTTGTTGTTGAGCACATCCATTCTCAAGAAGGACGTTAGTTCGGGCCCGTTGAAGCGGATAACGTTCAGGCGAAAAATGGAACGCTTTGTGAAGTTCTGGCTGTTTTCTCGCTTAAACTATGAACTTTTTTTACGTAACAACCTAACGTTAAGGTGATCCTCGATGTGGAATGAAAAGAAGGACATTGGCAATACACTCATCCCTTGATTTGTAGACGAGGGAATGTACTAAACCTTCCACGCTGAATGTCAACGATCGGATGGCAGAAAAAAAACCTCCGAGAATCCGGATGGGAAGTCAAACCATCCAAGCTCATCGTTTTTGGGCCGATGTTCCAGTGTGGATAAACCCGGTGAAAATTGCTTTTCAATCGTGTACCACCTGCTCGGTGTCGGACTTTTCCCCCGGGGGGATGGAGTGGGATACAACCCTTACGCGGGACGAAGGCATTCTTGTTTACGAGCTTTCCATTGCAAAACAGACGCTGCCTAAGGTTTGGCACCGTTGCCGATGGGCCAGCTGGTTTTTATCAACTCGCTATCTTTGTTGTTCCGGTTGGTCGGTTGGAAAACGTGACAGGTTGGCTTTTTGTGGCCCTCACCTGCTAGAACAGAACATCCGAAAAATTGTGCATTGTTTTTAGAGATGTATCTCGTGATGGAAATAAGAGAGCATACAGGAACAGCGAGTTATGATGGTTTGTTTAATGTAATATTGACGACACGAGAGTGGAGAAAGTTCTCACAATACTTGGACTTTGCTTCACACGATGGGATTTTACATCCGACATATTGAGGAAAAACGATTGACGATCAAACTTACGCCTTTTTCCTGTACTGTCCGTAGACAGCTTGGTAGACGGAGATCCAATCCCATCCTTCGCTTTCCCTGCTCATTCCCATATGGTACATTCCAGTATAACAGTGTCACCTTAGTGAGACCGGTGGGGAAAATGCAAACTAGAAAATACAAGACCACCTCGATAGAGAGGGTGTAGTGTAGGATTCGTAGAAAAACACAAAGAAAAGCATCCTCCCCATTTCGCCTCCTAATGGAATGATCCATTAGTATTCCACTGCATCCACTGCACCTGCAGTGCAAATGGCAGTCTGCCAACTTTTTCATCTTCTCGCTGTCGTCTCGCTTTACTTCTACTCGTGCCAAACCGTCTCCATCGGCTTGGTACGGTAAAGGTGGGTGGAAAAGAGATGCACCGAGGCTTGTACGTGCCTGCTAGGGGTGCAACTGAATGTCTGGATGTTGGCGTCCGGGGTTAGTTTTGCTCGCTCCTTTCCAAGAGTTCCTTCCAAGAAATGGTTAAATTTAATTGTGGAAAACAAAAATAGATGATGCCATAATGGAACCATCCGGAAGACGGAACGGTACGATGATCTATCTGCAGTTTCACTTTAAACCGTAAGCCAGCCATGTCCAGTCCTTCTTTCTGCGCGCAAAGGTGTTTGCAAATTTATGCATGAAAACTGTGCCCCAACAAGCGGTCGTACATTTCACCCTACAATTTGCGGCTGAAAAGTTCTCTGGCAGGGTTGGACAAAGGCAAATTGGATGGAAACTATCAGATGGCACATGGCTGCTTGTTAAATGTACAAACTCTATTTACATTTATCAGTTTCTGCAAAGCTGTAAATGGAAATCGCTTAAATGCTGATTTGATTTATTTTTATTTGTTACCAGTGTTACTAGTGTTACCACTTTCCTTTTGCCCACTTAAAATGGGGCACTCGAGCGTGTATGATGTCCTTTTCCGTCTTACTATCCGTCGATGCCGAAAGATGAGCAGTTTAAGTAATTTTTTAGTTTTATTTTCAAAACTTTCTGCACATAAAGGATTTACAATGTTACAATAAACTAAAATGTCTGAAAAACCTTTTTTTTTATAAACATTTCATTTGGTTTGATTAATATAGAATTTGTAGAGCGATGATTTAGGTTACTTTTAATGGTGTTTCTTTTACATGAATTAATTCCAGTAAATTTGATCCCATAAAGCCTCAAACATTTCCGCACTAAAAAGTATCTGTACATGACAAGTAAAATTGCACAACATTACCAGGAACCTGCTGGGGGACTGGAATTGGCTAGTAAAGCTAGCGCAACATTCTTCCTAAGCCGCTTATGTTCTCATTTTCTCACGCTCTTCTGCACTTGCGACCTTAACAGAGGAAATCACCTGGCAAAACTACCCATCGAAACGAGCGGGCAAAAGCTTGCGGGAGGGTTTGCAAGATTTGTGCATTGTGGCGCACATTTCCGAATGTTCCGCACCCATTGCAACATCAACAGCGGATGTATCGATTACCATAAATGCATATGCACCAAGGAAAGAACACGTAACGATTCGGACGAAGATGTCTTTGCATTCGCCCTGCAATCGTATCTGAGCTCCGAGTAACTGAACAATGCAACCACAATGCCGATAGGATCGATTTTGGATGCACGCTGAATGCACAACTGCATCCGGCCGTTTGGTACGTACCGTGACCGATACTAAGTTGCTTCAGTGGAAATTCTAACATATCGTTGAGTAAGCGGATCTTACTGAGCTAAGCATTAAGTCGCTTTTTGGGGTTGTCTGCAATTAAAACAAATGTCCACAATGGGTGTGTTGTGGTTTTGTTTGGTATGGTTTTTAGAAAAACAGAAGTTTTGAGAGAAGATTCTTCACGACACAGACGAAAGAGATCCTCATACTATTTTTTGTTTTACATTGGCTAATTTCAATCTTTTCCACTAGAAGGCGCTACCTGTTGCTGTCATTCGAATTTCATAGGTAAAAGACGATAAACAAATCACTTCTAGTTTGTGGAACGGTTTTTTAACATACATTATAGGCAACAAATGTTTCTCAAATCATTGTATTTATAATCTGAATTACAAATTTTTATTTAATTGACGAAGATATTTTTAATAGGTTTTTCGGGAATAAAACACGGAAGGCAGGTTTTTCCGTTTTGCACAAGGTTCTTTACATTCGATTTTCTCTTCTCTGACAGTTCAGTAGACAGTTCCTGACCAAGGATGATAGTTTAAAAAAAATCATATACTTTTACAAATATGTTGTTACTTTCATTAGATAACAGTATTCATTTGAGAAAAGTGTTATTAGTCGTGTTAAACCGGATACGTATGCAACACGAATGTATTTTTAGTATTAATACTGTTAGTATATTGTATGGTGCTTTTGAGGTTTCTAGTAAATGCACAATTTGTTTTTACTATGTGATTCAATTTAGAAAAAGAAATTGTATTTAAATAAAACTTTTCAGCGTTATTCACTATAGAAGCTTTTAGCTGCTATCTGCCTTTATTATATGCCTTACAAATAAAAAACCATATGCACATAACTCAAGAAAACTCTAATAAAACCATATTATTACATTGCGAAGCAGTAGAAATGTTTTTTTTTCTCTTTAAACTACCACTCCGTGCTACAAAGTACCTCGCAAGGGTTGCATTGCAAACAAACGGCGAAGGATGAATTTATTTTTAACCGTCCGTTGTTTCAAGGAATGAATATCAATTTATGACTTCCGGCGATCCGTGGAATTGTACGCTCAGGACCGCGTTATGCATCGAGCAGGAACAGGAAAAACTGGTGCGCGATCCTTCCCGAATGGGTTCAGCGCCGTAAGGATACACACACAAACAAACTAAAAATGACGGGAAGCAATGCAAAACGTTTCATCCGTTGGTTCGATCGATGTAGCTCTGGGAAGAAATTTGCACAGAAGCCGAGGTTCCATACGTCGAGTTATTCCAGGTGGCATAGAAGCTTCCGGCAGTTGTAGAGTAAAAACATCTCCATCTTGGAGGCACCGTTTTGGTGCTCGCCGCTTCGCCTTGGGTCGTTGTTTTTTTTTTTTTTTTTTGACGTGGCTCTGCACAAAAGTCATTTGCCAAAGGAGAGCTTTCCCGTTCCAGTTTTTGTGGCTTACAGTAGTAGGTTTATATCGTGTTGGTGTGGATGTTTTGCTCGAACAACAATTGCTCCGGGTACTGCTGCACGGCATGGGTGCCTTCGTTGCCAGAATGGGCCAACCATTTTACCTGCTTTGTGCTCCATTTATCACCACGTTTCGTTGAGTTTCCATCTAGTTAGCACCAGCACAACCGAAGCAAAGGGAAACGATTGCAAGCAGTACTGCCGCAAACATCCAGTCTGCTCCAGCGCTTATGCCAACGATGAGCAAAGAAGATGCGAACAACGAGATCTGGCGATGGGCCCCAGTCAGCAGGCAGCTCCGGTCCCTGAATGGATCAGGCCTTCGCTTTTGTTAGTGTGCGATTCTTTGCAATTATTGGTAAATAGCAAATTTACACAATTAGCATGATTAATGGCTTCCTTTCGCTTTTCGTACGCTTCACGATCCCGAACGGTGCAGTCGGTCGCATCGGAATGCAATGGTTCACCCTCGATGCATCATCGTTCACCATCATCGCCATCATTCTTCCGCGACCGGCAGTGTCGTTGCCCCTCGGTCGTTTATCGACTGTTACGTTGCACTCGCAACAGTTTCCTTCGGCGGCTCCATTCTCAGCTACTGCTCGAAAGGGGGTTCGGGTGAGAGGAAAACCTCTGGTACGGTAGAAGAAAGCACGACGACCACTATTGTTCTTTGGAACCCGTGTGCAGAAACGTACACGTGAGGGTGTGCAAAATGTAAAAATTCATGATCTATTCATTCATGAGTGGTTGCCGTCGATGGTTGACGAACGTGTGACATGACAGTCTAACTCTTGCCATTATGATAATAAATGATGCGACAAGATAGATGCTCTACTGTCACTAATCGGTTCGTCATAGACGACCAGCGGCACATTTATCT